>VZTI01001642.1:252734-340583 GCA_013397865.1 Struthidea cinerea | reverse complement strand
TAGTTATCAGTAACTGAATGTATTTTAATCATTATGGCTGCTTCTGGTTTTTTTTCCCATTAACGAGAGGTTATACATGTTTGCATATTAGCTTGTTTGCACCCTCTACCTATTTATGTATGAATCATTTGTAATGAGAGTGTGTGCTGAGATTGTGTGGGTTTTTTTGTTGTTTTCTTTTTTTTTTTTTTTTTAATTGGGGTTTGTTTCTGTGTGTGTGGGGGGAAGGCTGTATGCACTTCATTGACTGCAGTTTTCATTGGGATTACATCCATCAGTTTGTCTGTACACAAATATGAAGAATGATCTGAAGTACCTGTGCTGTATTTATGTTTATCCACGTCTTAACTTTGATTAAATAAAATTTAAAAAAATCCGAGCCCCTGTGGCTGTCACTGGCATATGTTAAGTTGGATTTCTCTTGCTTTATTTTAATGGGGACCTTCCATTGGTGGTTCCTTTACTTAAATTGTATTTATTCACAGCGACCATGTGTATCCCAATGCCAGCTAAATTCTGATGGTTTCTTTAAAATCTTTTCACCTGTAACTATCAGAGACACTGCAGTTTCCAGACCTTGTCTGTTGATTCTGCCCAGGGAGCTCTCTGTGCTTCCTGTGCAGTACGTCTCTTGTGTGCAGGAGTTTGGGGCATTGTGACATTGTGACAACGTACATCAGCTGGGCCAGACCTAAAGGTAAAACAGATGTGGCCATGAGTAGGCTGTGGAGCCATGTGTGTGATTCTGGGAAATGGTGCTGTGGGTTTGGGATCTACTGTCTCACAGACAGCAGTGTTGGAGGAATTGTTCTTTTCTTTTCTTGTGCTGGTGCTCATTAAGTTTCTTTCTTCAAGGCTGTCTGTCCTGAGATCAAAGTCTGTGCCTCAACCCTGGCCATCTCCATCACTTAAAGGTGGTTTATGTAGTGCCATGGAAACTTCAGCCAGTGCTGCTTGTCACCAGCTCTGACTGTACACTAATGAAGTAGCACCAACTCCTCTCCAGATGGTCCTGATCTGCAGTTGAAATCTCACTGGGTGACTTGCTGCTGCATTTGTGAAACAAATGTCATTGCACAGCTTTATTTAAAACATTAAATTTTTAATCAAAGCTGGCTCCATCCTTTAAAATTCAGAATGCTCTTTAAAAGCTATGGCTGGCAATTAGTAGATAAAGCACTACATTTAGGATATAAACTGTGCAGCAGAAGGAGCTTTCTCTGGTAGGTGCAGAAAGTAATCTGCAAGACCCAATAATAAATGAAGTAGCTTGTGCTTGCAAAAAATGGCCTAACCACAATCTACTAAGCACACGGAGTTTATAGTAAAGGAAGGAAGGAATAAATAACTCTTACTGGCAAGTTTCAGTAATGGTCTGCCTTATCACGGGTCAGAGATCCTGTATTTCCTCAGAGCATTTGCTAAACTTCCTCTTGCCCAGCACAGAGCATGGAAGAGCAGCAGTGTCACCTTTGGTGGGTGTTTCTGTTTGCTTTCCTCTTCGCTGCTACTTCCATATTCTCCAGTCCCTTCTCACTTTGATTCTTCCCTATTTCTGGTTTCTCTTTTCCTAAGCTTGTCCTTTTCTCTCTCCTATGTGCCCTCCTGACCAATGTGCCTTTCACCTGACAGTGATGCTTCTGGGCCAGGCAGAGAGGAGACACCATAGATTTCACAAGGGGGGTGGGGTAAACCTGTTATGTTTGTGTTTTCTGGTGTCTGAAAGAAGAAAAGGTACGAGAAGAGTATTCACATACTCCTTTACCACCACCAGTTACGAAGCAACTGCTCCTCTGGCTCTCGATTACACGGTGGGATCCTCGCCCGGCAGTGCCCACAGTGAGGCAGAACTGCATTGGGGAGTTCTGCTTCCACACCTGTCCTCCTCCAAGCAATCCAATAAACCTCCTTTGGCCTGGCTTGTGCCGGGGCTCAGAGTTAGTATTGAAGGAGTTTATGGTCCTGTTGTCTAAGCTTACATTTAGACTGGATATCCACCTTTCCGTGACACCTGAGAATTGCGTGTCATGTTTGTTTGCTTTGGCAGTGGCTCTGCGTTTATCCTGGTGGTTGATCTGCACTTCAATCTGTATTTTGTGTCATCAGCTTGAGGTTAGCAGATTAACATTTTAATTAACACCAGCACATTCACAGCACCACAAAACGCTTGAGTAAATCTGTCTCCTCACGTTGGACACTGTATTGAAACAGGCTTTCAACGTGGTTTTGTTTCAGTTTTGGAATAAGCAGGTTCTATAACCCAGATCCTATAATCTGGCCACAAAATATCTTCACTGTGTTGAAAGCATTTCTGACTGTCAGGGGAAATTTTACAGGAAATCCTCCACAAGTTTGTGCTAGGCATTGTGTTGTTTAAACAAGACCCCTTTTTAAACAGCACCTTGCGAGCTTGTGTCTCAGCGAGTGAGCAGCTGTCACAGATGATGCCGTTACGTTATCTTGCACTGAATCCCTGGCTGTACAATTTGCTGCATTTCTTCTAATGACTCCTCTGCCAAAAAAAAAAAAAAAAAAAAAAAAAATTGAGCAGCAAAACAGTTCTTTGACTTGGCAATCACAAGCATCTTCCTCTTTTTATTGGAAATAGGTGGTCTTTGCTATTTAGTTCTAATTTCAAGGATGTTTCCTCATTGGTTTCTACTTCTGAAAATGAGTGAATTTTCTCCTGCAGGGTAGGAGAAAGCTGGGACTGGGAGCAGGAGCACAGGCCTCCCTGCTCTTTGTGGTTGGCTGCACATGGTCTCTGGTTTTAAGATGGTGGAACTGTCTGGAGAAAATGGAAGGACTCGGTGAGGTGCTGCAGCATTGCAAAACTAAAAACCACACAAAGTGCAGTTTCAGGTGTGAATTGTGCAACTTCCCGAGGGCTCCTGAGCTCGTGGTGGGAGAATCAGCGTGGACATCATCATTTCACCAGGGCCCTGGCATGCAAGTGACCCCTCCGAAGGTGAACGAGGGCAGTTGCCTCTGTCTTAGAGCTGTTGGATCCTTCACCCGCAGCGAGGTACCCCTGCCACAGGAAGGCCTTGGTTTCATGTGAGGGTTTGTAAAATCGTGGAAGTATTAAGACTGGAAAAGGCCACATCTACCCATCTTCTGAATGTCTGCAGGAGAGGCAGCTGTGAGCAGGAGGACTCCGTTTCACCAGGGTCACTGCCTGGCTGGGAACAATTAACAGCTGCTGACTCAGGCAAATCTCTGGCACTGATTAACCACTGCCAGGGACCAGGCAGAGGGGTGGGATGGTGACGGAGCAGCGATTGGTTTGTGTCTGAGGACAGAGGGTGGGATTTGATGCTTCTCTGCTCTGGGTTACACCACCTGGAGAGGATCTTCCTCCTTGGAAAGCGCGTTGCACCTGGGAGGTGGGAGCTGTGTGTAAGCAGGGGCTGCTCGGGGTTCAGCATGTCTTTCATCCAGGTAGACAAGGACTCAGATTTTCCTCTCCAAAATCTCCCCTATGGGGTTTTCTCCACGAAGGAGGAGGTGAGTAACAGCAAACTTTGTTCTTGAGGTGGTGTCGTTGTTCAGGGCTATGAGGGAGCGGAATTCCCCAGCAATGTGGGATAAAGGAAGACTTCCCAGCCTGACACACAGGCTTCCTGACTTGATGGCAAAACTGTGGCTGCCACACTGTCTGTTTCCTTAGGGTGGTTATTGTGATATCAGCTTCTTTGAAACTGCACAAGAGAAATCAGGAGTGTTGCTACTGATGAGAAGTACTTTGGCTAATGAGTACAGTAGTTGTTGTGTGGTTTTTGACCATTTTTGTGACATCATTAGATCTGCGTTTGACCCTTTCACTCCCTACATAGAGGCACAGCACATTTCACACTCAAATTTTTTGGTTTTCAACTCAGTCCTTCATTTTCTTTGTGACTGTAATCACTCCATGACCCTAAAGAAGCCCCGTTAACTACTGCTCTTGGGGAGTTTGTTGGTGGCTGCCAAAGCATTAAACCAGGATACCAAAAGTGTGTTTGACCTGTTTTTGCAGCTGACCCGTTGTGTTTTATTGGTGCCTATGTTTAATGCTGCATTAAACGTGTACGAATCTGTCGTGTTTGAAGCTGGGCCCAAAGCCTGCAGGTTGAGCCAGCTCCAGGCCTTCTGTTTTATGATCCCATAAGAAAATGTGGCTCAACCTTTCTGCCAAGGAGGTAGCTCCCAATTCCCAGTTTTCATGAGAACTGAGCCCAGCTAGGCTGAACCTCACATCTCCGAATACCTGATGGGATGGAGCTCCAGAGATGGGTCCTCCTGGAGAAAGGGAAACAAGCCAGGAGCTGCTTCTCAGAAGGAAAAAGTGGAGAATTTATTTGTCATTGCTTATGGAAGCTTCATGATTATCTCCTGGTTTCTACTGTTTATCCATGTAGATTTAAAAAAAAATTTAAACCACAAGATTGTGTTTTCTGATGTGGTATTTTCCAAAGATAAAACTGAGATGGGATTTAATCTATTCCTAGATGTGCGTGCTGTTATCTGGCAAGTTTGGATTATTTTTCTGCCTTCCTCAGTTACTGTTCTCTGAAAAAAAATCTTCACTCAAACCCTATGAAATGACAGGCAAGACTTACAGAAATTATTTAGGAGAATAATGTTCTGATAGTAGCTGAATGTTTTAATGATTTCAGGCTAAAACAACTGGTGTCATTCCTGACTATCCCAGTTACAGATTAACCTGACGTGACCTTTAGTTTTTTTTTTTTTCTGCAGGAATGTGTGCTGAATAAATACTTACTACCACTTTTGGAATCTTGTCTGGAAATTAAAGGTTAAAAAATAGGTTTCATAGCATGGATCTTTGAAAATGGTTACTTTGGTGAGCTGCTTTTCAGAGTGGCTGCAATAGCTTGTCTCTGTTTGTATCTAAGACACAAATAACGGAGGCTGTGGTGTGTTCTTGCCCCGCACAGCTGCTGTGGGTCCCTCGGTGCTGCTGCCCCGCCGTCGCCGCCGGCTCCGCACGCGCCCGGGGCATCAACAGGAGCTTTGTGTCCTGGGCTGCATCTGTCAGGGGGTGCAGCCACATCCCCTCGTGTGTGTGGGATGCTGTTCCTGCAGCCAGGATCCAGCGAGGATCCAGGCTGGGCTTGGCATGCGGGTCCTGGGCTCCTGGCATGGTGTGAGGGCGGGTGATGGAGGGCAGCCTCGTCTGATGTGGCACAGAAATCGTGTGCCTGAGCATGATGTGCTGCCTTCCCGGTATCACCAGAGGAGCCCAGAGCATCCTCAGTCTTTTGGGGAGCAGTTGGGGTGCAGAAGTGCCTTTTTCTCCAATGGCATGCCCACAGGGATGGGATGCATCCTGTCCATAGCCCCTCCCTGCTTCTGTTCCCTGCTTGTGGAAGGAGCAGAAGCGCTTTCCTACTTCACAGCTTCTTCCAGATGTATGAGCTTACTCTGCAACGCTTGTCATTAATGAGGGGTGGGCAAATACTTCTGGGGCAAAGAGGGCAGGGAAAGAAACCTCTGCTTGTTGTGCTGTCCTTTCTCCAAAAGGTGGGGATGAGCTCTTTTCCACCCCTCAAGGTCTGCAGGGAGTCTGCAGTGCTGCTCTGCCCATGGGTCTGAGCATTTTTCAGCTGCCAGACTCAGACTGGCTCTTGGTGGTCCATTGCTGTGGTACCAGACCTTTGTCCTGGATGGGTTAAACGCTCTGTGGTCACTGTCTTCCCCTATGCCCTCTTTGGGGCATTTTTGGGTACAAGCATAAACTCTTCTTCTCTTTCCCCCTCCTCTCGCTGCTTTGCAGCCTCGGCACAGGCTTGGGGTAGCAATTGGAGACCAGATTTTGGATCTCAGCGTCATTAAACATCTTTTTAATGGACCAGCTCTTGCCAAACACCAGCACATCTTTGACCAGGTATTTATCAGAGTCTGTTCTAATTTCCACACGCATTTTAGAAATGTTCCATTTGGGACTTTAGCAACTTGTGGTGAGATAATGAACATGAACTGGAAATATGTTTTCAGGCGGGTTCTGGTAGAGCGAAAACCATCACAGGTGTGATAGCAAGGAGAGCAGGGGCGTTGGGGGTCCAAAGGTCATTTCCCAGGAAAGTGCCATCAGCCTTTGGCAATGCAGGGGTCTGACATGAAGCCCTAAATGTTAATTCACTCCTTGTTAATTCGCTCCTTCACATGCCTTCAACACTCCATGGATGGGATATTAATGACGCGGAGGTTGTGTTAAGGATAAAGGTGAATACAAATGACCTCTGGCTGCAGCTGGTTGAGATATCAAAGCCACCAGGGCCTGCAGTGGTGTGCTAGGATGGGGTGATGCAAACACACAGCAGGTCCTGCTGCAGAGGGCTTGTGCTGTGTGGATGGGGGTGCAGGCAGCTGCATAACCCTGGCCAAGGCCATCCAACGCCAGGATGAAAGTGTGGGACATCTTCCTGCGTGTGAAGGATAAGCAAAATGCGGTCTTTTCTTTCCCCCCACCTGTGTGTCGCTGTCAGCCCACCCTGAACGCCTTCATGGGGCTGGGCCGGCCGGCGTGGAGCGAGGCTAGGGCTTTCCTGCAGCGGCTGCTGTCAGCTGGGGAGCCCACCCTGAGGGACAACGCGGAGCTGCGGAGAAGGTGAGGGAGCAGAGAGCGGCTGCAGGCACAGTGAGATGTCACCTGTGCCACCTGAGTGACCGGGCACCAAAACCGACCGTCTGACGTGGCCACCCGCCTCCTACGTGGGAATTAACTGCGGCTTGTGCACACGGAGTGCTTCCTTCTCTTAATTACGTAAAGATTAATCGCTGATTAATCCCGTGACTGCCCGCAGATCCAGGGTGTCAGCCTCCACCTGGAAACAGCGAGCTCTGCCCTGGGGTGTGTCCGGACCTGCTGCCTCTGTGGAGGCTGCGTGGGGCTGCCCAGGCTGGCGTGGGCTGGGCTGGTCCTCTGACCACGGCCCCTTCACCATGGAGACACGGCTTCAAGGGTCCCCACCTCTCCCTGTGCCTCCCTCCCTGCCTGTCACACCTGGAGCAGGCATGGCGAGACCCCCCCGGTTTGTCCTCAGCAACCACCCGACTGTGCTAAAACTGAGTATGTGGTCACAAATTGGCTTCAGACTGGGGGCAGTGCAGTGGTGTAGGGGCAGCGGGGGAGGACTGTGCTCTGTTCTGTGCTGTGCCGGTGGAAAACGGGTGCGTCCAGTGATCCCACACCTCTCATTTGTCCAGAGCGATGCTTTAAACACCGCAAGTGCCTGCCCTGGCAGTGAGCAGGAGCTGTTCCTCTCTGTCCTGCCAGGGAGATTGGGAGGATTTAGGCTCCCCTGTGCAGGAGAGGGGCTGAACTGCTGCCTGCCACATGGCTCTTCCCTGAACAGGGCCAGCAGTTCACATCACACACCCCAAGAGCCACGTGCCATGAACTCATCCTTCCCATGCAGCGGAGGCGGTGATGTCCTGGGCATGGGCACTGGGGGTTTCTCTGCACCCCTTGGGAACCCAGCCAGCCCCAGGGATGCCCCCTCCCCACTCACACCCTGACAGCTGCTCCTTTTGGTGGAACCATCCCAGTAACAGCAGCCTCTGCAGTCACCAGCTTTCCTGCAAGGTCTTTTTGCTGCACGCCTTTGCAAACTAAATTAAGGAAGGAGCTGGGAGAGCGAGCCAGCCTCTTCCATGCTTCTTACGGGTGGGAGCTGCAAGTTTTCTGAGATCTGAAGGCATCATCTTTCATTTCAGAGCATTTGTACCTCAAGCTTCTGCGACGATGCACCTGCCCGCCCACATCGGTGAGTGCCCCGCAGCCAGGGGCTCCTCGGCGCTGCCCTTTGCTCCCACACGGAGCAGCTGCCTTATTTCCAGCTTGCCCAGACAGACAGATCATAGCTGCGACAGGGAATGTGTTCTGCAGCAGCCAGAAGTAGATTATTGTACATAATGAAAGGTAGGTGCTGTCCGTGGCACAAGAATAAAAGCCTGGGGAAGCTCAATAGCAGCCAGAACACTCCTGGATGCAATTTCCACTAAATCAGGGCTGACTGGTGGTACGTAACTCCTGTCATCAGATTGGCAGCACCAAAGGCCTTTGTGACTAGAGCCAGGCAAGAAACACTTGTTCAGTTTCCAAAAATTTCCCCTTTTGCCATCAGAAAATAATTCAGGGGTTGCAAAGTTTCCAAGGCAGATACTCCGGCACAGCCTCACAAACAAGCATGAGTTTTCACTCCCAGACCATTACTCTGCATCCCAGATCTTGCCTCCACTCCCACGAGGCCATGGACTGCTTTGGGATTAATATATTCATATAGATACATAAGCATTTTCTGTTTTCAACAGGAGTTTGTATTTGGACCCAAACCAACATGATCAAAGTCACTTGAGGGCATGACCTTCACAGGGGCAGGGATGTGAACTTGCCCATTTTCCCTCCAAGCTCTGTTCTGGGCTGGCTTTTGCCTTCCACGGGGCACAGCCCTGCTTTGGGACAAAGTCTAGCCTGTCCCAGAGGAACCATGAGGAGTTCCCATAGGTGTGATACCTTCCTGAAAATAGTTTCAGGTTGAACATGCCAGAAAATTGCTGGCTCCTGGCTCCCAGGAGCGCTGGGAACGGAGCACTGCCCTGGCGTGACGGAGCTGTATCACACAGACACAAGGCGTTCAGGATTCCACAGCACTTAGGAGCAGCTCTGTCCTCTGTCTGGTTCCAGCTTCTCCTGAGTGGCTGGATCCTCCTCTGGGAGGCTGGAAATCCGGGGGGTAACTTATTGCTGGATCCTGCTGGCGCTCCGGGATAACTTACTGAGCTCACCAACAAGCAAAATGCACAGGCACCTTCCCAGTTTGAGTTCTCCCCCTCGTTGCCTCCCGTTTTCCCGTGGATCCGGAGGGTGGGAGCGGTTTGCAGGGATGGCAGCAGAGGGCAGCAGATGTCCTGAGTATCCGCCGAGCCCCGGCGCCGGGTACCGCCGGCAAGAGGAAAAGCAGCGGGAATTGCCTTGTCTCTGGAAAGGGGGCTGCTGCTTTACGTCCTGCGTTTTCCCTNAAAAAAGCCATTTTTGTCTGCATAATTTATAGGTGAACTGTTAATCACCCCTTTATGCTATTAATGACATCCCCCGAGCGCTCTCGCTGCCTCCTTTCCTGCTCTTTTCATTGCCAGCAGCGTATGATGTGCTTTAGCCCCCGCAGATGAGGGACTTTCCTGCCACTGATCCCTATTTTATGGCTTTTTTCCTCCTGCAGGAGATTACACCGACTTCTATTCTTCACGCCAGCATGCCACAAACGTTGGGATCATGTTCAGGGGGAAGGAGAACGCTCTGATGCCAAACTGGTGGGTGGCTTGGATTATTCTCTAGTGCAGCGTTATTTTGCAGGCTTATCTGTACATATATGTGATCATTTAAAGGTCTGAGTATTTTTTTTTCGGGATCACACTGGTTTCAGTTCCCAGCAGATGAGAATCAGTGCTGTCCAGAGTTCGATACCAGAACCAAACCCCGCATGTCCCCAGCCTCAGCTGGATCTGCGCTGCCCTTCATTGCAGTGGCCACAGCAGTTACTGTGCAGCCCCCCAGTTCAAAGACAAATATACCTAAAAAATGAGCTTTTGCTGAGTGACAAGAAAGCAGAGTTTAGGATCCAAGGAATTAATTGGAGCAGCGGCACAGAAGGGCGTTAAGACTGCAACATAGCTTTGGATTGCATTTCACTTCCATCCTTGTGTCAGAGCGAGGTGCTGAGGTCTGTGCCCATCTACACAAAGCTCCCTCTCCTTGTACCTCACACTCCCGTGGTGCTTCCGCCCCAAAAAGCTGCTCTGGCACACAGCTAACCCAGGCACTGTGGTGCTCTTTCTCAAGGCTGCACTTACCTGTGGGTTATCACGGCCGGGCATCGTCTGTCGTGGTGTCTGGGACGCCCATCCGGAGACCTGTGGGGCAAACGAAACCTGACAATGGTGAGTCTGTGGGAGGACCTTGATGTGGATTATTACTTATTTTGATTTTTAATTTTACTCCACATCATAAATTAGTGAAGTGGAAGGGTCTGGGATG
Organism: Struthidea cinerea; assembly: GCA_013397865.1. Taxonomy (NCBI): domain Eukaryota; kingdom Metazoa; phylum Chordata; class Aves; order Passeriformes; family Corcoracidae; genus Struthidea; species Struthidea cinerea. The sequence continues at coordinate 330,541 of VZTI01001642.1, read as the reverse complement.
CCTTGCCTAAAGCCCAGCCTTGGGTCAGGGCAAGAGAAAGCCCTGGTTTAAGCCCATTTTCTGTTCCATGCCAAGCAGCACCAACTGCTGTTTCTTCTGGACATTACTTCTATTTTCCTACCTGTGCACCTGATGTAAAATATTCTTTCTTCTACCCCCAGATAAACCTCCAGTGTTTGGTGCTTGTAAACGTCTGGATATTGAGTTAGAAATGGTGAGAGGTTTTTTTTTTCTCCTTATGACTTGAAAAACATTAAAATAGAAGCAGGGAAGAAAGGGTGGGTTTAGCTTCTTCTAAACAGAATGTCCATCAAGGTCCATTCCTGTGTTCCTCTCTGAGCTGTCAGCGCTGCAGGCAGTAAGGACTTCTGTGGAGCAAATCTTCCCTTTGGACGAGGAGCAGGGTGCCTTAGCTCGTTGGGAGGTTTGCTCGTGCTGCTCTCAGGCTGGAAAAAGCTCACCTGGCCACTGGTTCGGTCAGGCAGCAGAATTCTTTCCATCAGCCACCACAGCGTGTTTCCTGGTTAGCAGTTACCTCTGCACTGCTGCCAGGATCTTTCAGTGGACACCTGGGGGTTGGGAAGTACAGGCTGTCTGCACCTTGAGCTAGAGCAGAGGAAGCCCTGAGTTCTTGGGAGTGGGACTCAAACTCCTCATTCTCCTGCCTGGAAAGCTGAAATCTCTGCTGTGGCTGTTGTAAAAACATGTGCTGGGAAGGCACATCATGCTGTGGCTTAGTGTGGTCCAGAAGGGAGCGTTTCATAGGATTGTTCATTTAATATTTATATCATTTTAATGGCTTATGTAATTTTTTTGTTATTTATTCCCAATCTTTCCCCTTTTTAAAAAAAAAAGAAGGGGAAGAAGTGTGTTATTGATGAAAATGGTTATAAAAATGAAGTGAAGGTCTTTCATGCTGTGTGCTTTGCCAATCAGTGCTGTAAGGGGGGATGCAGTCCCATAAAATGGGGTTCCTGTGGTGCTGCCATAGCTCTGACTTCTACTGCTGGCTGCTGTGAGAGAAACAGGAAGAACTTCCGTATTGTAGACAGAAAGAGACAACTGAGATTCCCTGTGGAATCCTCTGCATGTGCAGGCTGTAGGTTCCCAAGGGAGCGCGTGCAGGCACCCAGTTCATGGCCTGCTTTACTTAGCTGGGCACATTTCCCCACCTGCCTGTTCTTCCCCCCTGTCTCACCAGGCTCCAGCCACATTCAGTATCCCCTTGGATGACTTTAAGCTCCTTCCTGTTCACTGCCTGCAGCAATCAGTCCCTTCAGTGGGCAGACCTGTCCCAAATCCGGACTGTAATTAGGAGGGACCATTTTTCCTCCTGTATTTTGACAACATCGTGGCCTTGTTTAATGTCTGTCTCTTAGCAACACAGAGCTCTTAAGTAATTCAAGCCTGCCAGCATCATGGAGGGGAAGAAAGGGGGAGTAGGCCATGGGTTTTGTCCAAATGTGTATGGGAAATGGTGCAAAACCCATCCTGTCCAGCCTCTGTTGCTGCTGTCTGTAACTCTCCGCGCAGCAAAGATTTTTAGCTTCAAAAACATAATCAACATGTTGCTTTTCCATTTCAGGCGTTCTTTGTAGGCCCTGGAAACAAGTATGGGGAGCCTATTCCCATCAGCAGAGCCCAGGAGCACATCTTTGGGATGGTCCTGATGAACGACTGGAGCGGTAACCGATGCTGTGGGAATCTGCCTGGAGAGGGGGTTACAGCATCATGGGAAACCCTGGAGAGGGATAAATTACACATTTTAGCAGTAGAACGCTGATCCCCGAAACCCCTGGGTATGATTGGAAGGGATGAAAATGAAGTGTTGCCTGTATTTTTCAGTGCCTGTATCAATCCATCTTCGATCAATTAGTAGAACCAGAAATTGCTGCCTGATGAAGATTTATTTACTTATGGAAGAGCTATTATCAGTGTAGTTTCTTCTGGGCCGGGATGGAGGAGTCCTAAGAATGGTGATACCAAGGATGGTGATTGATTTCAGTGTCAGGAAAAGGAAAAGGATTTGGCAATCCCAAATCCCTCAGTCTCTGAGAAGATTTAACTTGTTGAAATTCTCCCTATGAGTGGCAAAGACATAGCTGGGTATAAAAGCATTAATTAAACTGGGTGTAAAAATACTGGTCAAATAGGGTCTGGTTTGTTTTACTTATTGCTGATTTATCTTCCTAATCTAGCTGATCTAAGAAAATTGAGTTGAAGCTTTGAAAATGGATGGATTTAAATTAGAATTTGGGCACAACAGCTAAAAAAGAGTGGGGAAAACATTTTTAATTCATGTTACTCTTTCACGGTCTGATGGATGTGCAGTTCCTAGGATATGTTTACCTGCATTGCTTTGAATGTTCTCTTCCCAGCCCGTGACATCCAGAAGTGGGAATATGTTCCTCTGGGTCCTTTCCTGAGCAAGAGCCTCGGCACAACCATCTCTCCGTGGGTTGTCACCATGGAAGCTCTCATGCCATTTGTGTTGCCAAACCCTGTCCAGGTTAGCAAGGGAAAGGGTTGAAATAAAGGAAAAGCAGTGCTGGAAGATCCCATCAGTAGAAATCACTGAGCTGTATCCATGACAAGGATTGTCTCCATGGAATTTACAGTTGTGATTCTGCTTCTGGGCAGATGAAGGCCTCTGAGTTCAAGTGCTCATTGGTGTCACTGGCCCTGGCACATGGTGTGCTGTCATCCTGCTTGAGCAGGGCAGAAAAATCATCTCTAAAACACCTGAAAAATAAAGTAATCAGAGCTTCTTCTGGGTCTCTGGTAGCACTTAGCATCCAGCAAGTGGTAGAGAGAGGGTGGAGTCAAGCCAGAACATTTTGTTTAAGCATTTCCAGTTGTCTACATTATGTAGGTGGTTAAAACTGGAAAAGATAAGAGAGTCTTGCAGAGACCTCACCATCTTCTCCGTGCAGGCGCAGAGCAAAGGTGTGCTGGCACTCTATTTGTGTTGGATTAGCATCCACGCTGAAATGATGGACATGGCTTTTGTAAACCTTGTGCAGAAAAAGGAATTGGATTATAGGGATATCATGCCTGTTCAGAAAGAACTCTAAAAGTGTGTGCATGAGACCAAACACAGCGATAATCTGAGCAGTAGGAATGGTGAAGTGAATGGGTTGTGCAGCACAGGCTGGGTGCACAAATACTCACTGGAATGGCTTGTGGATTTTTTCCTTTCTTTTTGTTCAGACTGTGATGTGTTTTATATGCTTTTAGGATCCTAAGCCGCTGCCGTACCTTCAGGATAAAGAGCCCTACACTTTTGACATCAAGCTCTTTGTTGCTATTAAAGGTAGGGCAAAGCTGAGTGGGTCGCAAAGCTGAAATTGCCAATTAAATATTGTGGCACCACCACACCTTTCGGGCACTTTGCTCTGGGCTCTGCGCTCCTTCTTTTCCCTCTTTGCCCAGATTGCCTCTGCCACAGAAAGAGGCAGAGCTCCTCCTGCTCCCTGCTGGCTGTGCAGCAATGTGCCAAGCAGGGAATGCCCCTCAGCTGGTCAGCTCCCCTTGAGGAGGGTCCCTGAGGGGTCTCCTTGCATCGGCAGCGGTCATCAGGGCATGGAATAAGCAGGTTTGTGTGGGATCCAGATGTTAACCCAGCTCAGCCCCACCTCGTGGCCCTGCTGACCACTAGGTCCAGGTGTTTGTCCTGTGGGAGAGCAGAGAGTAGGAAATGGGCAGCTCGATGCTACTGCAGTGCAATCCCCACGCTTGTTTTCCATGAAATCCTGGTCTTCATAGCAGTAGAAAATGTTATTACTGGTTTCTCACCAGGGATTACAATGATAAAAGAAGTCTCCATCCATCTGTAAAATAAAAAGACTCCAGCATCATTCATCCAACACAAACAAATTGCTTCTCTCTTTCTTATTCTTTATTTTCTGCAGGAGAAGGAATGATCACGCCAACTACTATATGCAGATCTAATTTCAAGGTGAGACTCCAGTATCTTTTGTTTATTTGTAATCTTGCTGATGCCAACAGCTCCAGTCCTAGGCAATTGCAAACACTGCTCTTTGCATTAGAGTCACAGAACAGAATCACAGAACCACTAAGGTTGGAAAAGACCTCCAAGATCACCGAGTCCGAATGTTAACCCAGCACTGCCAAGCCCACGACTAAACCATGTCCCTCACATCCATACAGCTTTTGAACACTTCCAGGGATGGTGAATCCACCCCTTCCCTGGGTAGCCTGTTTCAGTGCAGCGAAGATCAGATCTGAGTCTGCATAGGAGACAGAGGGGAAAAAGCTGGAAGATGGTGATGTGGAAACACCTGAATGCTCGATGAAGGGGACAGCTCTTCCTGCTGCTGGGTTTGGGCTGTTCAGAGCATCCTTAGCTCTGTGCCCATTTGGCAGGGAGCCGTGAGGTCAGAGGACTACAGGAAGAGGGAATTGCCTCTTGCAGCTCAGCTCTGCAGTCACAGCTCTAATTTAGATGCCACTCACTGCTGCCAGCCTGGGTCTGCCCCCTCTCCTCTGTGGGCAGTGTGGTGGCTCTGCCTCCACCCCCTGATTGAAGCCAGGAGATTTATGTGCCAGCTGCAGCAATTCTCAGTCAATTTCATATTCACATTTGGCTCTTTGCATGGTAATTACCTTAATCAGTAAATCAGTAGTCAGCAAATCAGTAATAAGTAGATTTTTCTATAAGGCTGTTAAAATACTGGGTGTAATCATGGAGCCTGGGTCAGCAGTACTGGCCTTAGAAGAGGAAGAAGAGGAAAAAATGACATCCAGCTGAAATAAGAAAAAATTTTAAGGGATTTTTAATTTGCATGTTAAAGTGTGGGTTTTATGAACGCCACGGGCGAGGCCACATGACTCCGTTCTGCAGAACCTAATGGCCCAGCAGAGATGTTCGTCCTTTGCTGCTTCCTTGCTTTAGCCTCCTCTTCCTCCTTCCTCCAGCACATGTACTGGACCATGAAACAGCAGCTGGCTCATCATTCCATCAATGGCTGCAACCTCAGACCCGGAGACCTCCTGGCCTCTGGCACCATCAGTGGACCCGTAAGTGTTGAAACAACGACAGCCCCTGGTCAGCAACTCGAAACCAACAGAGCGGGGCTTGGGTCTAAGCCCTGCCTGATCTGAGCACCCCGAAACCATCTGCAGTTCTTTCCCAGGCACTCTGGGCTGCTGCTTTGGTGGCCCCAAAATCACACCGAGAAGTGGTTTGGTTTGGGTAGGGTTTTTGTTTGGCTGGTTTTTGATATTGTTGAGTTGTGTGGTTTTGGTGTCTCCTGTACTTCTTTTCCTAAGAACTATTTTACAACAGATGCAAATTAACTTCTGTGTGGAAGCATCCTCACAATCCATTTACCCTCTATGAAATGCAGCTTTTTATTTCTGAAAAGAATGTGAAAGGTGCCTGGGTATAACTTTCAGTTTCTCCAGTGAAGTTGGAGCCAACTTCACAAGCTGTTACTCCCCTTGAGCTGCCATATGGACAGTGGCTGCAATATATGGCCAGCTCTCACTTTCTGAAACACCGAGTACAAATCCTGTACATGCTGTTGCAAAGACAGCCTCAGGTAAGTTGTTTGCAAGCTGGGATGCCTGTACATCTCTTTTGAGCATTTCTGAGGTGCTTTTTGAATCTCCAAATTATTGTACTGCAGAAAGACATTGAAGACTCACAAACACTCACCAGCTTTTTGTTCTTTTGAAGAACAAAATGTAATTAAAAATCTTAAACGTGACAACATAAAAGCACTGGATTTGTAGGAGTCTCCTCCACTTGTTTCCATTCTTGCTGTGGCAGACCCAAACTGCTTTAACTATGTTAAATACACCAGATAACAGCTGTAAGCATCACTGCTAATAGCCAGCAAGCAATTAAAATGCAAAGTCAGGAAAGGGACCCGATGCATCAATGAATTAAATCAACAGCAAAACTCTGTTCTGTAGAGGTAACATACTTGTGTGTCTGCTCCCAGCAGCAAGAAGCTGAACAGCAGGAAGGATACTAAAAAATTGCTTATTTGTTTATGAACTCTTGCTGCAGGAGCCAGAGAGCTTTGGCTCCATGCTGGAGCTGTCCTGGAATGGAACAAAAGAAATCCCTCTTGGCAGTGGACACTCTCGTAAATTCCTGCAGGATGGAGACGAAGTGATTCTGACAGGTAATGGCTGGTAACTGCTCTTACACTGCAGCAAGGACACATTTCCATGGGCTGATCCCAGCAGGATGAGCACCTGGGGTGGAGCTGGGCTATTCTATACATACCTGCCATGCAAGCACAGTTGTTTCCATCCTACCTGTCAGGAGGCTAAAGCAGGTGGATGGAAATTTTCCTGCCATCAATGCTTTCTAGATGAGATTTTTTGCTTTCCTAAGTCCTATGCCACTCTGTGAGCACCAAAGAGATGATGGAGGTAGGTTTGCCTTTATGGGCAAAAACACCCTGGGACTAGGAGCAGTTGATATATTGCTTCCACCCCAGTCCAAGTTTGCATGTGGAGCAGAGCTTGGCAAATGCTGAAAAAAGTTATTTTTCAAATAATATTTCATTTGTAACCTAGGCATATTCAATGAAGTGTGTTGCAAATGAAGTGTGTGGGAAACAGCATGAAGCCTGCTAGAACAGCTGACCAGCTCCCCTCTGAAAAGGGCTCTGCTTGAGAGCTGTTTCATGCTGAGACATGGTTTTAGTTTTCATCTTGATCATCTAAGGATTTTATGAATTAAAATCTACCACAGTGTTTTGTGATCTAACTCCCACTCCTGCTCCTTTTTAACCCAAAGCCGGGTGCAAAACATATCTATTCTTTCCTTTCCTCTCATCTTTGTGGCTTTGGGGTGGCAAATACTTGGCAAGAACTGCCATGAGAAACTTTGGTTCAAGCCCGCAATGTCTTTGCTATGTCATCTACTGAGATTTTAGGGAATGTCCTGTGGGATGTTGTGCGTCACCAGCTGAGACCCAGCCAGTGCCACACCTGGCTCTGAGCAGCTCCATGCTGCTGATGTGATCAGAGATACCTGCACAGGAACAAACGGCTCGAGCGATGGGAAGACGCTTTGCAGGTGTGACTGAGGGCAGAGAAAATGCGAGTGACAAACACCCGGGCAGCTGCCTCACGGTGTGATGCTAACATGTGCTTACGTGCCTGGGCCTGCTCAATCCAGCCAGGACTCTCAGGATTTTTGACAAAACAGTTTAAAATTATGATCTCTTTTTTTTTTTTTTCCGAAAAAAATTTAACAAAAGCCAAGAATTTTCTGTGGTAACAAAAAAAAGTGACATATGTATTCCAGTCCCCTGGCAATGACTCCACAGTGGTTTTGGTGGTGCTGCAGCCAGAGCCTCAGTGGCTCCTCCAATAGCCTTGAAAATTGTGTTTCTGTGAGGTGCTGCCAGTTTGACAGAGGAAGATGCTGAGACACCTGGAGATTGAGAGGAACTGGAGAGAGCCAGAGGTGATGAACCCGAGGATCCCCCAGTGCCTCTGACATCCTTCAGCCTCCCAACAGCCCAGTGACTGCTCATGCTGCAGCATGGAGGCATCTGGCAGTGCTCTCTACAGGCTCCCCATATACCCAGGGACACTCCCACGGCAATTCAAAGTGCCACACTGCCCTGCAGAGCTGCCAATCTCCCTCCAGTAACTATGCCAAGAGCCCTAAATTCGGGTACAGTGAGGTATGATGAATGTCCCTGTGGAGTTACACCCTGATATCCCTATTGGCAAGGAGCACCTCACAGTTTGGGGGCTGCTGGCACGGGGAGCCAGCTCAGGGACAAATGGGACCGGTCCCTGAGCCGTATTGTTCTTCACGCCCAGGACAAGCGATGCTAATTAATTAAATACTTTGAATGCTGAATGTCTTTAATCTTTAAAGACGGCGTGGTGGCACTGCTGCAGAGCTGGGTGGAGGCAGTGGGACAGTCCCCTGTCCCCATCGATCTGCTGGGCTGTTTTACACCAGCACAGTTTGTGGCTGTGGACACCAGGGCATTGCAAGGAGCCGGGTGCTGCTGGGGCTGTCTGCTGGGACACTTTGGGAGCTGCTCCTATTTAGTGATGGATGGCAGGCCCAGTGCCTTAAGGCACCCTTGGGGCAGGGCTGGTGCTATTCTGTCCTCTCCCAAGGCACTGCCATAAGCTCTTGCCAAGTGCTCAACACATCATTTCCAGTTTCCTGTTTCAGCTTTGTATTCTTACTCCCCATGCGGGACCCATTTCAGAGACCGAACGCATAAAATGAGAGAAATATATTTCTCCCGAGAAGTGTCTCAGGGAGGGAGCATTGCAGGGGAAGAGCTGCTGGTGGTGTTGGCAGCTGCCTGCAAAACCCCCTCAGTAGCTCCTTGGCACACACAGAGCTGCTGGCAGCACAGGACTCGCTTTGTTCAGTGTGCTGCTCCTTGGTGCTGCTCTAAATCGCGCCTGACAGCAGGGATAACCAAGCTGGACTGAAATAATCAGCTGCTGCTCAAAGGAAAGCTGGCAGTGAAGCCTAATGAGTCAAATGGAAGCTGAGCTGAACCTTACAGGGCCTTACTTACAGATGAGGATTGCCTGGCAGACACCGGGACAGTGTCTGTGGCTTTACACAAGCATTTAAGAGACACCACTGTCCTTGGAAAACTTCATTTCAGCCTGGCTGTGAGAGCTGCACTGTGGGTTAGGGCTGGCAGGGTCTCCCTTTGTGCTGCAGTAACTTTGGCTGCCCTGCAGCCTGAGCCCACCCTTTCTCTTCCTCAGAGGAGGTTTCCACTGATCTGTGCTGAGGGTGGGAATTAGGGTCTGTTCTCTTGAGCTACTTCTTAGCTTCTTGAAGGCAGCTGCTTTTTATCACATGCAGGTGCTTTTCCATCAGGAAAATCCATCTCTAGCTATGAAATCAGTCCTTAAAATGCAGCATATGCCACTTGTCCTTCCTTTGATCAGCTGCTGTAGCAGAAGGCTACAGTAGGTCTCCTCAGCTGTTTCTTCCCAGAATAGACTTCCCAGACAGGCCAGAAGGCCCTGGCTGTGTCCCCTCCCCTGCTTTGCCTGCAGCTTTGCTGGTGGCTGCTGTTTGTGGAGCAGCTTGGCTGGCCCGTGGCAGCAAGAGGAGCTGCAGCATCCCTGTCCCAATGTCATCTCCTCCATCGTGCAGGAGTAGGGAGAGACGGAGCTGTCCCGCAGTCAGAGATGCTGTCACAGCCCCGTGAGCTCTGCAGCAGCAGCCAGCAGACCTTCCACACCCTCTTATATAACAGAGGATTAATGAGGACTTGGAGTCAGACACTGAATTACTCATGGAACTAAACCACTTGACTTTAGCAAGCGAAACAGCTTCTGCGAGGGTAGGTCCTGCTGTCTGAGGGGTTTAATGACTGCCTTTCTGTCTGTCAGCATCCTGATATCCCAAGAGCAGCCCTGATGCTGCAGAAAGAGAATCCAGATTTACTTGATTAATTGCAGGGCTGGGCCAGGCAGTGAATCAGTTTGCCAGTTAGATTGATGGTGCTGCAGGTTAGGTTTGAAAACAGAAATATTGCTGGCACATCTTGTTTGTTCTTTGATCAATTCACTGAACTTGCACGCTGCTATGTTTAACAGCTTGTGCTTCTTTTTTTCTCATATTCCTGGGATATTTGAACTCTTCCAGGCGTTCTTTTTTTTTTACCCCTCATTGCATTTCTGAAATGTTTTCGCTTGGTTTTGGTCTCTTTATGCCTTTATTCACTTTTATTCCTGGTGAAATCCTTACAGAACAAGCTGTGTGTTGTTTTCTGTCCCTAGGTTACTGCCAGGGCAACGGCTTCCGTGTGGGATTTGGCCAGTGCTCGGGAAAAATCCTTCCAGCCCTGTCGAATCCGTGAGGACTGGAATAATCTAAAATCCAAGGAGGAACCCTCCTCCCACCTCTACCCATCATTCTGCTTTATTCAGGTTTATTATTTTTATATGAGTGATTGGAATCTTACTGTTTTTAATTATCAATAAATATCTGAAAGGTGAATGTGGCTCTCTGGTGTGATAAGAAAAGGATTTTTCAACGCTAGCTTAAAATTCTCAGAATATGAATAAGATGATTGAAATGGAAAGTGGGATTCTTAACTCTTCTACCATATTAATGTTTTTTCATAATTATGAAAAGAGGCTTTCAAGTAAGCTTGAATATTCAGAGTACTAGGCTGATAAGAGCTGAGATTCCATGCTGACTTCCTTTTTCCACAGTGTTAATATGCTGGGGGTGAAATCCTGAAGGCGAGTTGCATATGGATGTTAAAACTTGCAGACCTTCCTGAGTAGGAGTTACGTGACTGTGCCCTAAAATAATTTGCAACAAGGCGATTTGGAAATGTGATAATCGACACAACCGAAGGCAACAGGCAGGATGTCCCTGCCCCTCCTGCCCCAGAAAGAGATTGATTCCAGCCCAGAGATGGGAGCCTGTGTTGGGGCACCCCTCAAAAGGTCACGGAGACCCCTCCTGCCTCCTGTCCTGGTTTAGAGAAGGGAATTCCCTATTTCTCTCTCACCCTGTGCACCAGCATCCCTGGAATCAAGGCGGGAGAGGGAATTTCATCACTGGAGTGATCTCCAGGCACTCACTGGTGGCAGTCACACCCTGCCACCCAACAGGGGCTGTGGATAGAGGACACCAAGGAGGCCAACCCCCTTCCTCCACCCCGAAAAGGCATCTCGTGCCATGGCATCCCCTTGCAGCAGCCAGTAAACAAAGCCACATGCCACTTTCCTCAAGTGTAAAGGGCATCTGCTGTCTCCTGCTGGTCTACAAATCAATTTAACTCCATGGCCAAGTGCCAAATCACATCAATTAGAGGATATTACTGACTGAAGGAGCTCGGGAGACCGGATAATGAACTCTGGTATAGTGCAAGGGGAACTTGTTAAATATTTGCTTGGTCCTCAAAGTGAAGAACCTGATGAGGCTGCTGGCTCCATGTGGTGACAGCAGGATGAGCCTAGGCTGCTGCTTTTCCAGGCTGGCCCATCCCTGCTCCCAAGGCCTACCAGGGAGTTTTGCTGATGTGGGTCATGAGGGTGTTTAATGTCATCCTGAGAAGCACCTGGGGCTGACCAGGAATTTGAACCTTATGGCCATGCAGAAGAGGAAAATGAATTTGAAATGAAAATTAAAGCAAAAATGTGGCAGTGCAGATAAATCACTGCTAATGGGGCATGTGCACTGAAATGGGCTCTCTTCTAGTGTGCAACAATAATGGTTCTTTAAAGAATGATACTGGGAGGTTCATCCCCAAATCAAGGATGACCTGGCCAGGAAAACATTGGCTCATTGTTGTTTATCAAGGAAAAGCTATTTTGCCTTCAGGCTCTTGGAGCTGAACTAATAGGCAGATATTTATTTAATGTACTCTGACTGGGTCATCAATTTATAGATGCTTTGTGCTCTCTTTGACCTCAAAGGACAATTGTGAGTTGACACCTTCCCTCTTGGATTTAGAAATAACCCATCCCGTTCCTCTGAGCACAGCTCAGCTTTGCTGCTGGCAGCAGCAGGACACACAAAGCATTTATCCAGGAGAGAAATTTCTCTGCAGCAGCAACATCCACGGTGCACCTTGGCATATCTGATGTTCTGGAAATGGGATGTCTGAGGGGAGGGGTGCACCTGTACAGAGAGCCAGGCGCTGATGTTGGGGCAATATGTCATCAGCCATCAGCTGTGACCTTGATGCAAGACACCTCACAGCCAAGAAGGACCATGGTGTCAAGGCTTCCTGGGTGCAGGAATCCTTAGGGGAACTGTGAATCCACAGTGCTCTTCCGGAACTTTGGGCAAGGTAAAGGCGAGTCCTGCACGCAGTCGGTGAGTTCCCCTCCCGAAGAGCCAACTGGATGCTGCAATTCCTGCCAGCAAGTGGGAATTGGGTTCGTTGCCTGGTCAGGCAGAAGGTCAGTGGCGCTGAGACCCCAAACCTGGCCAGGATGGAGGCACCCAGCCACAGATCCTTCCAAACTGGCTCCTGCCCCAGAGCCAACCTGCCATGCTGCAGCCCCGAGGGATGAGGGTGGCTTTGCAGTGGCCCCTCTGTACATCCCTGGGCCAAGCACCCCTGCACCACGCTGGGGATGGGTGGGAGGTGGAAGGGCCCCCTGTGCCCCAAGGTGACTGAGCTGAGCTTCTCTAGCCCAGGGACATCTGGAGAAGTCCCAGATTCCCAGAAGGTGGGTGATTTCTGGAAGGGACCTCAGGCACAGCAGGTTTCGGAGGTGAGCTGGACAAAGTCCAAAACCCCTCTCAGGACAGAGCTCAGAGTCATCTGCCGCCTGCTGCATGGATGGGGGCCAAAATGCCAGGAGATGGTAAAAAAGGAGACAAACTTTTCTGTGTGCCCACAGAAGGCCACTTTCTTTCACCCCCAGAAGAGAGCAGTTGGGTTCTGTTTGGGTGGGCACTGTGGAGAAGGGGGGCCCGTGGCCACGCTGCCCTTGCCCAAGGCAGCGAGCCCAGAGCCACCAGCGCTGCTGGTTCTCATCCCTGCTGGGGTGCCCTGTGTCAAGGGGAGCGTGAAGGGCACATCTGTGCTGCCCACAAAATAGCTTTGGCCTGGGACCAGCAGCACCCACCGCCTGGGGGGGAAGCAGCCTCTGACCCAAATTTTGGGAAACACACAGGTGTTCTGGGCACCTCCCGCTTGCTCCACCTCCCCTGGGGCAGCTGGGACCACTTGGCACCCTTGCCCTTTAAATTGAAGGTCATGGAGCTTTCTTCTGGTTTTGGGGGAAGATGAATAAGGGTGGAAAGAGCAGGCTCTTGGAACAAGAGGGTGCTCTCAGTTCAACAGGCTGACTGGGTGCTTGGAAAAAGTTTATTTTTGAAGTGCCAGTTTCAGTTGGGTTGATTGCCTCTACGAAGAGCTTCCCATGCACTTCTGGAAGCTTTTGTTGCAGTTAAGGTTGAGCATGGCTGTCTCTGCTTCTGAAGGTTATTAATTTTCATCTGATTTAGATGCGTTTTTCTTAGTTTGCTCATAATCTGGCTTCCAACAAAAGTGGAAAAATCCCACAAGCAAACCCAGAGCTCCTTCTTCACTGGCCTGTCATAGCACTGGGTTTGTAACCTGTGTGTAGAACAAGAAAATCCTTCTTGGCTCTTCAGAAGCCTGGAGGAAAAAATAAAACCTTTCTGCTGTGTCAGCCACCTGAGAGGCCTCATTCGTGCAACGTTGTGTGGGGAGACAGACCCTGCGCTCCTGACCAGAGGGAATGGAAACGTGTGTCTGAGTGGAAACCACAGCTCTTGTGCTGGCCTGGAGCATCCTTCTTCTCCTGCCTGGTGTTTCCCTCTCAGCAGAGGTCAGCAGTTCCCAGCAGCAGTCCGTGCTGGAGCACAGCAATCCTGGGGGTGAGTAGTGCTGGGCTGTTGGGTGAGAGGTCTTGGAGCTGCTTCTGGGTTGTGCTGTTTTATCACAGGGTGGGCGTAGAGGCAATAAATCATCCTGCCTGTGAATATTCCACCTGAATTTGTTATTTTGCCGGTGGCAAAACCGAGGGCGGCCACTGTTTGGTACTTTGGGATGCATTTTTTTACAGATCAAAGCTTTGTGTGGTTGGTGCGTAACGAAAAAGCTGGGTGTAATTTATAACTGTGCTGTTGGTATAATTAAGTGTCAAAAAAAAGAAAAAAAGTATGGAATAAACCCCTAAAATGTATTTCAGAATTTAAAGGAACCACTGGCTTTCTGCTGTGAAATGCAGGCACTCTTCACCTGAAGTCATTTTCTGCAGAGATTCTAATTAGAAATGGATGCGATATCTTGGAAAAAAAAAAATTAGTTTTGATGTAAGCGTTTGGGTCAGCAATATTCATAATTCTTCCATTACCCAGGCAGTAATGACTCAAAGTAAAACACTCTCTCAGTAGCTGTTCAGGGTCAAGGTAGTGACTTTGTGAAGAGGGACAGAGCTGGTAGGTGATATTCATGTGGCTTTGGCGGTGAGCAATGAGGCAGGAGACCATTTCTCAGGTTTGATTGCAGCTTCTGTTCGGAATGCCCACACAGTAGCTGCTTAGTGAGAAAGAAGGAGATCATTTCTGGGATTTTAAAATTGATTGAGGGCTTTGGAAGTACGTGAGGGACATGCTGAGGTACCGGCACCATGCTGCTCCATACAAATCTGCTGTGAGCTGCTCCTCCTTCTCATCTTCCTTCATTCCCAAGAACTTCTTCACCTCAACTCCTTCTGTGTTGCACGTGTGTTTGGTTTTCCACAGCGTTTTAACTACCGACCTGTGCTTTCTGATTTTTACTCTGTTTGCTCCGTGAGCAGCTGAAACAGAGCTGGTGTTAACACAGTTAATGAACATCCAAGGGAAACGCTGCAGGAGCAGAAGTCCCTGGTGGCAGCTGGGCATCCCTTGGCTCAGCCTGGAGGGATCGACACCTCGGTCCCTGCATACTGAGGGACTGGCCGGGAGCTGCAAGCACAGGGAGGGATTCCTGTCCTGCTCCTTGCTGTGTGCTGGATCCAGGGCAGGTGTGCTCAGGGCTCAGCATCTCCGATGCCCTGGAGCTGTTGTGTCCTGGGACCCTGCTTGGGGGGGCTCTGGGATCTACTGCGGGGGCTGAAGTGTGCCCAGCTCTGCTGCCTGCTCGCCCCTGCCAGGTACTTCCTTTGATCTGCAGAGGCAAGAGGGCTGCTGCTGGAGAAATCCAATTCATCTTAAATATAAAATAAGTTTTGAAAAACTTTGCATTTCCTTACGGCTTCGGCGCACTTAATGCAATTTTAATGCATCTTTGATTTCTGATGTCCCTGTGTGGGCTGCCTGGCCAGGTTCCAGTAGGAAACATGGAGCTTTGTGACTGAGAACTGTCATACAATGTTTCTTAACACTATTGTGGATTGAATTATATACAATGACCTGAGAATAGATGCAACCAGGAATTTCAAATTGTTTAATGCTTTAAAAATGTGTGTGTGAGCAGAGTTTTCCTCCTGGTTAGCGAGGTATTGACCATTTTTAATGAAAATGGTTTTAAAACAACAAAAGGTGCGAAGGAGATGGCTGAAGTCTGAGCACAGCATTTCCCCATCCGAGTCCTGTGTTGGCATCTGGGCTGAAGCTGCCTGCTGAGACTGTAATGACCCAGCAGGCTGGGGACGCCTTTGGCCAGAACAGGCTGCAGCAGCATCGCTCATGTGGGTCTCTGGCTTGCCATCGGTCCCTGTTTCTTTCAGAAAAAAAACGTTTCCAGGGTGTCTGCTCAAATTCAGCTGCTGCTGGCCTCAGTTCAGGTCTGCTCTTACCTTAGCCAGAGTAGCTGTTCGGAAAACAGAGTGGAGACTCCAGCCTCTGTGTCTGACTGGGAGAAGAGGTAATGAGTTATCAGTGGGGTTTAGTCTTTGTGGCAAACTGGGTTCTAGGCACAAAGATCCTCCTGCCAGAGGACTTGCTGCAGGGACAAGCAGATCTATAAAGCACCCAGCTTTCGGGCAACAGAGCCCTTTTTTAAGATGAAAGAATTAGCAATTCGTCTCTTCATCTTTTTCAAGGGGAGGCGTTCCCTGGGTGCTTTTTACCCTGCATATCCCACACTCTGTGGTTTCTTCAAAGAGACCCCCACAGATGCTCCATGCTCTTCATTTTCAGTTGCCAGCAGGAGGGATTCCGGGCTCAGTGGCCCTGTTTCTTTTGGTATGCAATTTGTTACTGATAATGAATTGCTGAAATACAGATGCTGCAGTCCCCCACTGAGCTGAAGCTCAGCTGAGTGCTCTTCCTGACCAAGGGAGTAACCTGAAATAGCCCCTTTGGAAAGGCTGACCTTCTGCAGAGCCACAGGAACACCGGGGGCTCCATCAGCTCTTTCCTGAGCTCCCAAGAATCCGTAGTGGTGCAGCTACGCAGGGAGCTGTTCTCTGCTCTCACTCTACAAGGAGAGCTGTCATGAATGTACACCCTTCTTGTAAATCGTGTTGTGCTGTGAGTGTTTTTAAAGATGTCCTGGCAGCTGGAAGAAAACCACAACAGAGGCAGCAAGAGGTTTTCCATGTTGAAGCTGTTTATTATGTTAGATAAATACACTTGCAACAAGTTTGAGTTATATCCTCTGAGTGCAGTTGCTGGTAGTATGGCACAATGATTAAAAAAAGAACCAAAACTAGCAGAGGCACTTGTTGCATGCAGCTGAAATTACTACCGAGCCTGGTGGTGCAGCTCCTGCTGAAAGAGACATTCCCTGGCCGTGAGCACGGATTTGCCGGCGGGGTCGGCACCGGCCGGAGCTGCAGCGATGCACCTTGGGTGGGAGAGTCCTGGCTCCCAGGGGAAGGAGCGTAAAATGGCTTAGGCATGATGTTCAGTATTGCTTTTGGTTAAAGAGTAGTGAGGTTGTGTGATTGTAACCAGTGGGGAAAGGCAGAAATTAGGATGAATCATAGAATACGCTGAGTTGGAAGGGACCCATCAGGATCATCGAGTCCAACTCCTGGCCCTGCTCAGGACACCCCGAGAATGCCACCGTGTGCCTGAGAGTGTTGTCCAAAGGCTCCTTGAACTCGGACAGGCTCGAGTCCTGTCACTGGTCACAAGAGTGAAGAGATCAGTGTTTTTATAGATATTATGTAAATCTAATCTCGTTGACTTTTATGCACTCGTGTATGTGAATATCCAGAGTTTTATGAAGACCTTTTTTGTCAACAGAAGGATGGACTTGACAGGCTATGCCAGGAGGACAAGTGCCTTTTTATTAGAAAATAGAGCTATCCAGAGGGGTCTTTTCATCAGGATTTTCAGGAAAATCCATAAAATGGTTTGTTCAGCTGGACAAAAGAGAGAAAAAAGTGGCAAACATTCTTGCAAAGCAAATTTATCAATTTGCTTCCTTAGCATTTGCAACCCTTCATTCTCACACAAGGACTGTGTGTTGCTGACCCTGCTCTGCCAGGGACATGGCACAGGACTGACCCTGGTCTCTGCAGTCGGGCAGCCTGCTCAGAGGCTTAAACTTAAGCACCTGAATAAGTCCTTAGCTGAACTGGGGCTTATCAGTGACATGTGGCAATGCCAAGGAGTCCTGCATGCAGATAAATACCAAGTGTAGTATTGGCACTGGGAGGTGTGAGGACAAGCTCTGTCCTTGCTCTGTATCAGCTGTGAATGCAGCCAGGTGACCTGAAAACTGAAAGTGTCCCTAGCCTGGAGATTTTTTTGTTGTTTTGCTTAATTTGCAAGTAGCCCCACAAGTGGGATACGAGATTTAACGACAAAAAACAGGTTCCAAGCTTTAGCCCAGGGAACAGAAGTGTTGTTCTTTGAGCTAGGACACCCATTCCTGTGGTACAGATAGCCTCACCCACGAATAAGAGAACAGTGTGTTTGCTCCAAGGATGATGCATATTTAACATTCAGGCCCGAAAAAGTGCTCTGTTACTGGTGATTACCTGGCTAGCAGAAGCTGAGGCTAAATAACAGCCTGAGGAGAAATCTGCAGTGGGTAATGGAAGCAGTGGAGGTTGCTAGAGGTGAAAGCTAATCTTTGAATTTCCTGCCTCATGAATGGGATCTCCTACAACGGAGATCAGCAAGAATTGTGTGGTTCAAAAGATCCATGCAAAAGTCTCCATATGCCTCCTAGCCTGCTATTTTGGGATCTCTGTATTTGCAGTGTTGAGCACCTCACATCCTCAGAAATCAGTGGGCTGTGTAAAAGAGCCAGGTGCCATTTGGCTTGGCTCAAAATGTTGCAGTGAGAGAGTGAATGGGGGTCTGGGCAAGTCCTCTGCCTGGGGAGAACTTCCCCTGCAGCACAACGAGATCCAGACCGCTCGTGTTGGTTTCAGCAGGAAGGGTTGCACGTAAGAACCTCACCTCTGTGTCCCTATCTAAGGCTCTCCAGGTGCTTTCCGGTGTTATTAGATAGACAAAACGAGGTGTGACAAGATGATGTTGTTACACCCATTTCACTGATGAGTAGGCTGAGGCACGTAAAGAATTGGCTTGTGAGATCACCAAACAAATGTGTCGGAGCTAGAGCAGTGCCTTGCAAAGTCTATGTCCGAATTCCTTGTCACAGCCTTTGCTTCCACCTTTCTCACCCACTGTGCGTTGTCTCATGGCAAGAACCTGGGGGTCAGGTAGGATGGTGAGGAGGAGAAATGGAGAAATGCCCTTCTTGAAGTTTTGTGCTTTCAAGTCTCGTCTGTTCATGGTTCTCGCTGTCGTTGCAGTACCCGCTCTGAATTGCTTCCTTTCAGTCCCATAAACTGAACATATAGCCATGAAGAAAAGGCAGCCATGAGCAAACCTTAGAATTTGAGGAATAGAGGACTTTGGAGTCCTGCAGTCCCCGCTCTTCAAAGGTAAATAATAAATTTCCAGAGCTTCAGTGTTCACTTATGCCTTCTTGCATAATGGCTGTCTTAATGAATTGAGAGAAAGAAATGCACCTTACAAGTCTGTGGGGAAAAATCTGCCTTTGAAGGAGCTGAATTTCTCCGAGGTAGAATGCTTATTATTGTGTGTTACTGTAAATGTTATGCTGAGGAGTCCGAGTGACAAAGCTGGGAGAAAAGTCTCTCTGCTTATTGCCCTTGTCATTCTAGTCCTGTCTCATCCCACTGAAGTACACCTGAAGCAAGAGATGGGTGAAATTGCATGTGGAATCACTCTTTGAAAATCACAGCAAGTTCTATGCAGTTGACACCAGCAGTGTCCAGGCTCTGCTCCAGGGATTTTTGGTGCCTACCAAGCTCATAGTCAGTGGCCTGACTAATCCAAGGGCCCATGGCAGATGATATGCAGGGTTTTTGCATGACTAGGGTAGAGCAAGGTGGTGCTACGGGGTCAACAGCAGTCCAGGACCCCCTCGGTCTGAGTGCTTCTGTATCCTGGTCACTGGAAATATGGCTGCAGTGGGGTAGGGAGTGCATGTGCAGAACCAAGTGAGCCAAGGACAAATCTGCTCGTACAATTCTACTTTGCCAGAGGAACTTCAGCACTTCTACTTAGTGATGCTCTGGTACATAAAATCTGGGCCTTTCCTAAAGTGCAACTATAAGGACCGAGGAAGCAATCAGTATCTGAAGGCATCTGTTTCCAGGAAAGACAGAATACCCTTGTTGCTTTTTCATGGTATTGATGGTTACCCTGGGTTTGTGGGTGACACTGAGGCTGGGACAAACTGTGCTAGACCAAGAGTTATACTAGGAAAAGTCTGGAGAATCTTGTGCTACTCGAGTTACAATGACAACTGTAAAATAAGAGTTGCTGCATAGTAGTAAACTCCGCTGCCACAATGGCTTGCTGATATCTTGACCTGTTGAGCAAAAATAATTTACACGATGTGCTCTTGTAGATATTGCCTTTGCCCTGCATATCTTAAAATGGCTGTTGGTGTGCCAGCCTTCCCTGTGGGAAAAGGCCTCCTGGACCTCAACGTTCTATGGCTCTGTCTGGGGAATCCCTGTCAGTCGTCGAGATGCTGCTCCTCCCACGTGGACGTCGGGATGGCGCTGTAAGGGTCCATGATGACTTTTGCACAGCGAATGATCATCACAATCAGGAAGAGGCAGAGGAAGACAAAGCATGCTAATGTCAGTCCCTTGTCCACGTCAACGTACACAGGCTCTGGGGTTGGTCCCTCCATTGCTTAGGCCGCTCTTCATCGGGGTTTGCATTTACTCCTAACATCATCAGCCACCTGCAAAACAAACACGGCGTCAGGCACAGGTGATTGCAGCTCCTGCACATGGGGAAAATCAGGGGTTGCACTGGATACAGATACTTGTTATAGCTCTGGTAAGCTCTTGCAGGGCAATAAACCCAATGGAAATGTTGTAGTTTGGGTAACTGAGAGCTGTGAGAAGAAGAAACCTCATCTCCACCTTAATTTAGCCCACAAATGCTTCTTGCTAAAATATTAGACACTAAAAAGAGATGTTAATGAGGAAAAGAGAAGCAGTGGTGAATGAGCACTATCCACTTGAAATATCATCTCTTAAAAGAGGCACAGACACTGTTCTTGTCTCAGCATTTCCTAATCATAAAAATATTTCCATTCCTCTGCTAGTGTGAAAGATCAGACAAATGGCAGAGCAGACTGTTTCTATCCCAATTTTCCTCTCTGTCCAAACATTCTCTGTCTTTCACTGGCACAAAGCAAAGTGAAAATTATGCATACTTATTTTCCATAATCTTTTAATCTCTGGTACTCAAGGTTCTCCAGGCAGTAGATTTTTTAGGAGCGATATCATTTTTAAGTGAATGTTTTATCACTCAGAGAGGTACAGGTGATAATGTGATTAGAACAAGGATTATCTTATTCATTGCAGATGTCTGCACAGCTGAAGGTCTCCTCTGGTCTTCCTGAATCCATAACCAAAATGGCTTCAGCAGTGATTGAATCCCTGTGCAAGTTTGATTCGGGAGAGGTCATCAGCTGATAACACAAACTGCTTTGCACAATTGTGCTGAAGGAGAGGAACTGACCTTACACAGAATTGAGTCACTGCCCAGGCATGGGGAAGCTTCTCCTGACAGCCATGTTTGGCCAAGGTGGGAGGGGGAAGTGTTGAAGATTACAGTGTAGAAAACCAGGAATACGGAATGCCTCTTTACAGCAAGCAAAACAACGGAGTCGTTCCCATCAAATGCAATAATCAATCTGAGAGTCAGTCCCTGCTTTTACTGGAGAGGAGAGATGGGAACAAGAAGATATTGAGCCATACGGAGGATGGGGTGAAACTGGGGTATCAAACAGCCCAGCTGCTCTCTATTTCTACATTAATACAGTGAGGAAATCCCAGGTTTTGTTACACAGACGAGATTTCCTGGCTATGTTTCCAGTGAGCTGATGCTGCTGGCAGGGCTACTGCAGTGGTGGTTCACATCTGGCTGGAGCACTGTGTTCCTGCAGCATCGTGCTGTGCCAGCTGCCAGTGATGTCCCGGAGACTCCTGAACTCCTGTGCCCTGTGAATCTTCCTCAGGGTGAACTAAAGACCTTTTATTTTAAAAGTTCACAGTTTCTTCCCTGTCTCATAATTTTCTCCTTTTCAAGTGGCTTTCTAGCCTCGCAACCTCCTAGATCCCACACGGCAAGTACAAATCAGCTGGGCTCTTGAGTCTATTTTAAGCACAAGGATGTCAGATTTTTTTTTTTTTTAATTTCCTGAAAGCGTAGAAATTACTGCAACAGCCGGTCCTGCAGCAGGGGAATGAAAGAAGCTGATGACACAAAGTGAATAAAACCAAGCAGACATCTCATGATCTCATGTATTTACCAGTCACATCCTTAGGAGCTCATGAAGAAATCTCTGAGGAGTGAGGTTAGGCTTGTTATGCTCACCTTGCCTGGTCAGAGGTCCAATACTCCTGAGAGACTCTGCAACCACTCTATTTCACCAGCCAAGAGATCTTACAATGCAGTTTATAACTTCATTCGATGAAAAAAGGGTTTGTCAACAAAGCTGAGTATTAAGTATGAATACTTTATGAATACAAAAGAAAAAAAAGTTATCAAAACTGCTAATGTACCCCAATCTTTTCCTGCAGTTCTCTTGTGAAGGTCCAACAAGGATGGGTGTGATTTTTTTTTTTTTATTTTTTTTTTCCTTCCTGACATTCTGGCTGTTGTCTCATGTGGGGTTATTTTACCCTAAGTTACCTCCTGCAGAATATCAGAACTACCTGGTAATTTCCATCAGTACTGATCTTGGAGGGAAAACTGCACTTTCACTCAAATGTACTTTCTTTGGAAAGATGAATAATTTACTCAGAAAATGATCAGAGGTTTCAAGTAGAGATCTATCCCTTGGAGGTTTTTCTCTTCAAAATGCCATCACTCAATCTCATGGGAGTTTGGTTTAAGTACTGCATCCCTCTGCTTCCTTCTGCCCCCAGGACTGTGCCTGGAGGATGCTTCTCTCCTGCTGGAAGGGAAAAGGATGTTATGGAAAGGATAGGCCAGGCAGAAGGCTTTACCCAGAGAGCAGAGTGAAAGGCTGTGGCATCTGAGCTGTAGTTTGCACAGTAAATTACAGTGACAGCTTGAACCTGATGATTTCAGGTTTATATTGATCTTTTTTGACAAAAAATAGGCATTTTCAGTGGGACTAGAGATATTTTTTTTCCAAAAGCTGTATTCTTGAGGTTGTATAAACCCCATGTTTTCCCTCCTTCTGGTCTCCCCACAAACTTGTTAATGTTTTGATGCTTGGCTCTATTCTGCATTAAGCCACTGCTGATGGCCAGTGTGTTTCTTGGGGCTGGCCAGAAGGGTCTGGCTTTCCAGGTGGCCATCCTCACTCTCAGCTTGGCTGCTGACCCGCATCTGTTGGTGCACCAGCACTGTCAGAGCGGAAACCTCCTCTGCAGCTCCGGCCTGGCAAAGTGCTCACGTGAGTGGCGGGAGGGTTGGGTGCCAGGAGGCATTTGGTGGTGTTCCATGCTGGCAGTCACTGCAACTGCATTCCAGCAGGCTTGGCAGTGCAGGGAGTCCTTGGCGCTGAGCAGAGCTGGGTGCTGGAATGGGGCTGTGCCTGAGGCAGCTGTCTCCAGGTTAATTGATTGTGGCTGGAACGCATCGCCGTTCTAGATCGGGCATCTGGGGACCGGCAAGGGACAGTCCCCAAATGCAAAAGGAGTTATTTACATGTGGTCACCAGGACTGTTTCCTCTTGGGAAAGTCCAGCTCCCAGGTACTACCACGGACGTGCTGTGTCCTGCTGTCTGCCAGGTGCTCGTGGCTCTCCGTCTCTGTAACAGCTGCACAACTTGTCCTGCTTAATTTCCATTTCCTTGGCCAGTGCCTCCGCTCTCCTTTCTCACTTCCCTGGTGCCCAGCAGTGCAGCCAGGCTTGGAGTGGGCTGTGGAAGTGTCTCACAGGTTGAAGCAGACTGGGTCCATGCTGGATGCTCTACCTGCACATCCTGCCCTCTCTCCCAGCCCCGGGGGATGTGCTGTGCAGGTGAGCAGAACGGTTTTGCAGTCAGTTTTTCTCAGTCTGGCTTGTGAAATCCATCAGTGCTGCTGAAATTAGCTCTCTCTCCAGCTACAGACTGGTTGGCTGAAGGTTTGCTCTTGTTTACTAGCAGGGTTGATGTTGACAGCATTGTGTGTGTGGGGAAACAAAAAAAAAAAAGATCAGTAGAAACAATTATAAAGTTTCACACTTGAATGATCAAGTTTTCTCTGAATAGCTGAATTGTAGAAAATTACTTTTTTTTTCCTAGCTTGACAGGAATGAGCTGCAGAATTGTATTTTTAAAATTTTTTCAGATTTGTTGAAAGTGTGATTTGGTCTAAACAAAGCCAAAAGATGAAGAAGGACAATCCCTGGTACAGACTAGGCAGTTTAGCAGTCCCGAGTGCATGTCTTGCTGTAAATCCCCAGGTGCTTCAGCGCGGTCTCTCCCCCTCTATCTCCTCTGAGAACAGGTGGGTGCCACAGGCAGGCTCACCCAGGGATGGAGCTGTGCTGGCTGTGTAATTCGGCACCAAAAGTGACTCTGTGCACTCGGCTCCTTGAGGGTCGCAGAGGGCCAGGACCAGGCAGCAGCTCTGCCTCTTCAGAAGGGTTGGAACCCTCAAGTTTTGGTGCCCTGCTCCCCTGACTTGTTTTTGTGCCTCTGTTCTGGCAGTCAGGAGACCCTGGAGCTGGGTCAGGGACATGGCGTGGGGGTCAAGAATCCTGGTACCTCACTGAAGACTCCATCCTGAGCATTTGCTCTTTGCTGGTTGTTTTGTGTCCCAGTGCCCTTTTCACGAGGGGCTGCCACAGAAGAGAGATTATATTCAATTTTTATGACCTTATGCAGGATATTGGCACCCTCATTAGTGCACCAGCTCTGTTACAGGCTCTCTGTAACACTTGT
This sequence comes from Struthidea cinerea, assembly GCA_013397865.1. Taxonomy (NCBI): domain Eukaryota; kingdom Metazoa; phylum Chordata; class Aves; order Passeriformes; family Corcoracidae; genus Struthidea; species Struthidea cinerea. The sequence continues at coordinate 306,703 of VZTI01001642.1, read as the reverse complement.
GCTCACCAGTGTGCCTGAATTTTGCAATCAGCCCTACCCGATCCCAGCTCCAAGATACTTTAGAAGATACGGGTTTATTTTTTTTCCTGACCTGGCAATCTTGGCACTGTCACTTTAAATATAAACTAATAATGTACCACGGACATTGCAGAGAGATGGTTCCTGTGCTGGTTAATCGTGTTTCAACTCATCTCAACCCTTAGGATTTATTTCAAAACATTCTCTGGTTTTGGTTTCTTTTTTTGTTTGTTTTTTTGTTTTTTTGTTTTTTTTTCCCCTTCTATACTCCTTTCCCAAAACAACAGCTGTACAGGGAGGCAAGGGAAGGGAAATGATGAGATTTCATGTGTGCAAGCAGATCCATACCTTCCAGAGCTGGGTAGGAAGCCTGTCACATCCCAGCATAGCAGCATTGTGGAGATGAAATCCTCCCCGCAGTCATATTTTAAAAGTTTTGCCAGTCAGTGGGGCTTTAACGGCGTCCGGGCTCCGCTCAGGTTCCCCTCCACCCAGACCTGGAAGCAGTTCTCACCGGGGTGCTCTGGAAAAAAAATAATAATTGACAATTGCTCCTCACGCAGGATGTGGGCGTGACGGACTCGTTAAGGTTGGGAACCGCTCCAGCGACAGCCTGAGGCAAGCGGATACACTCAGGCACAAGGTGGATTCATTTGTCAGACATTCCCTAGAAGAACATTTCTGATAGGAAGAGCACTGTTCAAGCCTGAAGTCATATCAATATTTCTTCTTAAACAAGCAAAAAATCCTGGTTTTAAATCACAGTGAAAGATCAGCCAGGTTTGAATTGATCCTGCTCAGGAGTCTGCATATTTAGTTGGGGCCTGGATTATTTGTTTAAACAAAACTACTTGATTTATCTGAGCTGACACACCAGGACTTAAAAACTAATCATTATTTGCATTTTTTTTTTTTTTGTCTGGTTTGGGATAATATTCTTTTTTACATGCACACAAAATAATTTCAACCAGAAAAACTTTTAAAACTTGATGGATGACAAACCTGGCTTTTTACACGTTGTTGTGGAAAGGAGTTCTAAGGTGTAGGATGGGAAGGCTGGGAAGAACAAAGGCAGAAGATGAGCCCAAATCCCTCGTGAGGGGACTCAGCAGGACAGGGTGTTGCTCAGGCAAGGGGCTAGGGGTGAGTGGCCAGGAAGGAAGGTGAAATGCTGCTCCAGATAGGTATTGTGTGTCAGAAGGAAGTCACCTTCAATTTGAAGTTCAAATCTATAAAGGAATAGCCTGGACACTTGATCATACTCTAATATTCTTAACAATCTAAGTTTTGATTAAAAACTCATTGCCTGTGAGCACAGGAGTCAAATGCTATGGATAGATACAGACAGATGAGCTTCCTGCTACACCCAGAGAGCAATGATAGGACCATTAGCTTAGTCTAAAAATTAATTGTCCTTTTATACTTACAATTCTTTCAGCAGAAAATCAATACTTCATTTCAGTAACTCTGCCTTCCTTATAAGCATGATTTCTCCTGTGTACCTGAAGGCAGGTTTAATCTTTGTTTTTAACTCACTCTTTGGCATTTTGGTTTGGTTGTTGGACTGTTTTATTTCTTGCTTTACATAATGACTTTAAAGCTTTATGCTCAGCTTAGTTTATGCAAACTCCTTTATTCAATCTAGCCCTCGGTTACGGTCAAGAGACAAATAATCTTCCCTCCACACACTTGGTTTTAGCCAGTTGTAAATCACTGGATGCCAGTATTCCATCAGAAGACTAAAGACATCATTTACAAGTGCCCAAGAGTTGAAAACAAATAAACACATAAATCAATCTGGGGAAGGCTTTAAAAATTGCTGTTGCACAAATGTTTCCTTCCTACACAGCCCCACGGCGAGAATAACATTGTTCTTCATTGAGAAAAAGATGCAGCACACACTTAAAATAACTGTGGGCTGCTTATAATTTGAGAGCATCCTGAATCAAATAACCATTTCTCACTCGCTTCAAGGAGCACGTGGAATTGCTCGTTAACAAAAGATAAAATAATAGAAGGTTGTGGTTGGGAGCAAGTCGCTGTTCAGAACCATCGAGTGAACTGCTGGACAGGTGGGATCTGGAGTAAAAAGTGCTTCCAGCCTCCCAAAGCTCACCTTGTGTGGAAAATCCTTGACTAAACTTTGCCGAGAACATCTGGGAATCTTTCTCAGAGACAGGAAGTGGTCGTTCAGAGGCAAAAAAGAGGGCTAGGATCAGTGAAGGACTTTATGGGTTGCTGGCTGGACACGAGGGTGGGAAGTGTTAGGACTGAAGTAACATAAACAAGGGCAGGTTATCCAGGATGAGGTTGTCTTTGTATCAGCTGTTTCACAACCCGAAGGGGAGCAGGAGGAGAAAGGAAATCCAGTGCTCTCTCAGACCCCAGCTCAGGGATTTTGCTACCCCTCCCTGGTGCTGCCCTGGGCTGGCCAGGCTCACCCCTGGGGAAGGGAGCTCTGTGTCTCTCCTTCGGCTCCCTGCTTGTGTTTCTGCTGCGGTGTGAGAGCTGCAGGGGTTTTGCAACGCGGTTCAGCCCATCCTCCTTGCAGTGCTGGCTTCCACCCTGGGGCTCTTGGGAACATTGGTTCATCCTTTAGCAGATAATGCCCGGAAAAGGCAAAGCAATACCTGTGATATGAAAAGTTTAGATGAGAAGGAACGTCTGTCTGCAGCAGGACCATCCTTCACTCAGCGTGTATTTTGATAAGGGGGCTGAAGCTGCTTTCCTTATCACTGCTGTGATGCACTGTGTGCATCCCCGTTCATCAAGGCAAGTGGCAAATGTAAAGGAGCCTTAGAGAAACAAATGGATTTAGGCTTTAAAGCCAAGGCTTGTGAGGTCTGAATAGATATGATATAAACTCATTTTAATGGAGTATCTGCTTTTTAAACTCTCTGCTATTTAAATCCTCTGAAAGGAGGCAAACCTGCCTGTTGGTCCTGGCAGTTATTTTATAAATTAAACAATGACTGTTAGCCAGGAGAATTATAAGCAAAGCTATGGAGAAATTTTTCACTGCAGCAAAGCTGACAAGGAGGAAAAAAGACCCATATTTTTCTGTACTGCTCTGAATTTTTTTATTGGTTTTCTTTTTTTTTTTTACAAAAACAAAAGGCTCACTTCAAGGTAAAACAGCAACTCCTTTTTAGATAAATATTACCTTGGGGTGGTGATGTCCAGTATTCTCTAACTTGCAGGATACCTCTGAGAGACATCTTTTGCCCTTTCATCTTGAAAATCAGATTGAGATCAGATTGAGGCTGTATCAATGTTTTTCCAGTTGAGGAAAAGTATTGTGGATGAATTCTCACTGAAATAGCTGGGTTATACCTGTAGAATTGCCACAAATGTAGGCAGAAAGAAATCAGATAGCCCTGCTTCATCTCTGACTCACTTATTTCAAATGAAAAGTTAAATTCTTGCTAATGAAGGTAACTCCTAGTCAAGAAAGTTTAAAATTAATAAGCCAGCAGCAAAGCATCCAAAATAGTGACAGGTGGCTTTGCCATTGTAATAACTGCAGGAACTCATGAATCCATACTGATAATTAATTCATACACTTTTTTTAATACAGACTTTTCTCAGGTACTTCAGAAATTTGTGGGGAGAGGGATTTGATCAATTAAACACAAGCAAAAATAAAGCTCAAAGTCCAGAGCGTGTTTTGGCTCAAAACAAGGCAAACAGACACAGGCTCCACACAGGGCTCCCATCAGAGGCACTGCTCCTGTCTGTTCCTCTTCTGAACTGCTTTGGTCTGCAGGGGATGGTGAGGATGGATGTCTGTAGCTTGTGCTCATGCACAAAACCTGCTGTGCTATTGCTCTGATTCTTCGTGGTGATCTAACCAGGGCTGTGATGCCAGCTGACCCACACCCTATCTGAAACTGAAAAAAATAAAAAAAATCTTGCAAAGGGTTCTTAAACACAGACTGAATAAGCCTGAGATGTAGCAGAAATGAGGACTTGACTGCAAAGCAGGACATGAGGTTAACCACTGTCAGCATCTGTTTCTAGGTCACTGGGCAAAAATGGACCCCCAGGAGGAGCAGCCCCAAGCCCAGAATTGTTATTGGGTAAGGGTGAAAAACCCTTAGAAAACAGTGGCAAAAGCAGCCCTACTTAAACAGATTTATCTCTCCTCACTGGTACGAGGAATAGGAGGAAAGAATAATGGAAGATCTGAAATGAAAAGTTAGGGGCCCCAGGTGCTCAAAATGAGTTTGGGTTAGGGCTGTTTCAGGGAGCAGAGCCTTGTGCTACGTGGGACACCCACAGCAGCTCGCTGCTTCTCTCCCTCTCCAGCTGGAAAGCCAGAATTGTTGCAGCATGTTATCTAATTTCAGCTATAATTTGCCAACAGGAGAAGCAGAAATATCATTACTAGTTTTTCCCTGTTTCCTTTTCTCAAGAGAACAGTTTTTCTCTTGCTACTATAAGAACTTGGGAGAATGAAAGCTGGCCCGTTTTCAGAGGCACTGAGTGCCTCCAGCACCATCTGGAACCAGTGTGAGCAGCCAAACAGCTCAACAGCACAGAAAATCGTCCTGTTTTCCGACCCCCCCTTTCTGTACAGCTCTGCACGTGAACACCGCACAAAAGATTCTTTCTGATGAGGATCCAGTTGGCACCCACATAAACTATATTTTCCACTGTCTCCCAGCAGGGATGGATTGCATCTTCCTTCAGAGAGAGGCCAGATGATTTTTATTACAAACGAACCAAAACCTTGAGTCAGGACATGCATTACATTTTCCATGACAGGCCTGGCTGGAGTGAAGGATCCTGATAAGAATTTAAGGATAATTGAGCTCTAGCCTATAGCTCTGTAGGTAGGTAACAAATAGAGCAGCCTCCAAATTTGGCATGTCACCAGGCAAGGCTGGGTGAAAGGATAAATGGCCCATTGCTGAGATGAGCGAGGATCAGTCAGGAGCCTGAGCCTGAGCCCCAGCTGTTCATGGTCTCTGTCTCCTGTCCTTCCCGGGACATGTGGGCAATATCTATTGCAGTAAATCAAATGTGCCCAAGGCTGGTTTTTGGCATCAAGGCTGGCTGGTAAAGAGCTGCCTGTGCAAATGGGGACAAGCTTTTTAGCAGGGCCTGTGGTGTTAGGGTAAGGGGTGATGGTTTAAACTAAAACAGGGTCTATTTAGATTAGATATTAGGAAGAAAATCTTTACAATGAGGGTGGTAAAACACTGGTACAAGTTACCCAGAGAAGGTAATGGATGCCCCATCTCTGGAAATATTCAAGGTAAGGTTGAACAGGGCTCTGAGCAACTTGATCTAATTAATGATGTCCCAACTCATTGCAGGGTGCTTGGAACTTGATGACCTATAAAAGTCCCTTCCAAACCAAACCATTCTGGGATTCGATGAAATCCTATTAAACTAGGCCTCTGTGGCAGGTTGTTATAATGTGATTATACAGAGGGGTGACAAATTAAACCTGTAAACTTAAAGTATCTTTTAGCTGTAGAACTTACTTATGCGAAGTGCCAGATGGATGGGTGTAAAATGCAGTTTATGTTTAATCAAAGACAGAGAACAGACAAAAATTATCTCTGAGAATGGTGAAAAAATGGGCCTCTTTGTGACTGGGCTTTGGCAGCAGGAGGTGGGCAGAGCACCAATTTAGTGATGACCAGCACAGCCTGACACTGAAGACTGTCCAGTCAGTGAAAAGCCACCCAGTGATTATCGCCCTGGTTGTCATTTCTGGGGCGTGTTCCCTGGATCACCTTTAGGTGAATGCTCAGGCACCCATGCCCTGGGGGCTGCTCCAGGCCAGGCTCCAATGCAGCGTCCCTGCAGCAGCTCTGATTCGTGATGGCTTTGGCCAGAGCTTTGTTTGTGCTTGGGGTTTTGGGGGTGACTGATGCCTTTTCATTCTCTCCTTCCCTCCCATCCCAGTCTGTATAGATGATATTCCCAAGTATAACCCACAGTAGCCTGAGTGCTACCTGTGTTTCTACACAGATTTTTTTTTCTGATTGTGTACTCATGTACACACTCTAAGTATACGTGCAGCCTTTTCATCACATCAAGAAAGGTCCTTTCCTCAGCTGGAAGCTTGTTGACTTTTATAGAAAACTTGTAGTCAGAAACACTCTTTAATTAAGACTGTGCTGAAAAGAGCTTTGATTCCAGACGTGTGTTACAGCCCGATGTTGTTTTCTCGGTCACTGCAGCAGATTACTGCAAGTGTAGTCCTTGATTAAAAAGATTGTGGGCAATTACATTCCATCTCCACATCTTCAGCTAGAGCAGTAGCTTGTCAGTGGGTCACTGGGAATCAGACTGCCAGAACCTCTGCACATGTTCAATTTATCAAAGACTGTTTTTGGCACAGCACCCCACAGTCCCAGACAGCCAATACCTTATTAATGCGCCATTAGCCACAGGGAACATTTTTAAGTGAACCTAATGTACAGGGAGCCATGAGGGCTTGCCTGGACTGACTCAGCAGTTTGGAAGGTCTTTTCTCCCTTGAAGGGATCACACTGACTTCTAAATGTGCTCAGATGTCTCAAATCTAAGTGCTCTTTTCCCCCTTGTAGCTGCCTTTATTATTTTGGTTTTTATGGGCTGGGATCACTGTGGTTTGAGGAATAGATACCTGCCATAGGAGAGTTTTCTACAGGATAACTAAAATGGTCAAAGGGATGATCAGTTGCTTTATAAGTGTCTGAAGAAGATGGGAAAAAGGTGGCTGAGGAATCATGTTTGAGCTATACAAAAATCACAGACCAGGTGAATGGGAAAATTGTTTCCTCACAATTAAAAAAAAAATTACCAGTCTTTTAAAATAGGTAAACTGGGGGGGCATTCAATGAACTAGTAGACAACTGACTTGTAAATTGAAAACGGACCTTCTTTATTCAGCAGGTAGTGACTTCCCAAACTTGCTACCACAGGGGCCTGCAGACAGTACCAGCAGGCTTTTTGAACTGGCTGGATTACAGAAAACAGGTCCAGAAATAGACCCTGAAACCACAAACCAGAGGTCTTCCCTATGACTTCCTAACAGAGCAGTTGTGGCTGTTGGAGGAAGGGCTGCAAAATGTGGCCAGGCACAGTGTCCCTAATGTGCATCTCCCCTCAGACCACTGGGCTGCTCCAGCAACAGGTTTTTATGTTCTTATTTCTTGGATTCATAACACTTTTGGGGTGCCTCTGAAAAGTCCCTTTAAGAAAAGAGAAGATATTTAAGATCTGATCCAATTTCAGCTTCAATGTCTCTTTGTATCTGTTAGCAATATAGCTCTAATACTTTTAAAACCAGGCACTGATCTTTGCTTCTAGTTTAACTCTGTCTCTTTATATTTACTGAATATATTTATATTCAGTGCAATAATGAGATTCCTCAAAAGCTTTTCATGCATGAAAAGGAACTGAACTCAAACAGCTCAGTCCTATGAATAATAAGGTGAGATGTGTCCCAGTGGGCCTCTGCCTGTCCGTGGCTGCTATTTCTTTATTGTAACGGGCTCGTTTTATGCCCACACTCTTGGAAGTTTAATTAATTGCAAATGCAAGTGATGGAGAGTTGCTTTGCAGTACAGTTGACTTTGGGGCAGAAGCAAGTATACATCTAACATATAGGAATTACATCCCCACATCCGTGTGGGCTGAGAGAGAGACAACTACCCTTGAGCACCATCTCGCCAGACACACAGCTCAGTACAGAGCATCCAGCCAAAGATCTTTAAAACTGTGCAGGGAGCACGACATGATGACACCATTAGGATTAACTCTATTTTCCTACCTCATTTGGTGTACTTCTGTGTGAAGATTTATGTTAGGACAGGAACTAATAGGACTGCAGTCATGACTCAATACAGAACTAGCTTTTTCTGAGGCAAATTTTTATATATGTGCAAATGCAGAGCTGGAACTGAATTTTTCTTTTTTTTTTTTTTTACTCAGTGTTCTTTCTTTCCCCTTGGACTGTTTTCCCTGCAAGGTCTTCTAGATGATCCTACTGCTGAGCCTCATGGTACGGAATGACTCCAGATCTCCCACAGGTTCAGTGTGCTGCAGCTGAGCCTGGAGCATCTGGAAGGACAGGACACTGAGCTCAAAAGCAGCCCTTGCTTTTCAGTTGCTCAGCTGCAGTTCTGTCTGGTGCTGTTCCATCAGCGCTGTGCTCAGAAGATGCTACAGCTCATGTGCCAGCAACAGTCAGACTTAAAACAGGGGTTTGATTGAGGAGGGTGGGAGTGAAGTGGCAGAAGGAGATTTGTAACTCCATTGTGGTTCAGCATCGGCCTTCTCCTAGAAGGCAAACAAGGGCAGCTGGTTTTGCCCAGTTCCGCAGTGTTCCTGATTCACAGAAATAACAAAGCCTCAGCTCTCCTCCCGTGTCGCTGCAGGTTAACACAAAGAATTACCTGGATGCAGTGGCTGGGGGAAAATGGTTCCCTCTGTTCTAAAGAGCCCTGACATTCTCTTTTGGGTGGAAGCCTCTGTGTAGGTACAGCCTGGCACACAGGGGTGTGTGAGATGCTCAGGGTTTGTGCAGGGGCAGCTAACACAGTCACAGGGATTATCTGTGGCAGGACAAGGCAAGGAGCCACGTTTGGTTTCAAGTTGTCTGTTTAGAGCAGGATTCTTCAAGTTGCATGTGACAGGGAAGCACAGACCTCAATTCTAGCTGAGTTTAGGAGTTAACACTTCCGAAGGAAGGCAAATAAAATCCTATGACTTTTTCAATTTTTCGGAATTACTGAAACTAATTATTAACTAATTATAGAGTGAGACAATAATATGTTAAGCAAAGATACAAGGAAGATCTTTTAACAGCAGAAACCTCCAACACTGCCCCACAGTCTGTAAGTCTGGGCTCTGCCTCCCCTTGGTCTGCTCTGCAAACTGAACTTTGGAAATGGAGATTTCCTCCAGCATCTCTGTCCGTGTATGTCTCTGTCCCAACTGCGCCCACAGCTCTGAGGCGGGGCAGCAATGGAAAGCAGCCCGAGATTGCTACAAAATTCAGTTCTTGTAAATATGCCAAGACTCAAGTAGGAAACTCATGTATAGGCTGGTGGCTAAAGCAGATGGAGAGCGGGAAGGAGGTGGAGAGCCTGCTCACACGCAGCCTGATGCATGTCGTGTTAACAAGGTCAGCAACCCTGGAGTGATACACGGAGTAAATAATGGGGCCCGTGTGGCAGAGCTGCCTCAGGCACCCTTCCTGGGCTGGAGGAACACTGCAACTGCAAACCATTCGAAAGCAGTGAGATATACAGCACTCAGCCAGAAAATAGCTCTTTATGGGCATGCTAAAATATGGCCTGTGCACGGCTGGGTACCTCTCTTTGAACGACTTTCCCCTAGCAGAGAAAAATGTCTGGCTTCTATTTACATGGCTGCGAGCACCCTTGAACTAAATTAGTTTTGTAAATGCTGGACTGGCAGTGGGAGGGTTGACTTCTAGAGAAATTCTTTTAATAATAAAATGCCTCATAGAAACTGCATTGACTTCAACCAGGCAGACCGTGGGCAGCTAGAAACTTCTGACTGCTTCACTTTGAGCCGGTGCTTTGGGGCTAACCAAAACTCAAATGTCATCATGGTTGTGGTGAATGTCCCTCGTGAGCAGGAAAATCAAGGGCAGCACTATTTGCATGGCTATCTGGTGGGTCGGGACTGAGGAGAGCATGCTGCTCAGTGAGTAAACTTTGTGCTTCCAAGACACCTCTATGAAACCAGTGGGATGTATGGGCTGGCATCCCACGCTCGGCATTTCCCATATTGTGCAGTGGTATGACAAACACAAACTTTAGACCTCCTCCCCCTCAACCTTTTTTATTCTGTGCACTGACTCACTACTGACTATGCAGTGAGAAAGACGGTGGGGTTTGTGCATTGCAGGGTCCGTATGTCTGAAGGTACCATCTCAACATCTTCCAAGCCTTCCATAAAATCAGGTCTGAGAGTTAAACAGCCTCGGGAAACCCTGCTGAATTTTGTCTCTGAGGAAAGCCTTATTGCCAGAAAGGATGCTCTGATGGGAACACTGCATTCCCAAGCCAAATTGCCCTTGGAATCACTTCCCCTTCTCTGCCAGCTAATAAAACCCTAATTTTCTCAAAGGGAAGTTCAAGCAGAGTTTTGACTTTGAAAAATAAGTGCCAGCAATTATCTGTCATTTGATATAGCCAGTTCTATTGATATGCAATATTTAATAGGAAGTGTTTAAATATTATAGTAGCAGCATAAAAACCTACACTTGACCTCAAAGAATGGTGTCCAACTTATTCCTTTGGCATCTACTGAAGGTATAATTTAAAGTAAGTCTTCCAGAAGTCTGATAGGTTGTATTGTCACAACTTAAAACTTCTCCTATGAAGAAGTTTCCTGAATGCTTCCCTGGGGTGAGTTTGTTTGATTTTTCTTTTCTTTCCCCTTGGTGACCTACTGCAGTGGACACCAATTAAAGCATTTGGCAGGTTTCTTATAAATACAACCTTGAAACTGTGGAGCCGACTACTGGTGAAACGTGGCCAGCCTATGCTTATCTGTCCATCAAATGACACTGTAAGTGCCATGGTTGGGAAGGAAAGCAGATCTGCTTTCGGGAAATTGGGGGTATCCTCACTACCTATCAGCCTGGTACAGGGCCCCGTCAGTTTATGCTGCAGGCATTCCTCTCCACCCCCTTCTATTTCAGGTCTTCTGACAAAGCTAATTATGGCAGCAAGTGACTTGCATCAATGACATTCAGGGAACACAAGCATTTGTGGGCTTGGGAGTTCTTGAGCATTGCCCTGTCTGCAAATTTTTCTTCTTCCAGTGAAAGCGAAATGGTTTGCTATTTATATATGTTTAGGAAAACTCCTTCGCTATACATTCACCTTCTCTACTTTACCACCAGTCTTGGATAATTAATAGCCTCGGAGACCTGCTCTGTTATAGCCAGGGACTCTAAAAACTATCTTCCCTTGTGTTATTTTTTCTAAGCTCGAGAAGCAACATCGCTTTTCTCACCCAAAAAACACAGCCTGGGAACTGGATCTATGTTCTTTGCTACCTCACAAATCACCACCCAAGGAATGATTCCGCACTGGAACTTGGAACAGCCTAATAATTCGGGAGCCAGGAGACATCCTGGCTCCCCCCCACACCCTGACCTTACATATGGCGTTGCTGCATTCCTACTGGATATAAAAAGCCTACAGGATCTGCTTCAGTCAGGAAGCAGCTGGGACTGTGAATGCAGATGAGAAGCAGACTTAATTCACTCAAGGAAAACGAGGCCAATAGAAAACGAACATTATTTTCCTGTCTATAATTGCATTTTAAGTGCATAATAAGTAGAGGATGGTAACTATGTGCTAAAGGGTCCAACTGTTCTTAATTGATTAAAATAGCTTCTGAAGGCTGTTCTGCTGTGGATCTAACACAACATGATGTTACACCATTGCACCAGGATGAGTTTGTGGTTAACTACGTGTCTCTTCTCTGGGTCAGAGAGTTTTCCACAGTTCAGAGAGTATCACTTGGTACTGACAGTCACCTGCCTCTGTCCCACTGACATCAATAGAGGGGCAACTGCAATATATCAGCACCAAAAGCCTGCTGTCTCCCATGCAAGCTGGAAGAGTCTTTTCCAGGGGTTAATATAAAATAGAAATATAATATATATATTTATTATATATATTTAATATTTATATTAAATATATATAATATATTATATGTCTATATAAATATATACATATATAATAAAATATATGTATTTATAATGTATTTCTATATAATAGAAAGCAGAGATTGGTGGTCAGACATGCCGAGCTGGGGGCGTTGTGCCCAGCTGCTCTCTTTATTTTTTTTCCTCTACCCCAATGGCAAATCTCTGATATAAAACTCTGTGGTGTTTCACCTCAGTTTGAAAGTGTTAATAATTAACTTCCCCCTCAATAACCCAGAGCAAGACTGGGAGCGAGCACAGGATCAGCCACCCTGGCAAACTGCAGGGAGGGGAGAGTGATGAATGGTTTGGGATGGACAGGTGGAAAAAAATCATTTATCCCAGGTCAGCAGAGTGAGGGGGACCACGGCTGGCTCTGTCCTGGTAAATATTGCACTGAGTTAAAGAAGCATGGTGAGACAGGAATTGAGTTTCTCCTCTGTGGGAACTTCAGACCTGGGACTGCATCTTTTGCTGAGTCTTATATTTCATATCTCAGAGATGGGTGAAAAAAGGTGACTATTTTCCCTGTAAGATGAGATAGGAAAATCAAGAGTCTCTTCTCTCTGTGCAAGGAAGATACTAGGACAAGTAGTTTTCTGTAGGGTCCTAGAATGAAAACATTATTTATCCTACCAAGGCTTTTCTTCTCCAGCCAGTGCACTTCTGAAGTGTCTTGAAGCTGGCTGCAGTACAGGTTGCTCAATATTAATTAAAAAAGAAACAACAACAGCATAATCATTATGGCCAGCCCAGTGTTTCATCCCACCTTCTTTAAATAGACTAAATAAATCACTGACCTAATAAATAATTTTCCATGAAGTAGCATGGCAACTGCTCCAGTTCACAGGCAGGCGTGCAGACAGCAGAGTCCTGGCAGAACTTGAACACCCACGTTTGAAAGGCAGCATCTCTGGGCCTTGTCTTTTAATTGCAGAGCCTTAAATCACACAACCCATCTTGCTCCAGGCTCTATGTCTCATCTGTGTCTTATGTTAACCTGTTGTCGAAATAAATTTGATTTGCAAATATACAAGAGCTGGGCTGACACTTTAATTTTAGATCACTCATCTGAATGCTATGTTCACACAAGGATTGAAGCACATGCCTGGCTTTAAATAGGTACTAAGGGCAGTCCTGAGAATAAAGCAGTGAGGATAAGATATATAATTGCATTTAGGTTCCTAACTTCTTGTAGACTTGTTAAACACTTCACAGATTGACAGAATGTTCTGAGTTGGAAGAGACCCATGAGGATTATTGAGTCCAGCTCTGGAGTAAATGGTCCATATGGGGACGGAACCCACAACCTTGGTGTTAGCAGCACCCTGCTCGAGCCAACTAAGACTTGAATGAGAACAGGGGTTTCTAGGAAGGATTCAAGAACCAATTTATTCCTATGCCTTTGACTTTTAACCTAAGCCCAGCTAATACTGTCAGGTTTAAAGTATGTGCTTGGTTTGCTGGATGACACCCAGAATTGCCTGTACCTTGCAGTCTCTGTACTGGACATTGCACTTGTCCCAGTCTCCACCTTTATTATTGAGTGTTGAGGCAGAAAACTGAAGCATTGCTAATTAAAGTAGGAAGGAACTTTTCAACTTTAGAAACTAATGCATTTAACTGAAATCCTCCCTGGAATTCAGATGGTTTCCTCATATCTCAAGAAACAGTAACCATCTCTTTCCTGTAGGTTAATGGGTATTAATTAATTTAAATCCATGTGATAAGTGATATGAGATTAAGCTGAAAAAAACAAATCATAAATCTGTGCTGGCCGTGCATATTATTTTAAAAAAGGCGCAAAGTAACTTGTTCAGTAAATGAATACAAAGCCTTTGACATCATAGGTGCTTCAGACTAACATCCACAGAGCTGCTAAAATGGAAGTTTGTCTCCCAAGTATTAAAGGGAAGGAAGGTCAGAGAAATTAATTAAGCAAATATATAGCAAGCCTGACCTAGCAGTCATTAGAAACTCAAATCAATGGGAATTTGTCTTGCAGGACAAAACCACTGCTGCTTACAGAGACATTAAAGAACCATGGACTTGTACCAAGTAGATAGAAATCTATTTTGGAAGGCTTTTCTTCCTAGCACAGGACATCTGCAAGAGCATTTAATTGCGCTTTTTCATTTTGGAACTGAGTGGTAAATCCTATCCCCCACTGAGACCACAGCCTCACATAACCCCTTCAGCAGCATTTGCCCTAAACAACAGCAAATATGTCAGTGCCTGACTTTATTGGTATGAAAGCAAGAGCTCTTGTAGCAAAAAGAGAACTCCCTGTGATAAGTCTCTGGCCAGGGTTGTAACAAGCTCCATCTTAAGTTTCAAACTGCAGTGATGTTAGCAAATGCCAAAAACAGCCTTGGCTCCTGGGATGTGCTGAAGTTCATGAATGGCAGTTCTGTCACTGCCAGAACTCAGAAGACGGCACAGGCCAGACCTCTGGGAAACATCCTCTGGACATCCTCTGGAGTTCCCTATTCTTATTTGGGAGAGGGGCAGTAAATAACACCAATACCAATGGACTTACATATTCATTTATAGCCTTATTTTGCATCTTGGTGAGAGGTTACTGCCAGTTTCAGTCGTGCAGGATCATGTCTCCAGTGTCTCTGAACCCTTCTCAAGAATGGCAGCAGTCATCTCCAGGCTGCTGAAAGGGCTGAGATCTCATTTATATTGCTCATTGTATCACAGGCTGCTCTTAGGTCTCTGAATGATTTCTCTCTTTGTATTTCACAGGACACAACATTGGTAACTGCTGTTAGATGTTTTCAAGTGCTAATCTTTTAAGAAGAAAAACTATTTAGCTTTCAGATTCATTTGCTTATGCCCTACTTGTTGCCAGACTCTAATTGTAGATAAAGTTCACCAAGTGCAGGACTTGGTGACAATAATATATTCTGGGAGTGTTTCACGGGAAGCTCTGAGCAGTGACTGGGAATAAAACTTCTCCCTGGCTGATGTGGTTCAGCTGTAGATAAATAAGCACTATGTGCTTTGGTACATTCCCTGTGCATTCTGCTTCAGTGGTTCACTTCCCCTCATTTTGATTTATTTTTTTTTTTTCTGGCATAAACTTAACATAAGACAGAGCTGTGCAAACTTGATAACCTTAAGGAATTATTCGGGACACAGTGATCTAGGCATAATTCTCTCCTCATTTATCCCCATAAACAATGAAGTCCATAAATCACCTTCCATCTGCTTTGGCATGCAGTGGCACTCAGGAAATGCTATGCAGAGCTCTCCATCATGCAAATATAGGCTGGGACCCTGTGGCCAGTGAAGGCAGCAAAGTGAAGACTTGCTTCCAAACAGCAAGCAAAGAAAACCACCAGACTGAATCTTGATTCCTTGTTCCTTTCCTGTTTTCTTTTTCTGTGTATATAAAAGAAAAGAAAAATCAAACCAAATCACACAAAAAAAAGATGCATGCACATACTACAGCACCTATCTGTTGATCTGCCTTTACCTTAAAAATGTCCTTTTCCTCATTTGACACCCTCTGAGCTTGGTGAACTTTATGAATCCTGTTTTAAAACACGGGAGAACTGAGCTGTGTATAACGCCAGCTTTTTTCTGAGGGGGATGGGTGGGTGGGGTGTGATTTTAAGATAAAATCTTCTTTTTAAGGGTTTGACTCCAGATACCTAAAGTGATTCTCCACTCTGTCTGAAAATGTTCACTCAGACACTTTAAACTGTAAACTGTAATATTCAGTTGTTAAGGCAGCAAATTATGTGAGCCGGGTATTGTACTGCTGTGATTTGAACACCTTGGAAATGCTGAGGCACATTAAAATATTTTGAAGGCATTTAATGAATAATAAATGTATTTATTATTGCTATGCCACTCAAGCAGGGAAAACAACATCAGCTTGCATGAAAATACATCGGCAACTTCTCTGCAGCAAACAGAAGTTGATTATATACAAATCTTTCCTGTGGCTGGGGTAGAAGGATTTCTTGAACGCCTTTTACTCATCATCCCTTCCTTTTTGCAAAGGAGAATTGTGGTTTTCCCTCTTTGCATGCTTTGCACTTCCTCGCCTTTTTTAGTTCCAGCAACTGGAAACTATTTCTTCCTTCTCCTTCTTTGTAACCTGGTGAAAAAGTGCTTTTATTCCTTCACAAATTCCTTTTCTAAGCAGTAGCCAGCAAGGACTTTACGGGGCAGTGATTTTCGCAGCACCCTTTCAGCGTCCCCGGAGTTGTTCTGCTGCACAAGCGAATGCAGCGCATTTCTGAGAAGGATTGAAAGTAAATGACTCCAGATTTTCTGCTCTGTAGTCACACCAGTGTTTTAAGCACAGCTTCTCAGAAAGTTACTGAGATCTAAAAATACATATGAAAGAAACAGGAATGTAGAATCATCCTTGCAGTTTTGATGTGGTTGTTACTCACTCAAACACATTCTCTCCCGCTAAATGTATTTTTACAAGACCTTTAGTAGTTATTTAACACCCTGCATGTCAGTTTGCTTATGGGCCCAATGAGCAACACGTTAATGCAAGTTTATATTGGCAAGAGCTGTGTGGGAAAAGACAGTGCTAATACAATGAAAAGAAACCATAAAAACAGAAATCAGAAAATTTTGGTGAGCAAATCTGTTTAGAAATAGAATTCATCCTTTGTATTCTGCTCTTCAAATAAAGGGGGAGGAAACTCCTTAAGATAACCTTACAAAGAGATCAAATGGGGGGAACAAAGTGCAGTAGTTAGCCCATGCTATGTGATAAAAGTAAAAAAATTGTATAAACTTGGTTGTTCCTCTCCTTTTTACTCTGACATAAATTGTAGTTGGAGCATTTACTGATTTTTATTTCACGGTAACACAAATACAGGAAAGAATATAGTAAGTACTGGACCAGATCCCACTTTCCTCACCTCTACATGTTTAGTGTTCTAATTTTATTCCTTATTTTAAAATTCTCTTTGATTTGGCTTTCAAGGTGAGGAATATTCTTGACAGCAGCAGTGACGTGGCACAGCAGAAGGACTGGCACAGCCATCTGAAGCTTTTTTGGAGCTGCTCCTGCTTTCTCTTCTCTCTTACAGTAGCATTTTGCAAAAATCCATTCTTTTAGAGAGTAATGCTCTAATAATGGAGGAAAAAACAGAAGTTTAGAATAGATTGTTGTTTGCTGCTATGAAGTAAGGTGGGAGATTAAATAATAGATCATGTACAGAAAAGGTTGAAAATTAGTCTAATCACTCAAAAATTCTGAAGGAACAGCTCTTCTTATTTTCCCCTGCTGGTTACTACTCTGTTTTATGGTTCAAACTGCTTTAAAAAAATGCTGACTTTCTCTATGCCACAGAACTTCAAAATATTTCAGAGAAGTGCTATTGGGCAGTTGTGTAATAAAATTACTGTCTGCTTGCAATCATATATTCTGCTGCTGTCCAAAGATCATCTTCTCTCAGGACACCCACAGAATTTAATAGAGCTGGGAGAGAAATTTTTCTTTCCCTGATCAAACTTATCACATTTTCCAGTCAATGGGTGAGACACTGTTGGATTGTGTGATGAAGAGGGGGAAAAGCAAGGAAAATGTCCTAGCCAAGGAGCTGGGGCTCTAGTTTGGGGCTTTAGGATTATTCCTTCCACAAGCCCCTTCCTCCCTGAAGAACAGAGCACCCTGCTGGTATGGCTCTAGCTCCAAGCGAGGCAATCCTGGTTTTCTTGCAGCAAACAGGTTTGAGGTACAGTATCAGCTGTGTTGGTTACGGACCATGATCTTTTCTCGGAGAAACAGTGATGGCAATGTTCTTTGAGAGGTTCCCTGAGCTCCTCTGCCTCTTCTCCCCCCATTTCTGAGAAAGGGGTGACCTGGAATCACCCACTGTGTGATTTTAGAGTCAGGGTTTTGTAACACCATGCACCTTGCACTTGGAGAAGACGCTTTCAGCTGATGCTGAGCCATTTTGAGGAGCTCTCTGTGCCCCCAGACAAGGCCACTTGGGCCATCTCAAATCTTGCTGCTTCACTCCCCTGGACGTGCTCAGACTCTTGGTGTCCTCCAGACATGCAGTTCCCGTGCTTGCCACTGATTAATATCCATCATTGTCTCCTCAGAACAGACCTAACCATGGTACAAACTATTTTGCATATCATGAACTTCTTTGTGTGAGCAGATGTAACTTGCAAATGGAGGAAGAAAGATGTTGCAGGACACTTTTTTCCAAAAAAAAAAAAGGGAATAAAAACTAGGTGAGGCAGCACAGATTCCTGTTGTTCACTGTTTTTCTCTCTTTGTGGGGTGACTTGCTCCATTGCCTCCTGTTATGTTTACTAATGTGTAGCTTAAACTGTCAGTTAAGCTACCTCTCAATTTAGCCAAAGGTTTTAATGTAGGAACATAAGGAGATTACAGGAACAAATTGTCAGGAGAAAAGAAAGCTAAAGACAACGGTTCTGATCCCTACTCAAATAAGGAAACAAGACTTTCTTTACACAGAGTATCCTGTTCTTACCAAATCCAACAGACAAAATTCTGCTAGACTGCCAGTGTTATTTCCTTCTCTGCTATTAATTTTAAAAATGCTGCAGGCATGAATGTTTTGCAGATGCTTGCTTTAAAATACAAATAGTTGTCCAAATGCAAATAGGAAAATACAATATTTTCTTTTCCTGGGAGATGGAAAATCACTTGGAAAATTCTTCTGCACTGTGTCCAAAATATCAGCAAAGCATTTGTGCACTTCGGTGTCCCAAGGCAATGTTCTGAGAATGATGCCAACCATCATTGATTTCCATTTCGCAATGATCCCTTTAAAAAGGCGTTTTGGTTTGAACAACCAAAAGCAGCCATAAACTGTTTCCTTTCTCAACATTCCCATGCTCGTTTTCTGACAAGTATCCACGTAAAAGCTTTATCTTTGGTGGGTGGGTAGTAGGGAACGCAGAAAATCACAGGTTAGTACAAAAAGGGTGCGGCGTTTATTTGGCATGTGTGTGTTTTCTGACAGTCTCTAACACTCCCCCACCCACACAGGCTGTCACTTCAGCATCACATTCAGCCCTACACCTGAGAAGGGTGGGCTTCAAGACCACTACGAGTTCTGCTGGCTCAGACTCAGACCCGGGATTACCCCTTTGTGACATTAAAATGTCAATAATGTATGCACCAACCTTGCCAAATCTCTCTCTGTCCTCTGCTTGGAAAGCGTTGACTCCACAAAACCTCCTTTTAGATGCCAAATTCATTTATTTCAATTCCTGTGCTGGAGTCAGCTTCCAAACAGACTCCACAGCAGTTTGCTACAGCTCCTGCTTCCAGCTGGCCGAGCTTCGAAGTGCACTAGAAAGGCTCATGTGTTCCTGGAGATGAAAAGTTTCTCTTTACTTCATTCACCTGAAAAAATGGCTTTCAAAGCTGTGCTGGAGCTATTTCCAGCAAAGTTCATGTTGATGTGTTTCAGTTATTACTGTGGCATAGCACATAACGTGGCCATAACTGCAGATGGGGTAGGGAACTTTAATAAAAAGTATTACTTCCAGTGTGCTAGGGTTCTTATTATGTTTCCAAGACAACAAGAAACCAAGGTCATGTATCTTTAGAAGTTACCTCTTGTCAGCCAAGACAGAGTAATAGACTGCCTATGAGCTCTAGACCATCTCAGGAAACCAAATAAGTTTAAATCATGAAATCAGAGTTCATAAAAAACCTCAGCCTAGGCTGGTTGCTCCTCCTGTGGTTCCCTTACACAGCCACTTTGTCCCTTTCAGTGTTAAACTATAACTCCTGTGAATTTTAACTAAGAATTCAATGCAGTCCTCTGCTGCCAGACTGCCCAGTGAAGTCACTGGAGCACACAGAAATGGTTTTGAGGGAAGCAGGTTTACATCCACTCTTTAATTTCGAATATATGGGGCCAAGCGGCTATGGCAGCAATGGTGACTGCAGTGCAGATAAAGGGTTTTAATGTAGCAACTGATCCTTTGTATTTGAGACTGATCCTTTGCATGTGCAATGTGTAGGCTTGTGAGTTTCACCGACCACACACGCAGCACGTCCAGACACTTGAAGCCCAGGCAAGTGTCACAGAAGAGTTTGTTCCATGCTCACTACAGGGATACTTCAGTGTTAAACAAAACAAAACAAAAAACAGTCAGCTGAGGTGTTTTCTTACAGATGGTGACTGATTAAATATCGCCTGAGAACGTAACATCACTTTTAAAGCAAGATCCCAGGTGCAGGGGAGCACAGCTCTTCTGTGGAGTCAGGCAGCACGTTTAGCTCCATCTCTGCTGTGTTTAATCCGTGCCTCCCCTGACCACGGGCAGGGCTAAGGAGCAGTGCTTGTAAGCTGCTATTCCTTCAGGTCTACAGGCTCAAGGAAGGAAACTAGGGGTGTTAAAAACAACAAAAAAAAAAGAGGAATAGAGGAGCTCTGAGCTTCCTTTGTCTCATGAGATGTTTCAGTATGTTGTCTTCGTAACGTAGACAAATGCTACAAACATTTTGTGTTGTTTGTGGGCTCCAGTGGCTCTCAAGTCCTTTTTAGCAGCCCTTTTTAGTGGGCAGCTGGTGGAAACCCCAAAGATGAGCCCCGAGGTTTGCATCTCTGTGTGTGTGTACTCGTACACAATTATAAATTAAATGCCCTCTCTGTATTTTACCGCTCTTCAGCCTCCTGCTTTTATGGACAGTGATGTTTCCTGTACAGATTGCGCTCCCTAACAGCTAGATAGTGTCCTTTTAAGTCAATCACGGTGTCACAGGCTAGTTTTGGAGACAAACACGGATGTCAGCCATTCCCTGGCAGGTTGCTGTGCAAGTCTGTCCAGTGAGCTCGGAATGAAGCAGCACATGAACATACCCCTTCCTTGGCTGCTTGCTGAAACTTTCGGCTGCTCCGTCAAGACAGAGAGGTGTATCCAGCTGGGACCTGCTGCTTTTGCTCTTAGATTAGAGACAGAAAATGCCTTAGCACTAAATATTGCTTCAGGAAACTTACTGTGGAATGTATGCTGCTTGCATTTTCTTTCCACATCTTGATTTGATGGGGTTTTGTGGGGTTTTGCTTCTTTCAGAGAATCTGCTTCATTTGTATGCACTTATTATTTCTGACCAAAATCTCGGTTTTACAAGGATTATATGAAGGAAATGCTTTAAATATATAAAAAAAGAGACACATTCCCTTGCTGGTTTTCTCTACATTTTGAGATCTAAGGATGTCCAAAAGGCTTTTTAAATCAAATCCCAAGCTATGGGGTATCATACAAAACACCCTCCCTAGGTGCAGTATTTCTTCATAAGAAAAGTTACTCCATCTACTTAAATTCTATCTGTAACCAAATTTTATTTGTGCCTGTATTATGCTTTCATTCCTCTTCTAAAATATTATTTGCTTTGTTCCACACATAATTTCAATCAAGACAATATTAGAAAATAAGAGGACGGCACAGAACTTCCTTGTCTATAACAGTCCAGCTATGAATGTTTAATGTGTGTGGGACTTAGGCAAATAAAGGCCCTGAGGGGAGCTGGATGTTTGCCCAGGAGGGGCTGCTCGCCATGGCCAGGGTTTGCAAGGTCACAATCTCCTGCACTTCTTTTTTTCTGCATCATAAACGTCACCAAAAATACTCCCAATATACCTTCCATAGAAGTCTCTTGGGTTCTGATGCAAAGCCAGTGGGAGTCTCCTCACTGCCTTCCCATGGATATGGGATCAAGACCCAAAGCAGAAGGCAGCTGGGGAAAAACTCCTTCACAGATGCAATTCTGAGTTTGTTTCGGTTTTTTTGTTTGTTTTTTTTTTACTTGCTATTACCAACCTGTTCCCATTCTCCAGGCAATTCTTTAAAGAGCTCATTACTAAGATGTGGCAGAAGGAAAATTATATGAAGTGAGAGCAGGTGTTTCCAAACAGGAGAATCTGCTTCTCTCCAGAAAATACCCATAGTGAACACGGAGATGAGAACTGTCAATGCTGTAATGGTGTGACAGAGTCTGAATGGGGCAGGACATAATGCGAGTCATCTTCAGTGTGCTGACCAAATATAGCACATGAAAAGAGTAAGGAGAGAGATTTCTGAATACTTTTGCAGCTGAAAAAGAATTGGATCAGCTTTACTTGGGTATTTCCTTCCTGGCTGCCTTTTGCTTGCAACTTGCAAAACTGCAGTGATGATACAGTGAGCTCAGAGGCAGAATATAATCCAGAAAACACCATTTTCTGGTGGTTTGCTGATGCAGATGGTAGAAAATCTCTCAATTTTTCTTCCTGGGAAACATTTCTGCTGGCTGTAAGACACAAAGATGGTCATGTAAGGTTGTAAAAAAAAAACAAACCAAAAGCAAGTAATGTTTTGTAAAATTGTGATCCTAAATATAGGGATTATCTAAATTTTAACCTTGTGTGATTTTCATATGCGGTGATGCTTTTGAAACTCTGCTGAGGTTACTGTGCAAGGATATCAAATTCTTCATTCTAAAATGCTCTCATATGCTTGAAGATGAAAGCTTTGAAGCATAAATCCTAAAGAATACCCCAAAATGGAAGACAAAATGAATGCAATGTTTATTTTTTCAGAGTTCAGTAATTTTGGTTTGGTTACTTCGAGTTTCTTGACTTTGAGTAATTACGACTTATCATTATTTGGACTTCTAATAATGGGAGACACCTTCCTGACAAGATCTTACTGACAAAAATTGGCTCCCTCTGTGTTCAGAGCTGAGGTTTCCTCTTCTTTTCATTCCCACTATTTTTCATAGTCTCTGATGTGGCTTTTGGCTCATGGGTCTCACCAGGCTTTTTAAAAATCACTTTCCTGAAGTGTTCTAGGAGAGGCTGGATGGAGCTCTGAGCATCCTGGTCTAGTGAAGGTTCCTTGCCCATGGCAGGGAGTTGGAATGAGATGAGCTTTAGGGCCCCTTCCAACCAAAGCCATTCTGTGATTCTATAATTGATCTCCTCCCAGCTGAATTATGCTCAGACTGAGGGCTGAATTCTAAACTAAACTGGTGAGATTCCAAAACAGTTCTGCAGCATATGGTGTGATATGGTTATTTGGTAAGAAATCATAGATATATTGGTGATGCTGACAGAGGGAGTGGGAGGTTGAATTTGAATATGGAAACAAAATTGGATGGGTGACATCGGCTGCCTTGGACCAGTTTATAAGACAAACTAAATGTGTGGAGCAGCAAATTCTCCAGTAATCATGAAATCAATCAGATGGGGCAGGGAGAGAAATGGAAGGCTTTTCCACCAGGTAGTTTAGATTTGCTTGGGCATGTGATTCTTTACAGCCATCAGCGCTGATTGAAAGTCTAAAGCAAAGCCTTGAAGGAAAACCTGTGATTTATGATAAAAAGAAATAAATCATTCCCTGTTTCTAGCAGAAGAAATGTGAGCATCTGTGTTTTCAGCAACCTTCTGTCTCATATCCTCATCTTCCCCTCTGAACAAAGTCCTGACTGACGCTGGGGGATACAATGTTCTTCCTGTCTAGGAATCTCTCTGGCTGACTACTATGAATTCTGAGTATCCATGGATAGGATCCCCAGAGGCTTAATCTCCCCAGGGCTGGATGAAATAGATTTGAAACTCAAATGCTAAAATAATGCTGAGAAGAGGTGTGTGTCTCTGCAGCCATGGTTCAAGCAAACTCTTGTTTAGTTCCCCTGCTGTTTCCTTTGTATTTGTGTCCAAAAGCAATGAAAAGATCATTAAAGGTTCCATGAAGATTCAGAGCTGAGCACTTGGCATCTGGAGTTTCTTCCAGATGTTTAATTGAAAATCAGATGCTGATTTGCAGTTTGCTGCTCTTGACTGAGTTTATTAGAATACATACTTCCACAGCCTTTGTTTAAAGTTCAATGTCTCAAATCATCCTCCAAAAAGCCAGATGCCAGAATTCTTGCCTAAAGCTTTAAGGAATGGATGCAGAAGGTGATGGGATCCTGGACCAGTTCTTCTGCACCTTCTGAAGGTCAACCTGCCTTACCAGGTGCACTTTGAAGATACTTTGCCAAACACAGCGTGTGATCTTTCTACTTCTTCGTGGTTTCTGTGTGCAGATATACACCTTTTGAATAACCCTTGGGAAAGGCAGGCACATCATTTTTGCTGCTGTTTTAAACGACAGCTCAGGCAGCAGGCTTTAGGAAATACTCAGTCTTAGTCCTTTAATCCTCCTTGAATGCTACTGCACTGCTGCTTTGCTCACAGTAGGTTCTGGGGTTTGTGTGGGTGTGGAAAGTGAGGATAGTCACTGTGGCAAATGAAGTATCCTGAATTGCAGCTATTACAGAGTATTAAGTAATTGCCCTTGGTAAGAAGTGATAGTAGAAAATAATAGCATATTCATTTTGTTGTTGAAAATGGACTGTCTAAGCATATATCTGAAAATCCCAATTAAATTCAATCTTGATGCTCACAGCAGATAAGTACAATGAAGATTCTAAGAGATTTTCTTTCATACACACGAATAAAATAATAACTATGCAGCATATCTAAGTAGTTGGCGCCATCAGAAAGTCTACCCTTGAAAAACAAGAAAGGAAGAAAATGTCCTTTCTTTTGTAGTCAGAAAGAAAGTATTGACTATGCATGTGGCACATTTTGGATGTCACTAGCTGTAAGATATATTTCTTTATAAACATGACAGCTCTACTAAGCATGGTACGAAAATTCCCCGCTCTCGTAGGAACACAGCTGAACTTATCTCTTTGAGAATGTGCTGAATGTTGTGTATTTGAATGTGACATCATCTGCGCCATAGGTTCCTGGTGCAACTATGACACACGCTTCCACTGGGCTTTGAAATGATGCAGCACGTTTATCCACCCACTGTGTATTCTTTTATAGAGTTTTGTACTGGAAGTTTTGTCTCTGGTACTTAAATGACAGTCGCATTTCTTACTGTCAGGGAACGCTGTCCGTGCTTCTACACGTCAAAAGCTGGCGGAAATACAGTGATGCAAATTAAAGTAGTTCAGGTGACCACAAATGTTGAGCAGCTACTCTTCATTAATTAAATTGACTTGCAGCTCATTACTGGCAATGTAGGACAAAATTAGTGAACTTCCCTTTGCGTGTTTCTCTCTCAGGTTGCAAGGCAATAAAGTGAACTTGACTTCTGAGGCAAGGCTCCTGCCAGTGTTACTTACAGACAAGATGAGGTGAAAATGTTTGTTTACTAATATGCTTATTCTAAACTGACAAATTAGATTTTATACCTAATGTTCTCCATTTTACATTTGACATGAACAATAATATTTGGCAAATAATTCTGAGGTTCCAGTTCAGAAAACACATTTTGATTAGAGACTCAGAATTGCATGAAAGCATAACACCAGACATAATCTTTCTTTTTGTCTTGTGATTCTCGTTATGAATCCAGTGACTTTCCAACATCTAAATCTTTATTTGCATTTCTTTCCCTCCCCTGTTTTGTTCCTCAGAGAAAATAATTTGAAAACAGTAGCTTGTTAAATTACCAGAGTGAGTTTACCTGAAAATATGTGATGATAATGTCATCAAAACTGCGCGTTCTGAGCACGTTCTAGTTACAGCTAAAACCCTTGCTCTTTCCTCATGACAGATACGCCAGCACTGGCTTTATAATGCTCAGTCAGAGATACAACTTATAATAAATCCTCATATGTTCCAAGTTCGCTACTGGCTTTGCTGGAAATCTAGATGGAGAAAACAGGGGCAGATGAGACACACACGGATTGTGAGCCTGTGACTGGAAAAACTGCACTGATCTTAGGTTCAGGTCCTTAAATGAGAGCAACTGTAGCACCTACCAAGGGCTCATAAACAGAAGGGGAGAAGTTGGGGTTGGAGAGAAGGAGATGGGGGGAGCAGATCAGATTCAGATGTGATCCACCCTCCTTGTAGATTTGTTCATCTTCAAAGTTGTACGGCTAATGAAGAATAATTATCACTTATTAATTTTGCATTAACTTGGCAATTGCAACTCAATAGCACCATACGTCACAAGGCTTCTGTTAGATGAAAAAGAGAAAAACCCCTTGACTGCAGTGCAAGAGGAAATAGCTCTTTTCAGCACCTGAGCATTAATCTCAAGGAGAAAACTCTCCAAGACACGCGTGTTGCACAGGAATGAAAAGGTGCCATAACTTCCAGGGTATTTCTTGGTGTCATCAGCTGTGCCTGGGACTAAACATTATACAGATCTTCAGCAGCATCTCTGCAAAAACTCTTTCAGAAAAAAACTGAACTTCATCTGTCTAGTTTTTGAGAGTTATCCCTTCAAATATAGTGACGCTACAAATTTTGCTCAAACCTAAAATGACCAATAAATCAGAGGAATTTTTCTTTCTTCATTATGTGAAGACTTCCAATATGTTTCCCACTATTTTACAATAACTAAATAAAAACCCCAACTTTTAAACAAAAATTGAGTGGGGAAACCAAGGAATTCTTTCATTAGTGCTCCTTTACAAGAGATCAATGGCTATTTACTATCGACATTTGACTGAGCAGCAAAAACAGAATCCCCAACTTTTGGCAGTCGCATGTACTGCTCTCTTAAAAAAATTCAGCATACATTGCCTTAAAGAGTTAAACATGCCCGAAGCCCAAAATGGCAGTGCCAGAGCCTAAAGGCAGAGCTCGTAAGTCACTGAGGAAGCTGTACCAAGAAACCAGAGCAATGAAGCTTGGTATGAGTTCCTAAGTCACAGAACAAAAACCGTACGGTTAAATTTGCTTTAAATGCTGCACAGATCTTTCCAAAGGCCTGCAATTACTGCCCAAATGCTAATTTTGCAAACACTTTCAAACTCTGTAAAAATCCCTCTTCATACAGAGCAAACTTTAACTCATGCTTTCCCTCTCCTACTCAGTACAAACAGAAGGCAGCTACTGCAGAGTACAGAAACAGAACATCTGAATCTGAAGAAAGCCACAGCTATCCTATGATAAAGTACTGCTTACAAACATTTATCTACCGAAAAAGCATCTGCAATTTCAGACCACGGTGAAGAATTTACCACAAATGAGACATCAGCCATATCTGCTGAAGTGAAATAAAAGTATTACCCACCGTCAGGGCACTCATTCATATAGTTTCAATCTACAATTCATCATTACCCAAAGGCACAGCCCCGGTAAACCCAGCATCAGAGTACCTAGTACTAGTACAGAAAATAGTTTGCACCCAGGCACAGGAAACGTGCTGCATGATTAAGGAGAACACAAACGCCCGCTGACATTAAGTTATTAAGCACCATCTCTGTTCAAACACTGTCAAACATGACTACAGAAAAGCCCCCCAAAATGAGCAGTCCTAGTTCAGCACAGGACACACAGCGAGCACTCCCCTGCAACACCCACACAGCCACACCAAGCAAGCCACACAGTCCCTGTCACTGCAAATCCACTCCATCCCCTCACTTCATTTAGAAACAACAACAAAAATCATGCAGCCCTGACACTGCTCCCGGACTGGAGGTTGTGTCTCTCCCAGCAGAAGCTGCAAAGGCTTCAGCTCCTGATTAGCCCGGGGAAGCGGTGCCTGCTGCAATATCCCAGCACTTACTGCATTGCTTTTCAGCGGAGCGAAAGTGGCTGCTCTTCCCGGGCACACATGGCTCGCTCAGCCGGAGGGTTCTCTATTCAGCACGATTCAGCTCCAAAGTCTCTGCATGTGGAGGGGGATTGCCTGTGCTCGGTACTCGGGGTTTCTGGCTGCAGTGGCTGCTCACCCTACCCATTGCCTCTGGTGTATGCTAAGTAAGCAATCCCCTGGGTCTTCATAACGAAAGGATGAAGAGTCTCAGCTTTCGAGAGCAGATAAGGTGTTCTGCCGAGAGCCTCTGTGCTTCCATGGCATTTTAAAGGCAAAGGGGCTGGGGATGCTTCGTCTTGCTTCACAGTTCTGTATCGTGCAAGTTGTTGTATTCTGCAACTTACGGTGGAATTCTCAGCCAAATGCTAATTTATACGTTTCAGAGAGACCTCAAGTTAACAATACAAATTCCAGCCAATGCATTTTCAAATGTTGAGGAACGCACTCTGGCAATTGAAGTAAATCTTCTGTTTTTCAGAAGTACAAGTGAAGGGGAGGGGTTTCCTAGCTCTGAAATGCACCGTACCAGCCCTGCTGGATACAGTCAGAAAGTAGTAGCCTAAAACTTCATGGATTAACATCCCAGATTTAACAGGCTCCAAGCACTGCTCTAGTCTTGAAGGAGGGACTGTCACCCTTGTCCTTTGTCTGCAGAGTGTCTGTCATTTACGGGGGCTCCTGCATGCAGAGGGGGCAGAATTAACGGGCAGTAATAATGAAAAGGCAGAATGACCAAGAGCCACAGTGCCACTAATTTCCCGTCAGGGGCCCTAATTTTTTCCCTGTACTGAGATGTTTGACTCTGTGCCTCTGGGAAGCTGTGGGGAATTGCCATAACCAGCTGGGGTCCGGGCCAGTGGATTTGTGAAGCCGAACCACCGCCCGCTCCAGCCCTGACCTTCAAAGGGACTCTCAGGAGAAAAGCCCCATTCTGGGGCTGTGCTTACCTGTTACTTGTTACCTCCTGCAACTGCTAATTGTGCCTAACCATGTGTGGCAAATCCGTGAAAACAAATACATTGCAGTGCTGCGGGCAAAAATGGGGATGTTTTTTTCCACAGAGGCACCCCCAATAGATAACACGGGAATCATTAATAAACATTTCCTAAGACCGGGTGCTGCGTAAAGTGTTGATTCACTCATCCCCCAGGGCTCTTGGGCAGGGGAGATTTTCTCTGCCACTGATGGGGGCATTAAGATACCATGAGAAGAGCAGCAGCTTTTCGTTGGTGAGGGAAGGTTTTGACCCCCTCAGCAAAGGCTTTGAGCATCCCCAGGGGCTGATCATCCTTTCAGATAGCACGGGGAAATCCCAGCTACCAAAGCAGTGTGGCTAATAAATTTTTCAGGATTATTAATTGGATTCTTTAGAAAAAGGGCAGTCAAGGACAGGCATCTAGAAAGAGCCCATTTCCCCTTCAAAAAGTGTTTTATTAGCTGGACTTCAGTTTCTTCTGGAATTTCTATATAAATGCAGCTTTCCATGATACCTGTCAACATCACTGGTCCTGTCCCTATTGTTTTCTGTGCTATAATTTCTGCCTGTGAAAATGCCAAAAATACTCAGTCTTCCTGGCTGACAGATGTTGCTGGAAAGGTGCTGCTTTGCACTTTCACAAAAATAACACCTCGGAGGAGAGGGGAAACCAGCACATCTCAGTGTCAGCACCAGTGGGTTCCTATGAAATGAGAAGACATTTCTGTAGTAGCAAAACTGACCTTTTTTTCTCACTCTTGTGCTCGCAACTGTGTTTAGCACCTCAAGGTAACAAATTTGTTGAGTCATAGAAAGCAAAACCCAACAAAGCTGCCTTGAATTTTAAGTTTGTTTTGTACAGTAATTATGTATTATGTGTGCGTCTTTACTTTTAAAATGCAGACAAGGCACAGTCCCTGTCCCAGGGAGTATCTAGTCAGGTCAGAGAAAAAGATGCAGACATGTAACAACCAGGATTTCCAGGTGACAGCCTTGTTGCAAGCAAAGCAGGAAAACCTGGATGGATCTGGGAGCTGCAGTATTGGTAGCAGAAACAATTAACTCACACTGAAGGTTCTCAGCTTTTATAGGACACTGTAGAAAGGCTCTCCAATTTTCCTCTTTATGCCTCACCCTTTTGGAGTATATTGATCCTTCAAGTAAGTCCATTTACTGTCATTGGTTGGGGGATAAGATATAATGGATTTCTTTAAAGCATGAGTTGGACAAAAATAATCAAGTCAGCACCATAATTAGGTGTGGACGTTTTCAGCGTTCCAGGAAACACCAGCCCTGGCCACGGGCAGATAAGTAATTATTCTAACAAGCATAATAATCTCATGTTCTGGAGCTGTGGTGAGGGAAGGATTATAGATTTCAGTGGATCATTTTCCTCTGGTTTTCTGGGCTCCCTGCCTCAGTTCAATAACACAGGAACTCTGCTATGCTAACACATCACTTCACTTTCTGCTGGTAACAGTATTTTAAACCCTGAAAACAAAGAACCAGGCAACTGATTTACTGGGGAGAGGCACAAAGGATGGCAGCATGGACTCAAAGCCTCCAGGAGAAATTGAAAACCTAAAAGAACAGTTGTGCCCTCACCCAAAAACCCCACAAAACAAAAAAAGAAACCTAAAACTGTCTTTGCAGTCATTTCAATAAAAAACAAATACGTTGTAAAATAATTCTCCCATTTAAGGACAAACCAATAAATAGCCTGGAAGTGTGGGGCTGTCAGGTTGTTGTTATGTAGGGAGGTACCAGTAACTAAGAAGCAGTGTTGCACAAGATGATTTAACTGAGGAGATTTTCCACGCCAGCTGGAGAGTATGTTGTATTTGCAAACTGCAATAAAGGAGAATTGAATTTTAACCTTCCTGCTAGAGAAATATAAAGTGTTTATAATTGACTCTGGACGTGTAATATTGAACAGAGCCATATAGAGCAGAGTGCTTGTCTGTGAGAAAAGTAAACCAGTTCAGGTACGAATTTACGCTTGTTGTACATTTATTTATTTCTTTGTCATAAATATATAAATAATTATATAGTAACAGCATAGCTGTGTCAAGGACAGGCTCTGACGCTTAAAAAAATTTGGGAGCAAACTGACTGAATTAGTGTTACAGGTTAATTGTGGCTGCATTGAATAGCCCTAGGGACATCCTGGCATAACTTGTGGTGGCTACTGTGCAGCAGGGTGAAGAGCACGGCCTGCACAGTGGGAAGCTGAGCTGCAGGCCAATGTCTGCAGCTTGTCACTCCTCCTTCAGCTGGGCAAGAGAAAAATGGAGAGAAAGACACTGAGCAAAGGCTGCTCAAGTCACTTGAGGCTTCAGAGGACTCAGAGAGCACAACTTCAGGTTACAAAAAGCCAAGGGTGTTCTGTGCCTCCTTCCAAAGTTAGGCAAAAGATCATCCTTTTTCCTTAGATATTTAAATAAACTGTGTAATTCAAATTTGAATTATTCTCTTGCTTCATCATCTTTCAGCTGGCTCCATGGCCAGGTGCTCACTGCAACCTATAGAAATCAAGGACTAGGAAAAGGACTTCCTTACTACACATCGTCTCGTGATGGTAATTAGAGGAAAATCTACCTGAAATTGTGTCCTAGAAGAAAAATAGCTGTAAAAAATAGACATTTGCACATTAAGAGTTAGGACACTCTTAGTTTCTTTTATGTGTGAGATCAGATGTGCATCCACACTGAGTTGTCACAATTAAATTGTGTTTAACGGGTGAGAGGGACACTGTTCCCTACCTTTAGTGCTGATGATCTGTATGTTGTTATCCCGGAATAATTTAACCTAAGATGAATGACAAACACCTTAATTTTCAACATAAGCATATAGCTACAGACGAATCATTTAGGAATCTACTTGTTTCAGATGAATTTTCCCGAATACATCTACTCTGTAAAAGTGGATGCATGGGAATTGTGCTTGTCTTCTCCAGCAGGACATTCCCAAATCTTTCTTAAACTGATTTCATTGTATTCCTTTTGAGATATTACAGTTCTTGAAGATGAGGAGAAAAAGGAACTGAGTATTTAGCCAGCAAAGCATCTCATTTGAATTAGAGACGTGCTTTCTAATTTAATGGGACACTTAACTGTGGGGACCAATATCTTAATTAGCTTATATTTTTCTCTTAAATTAACAGATTCCACACTCTTCTATAATCTGTTTCAGCTTTTCTTCTTTAGCTTCTCTGGATGCTCTTACTCCTACTGTACAAATAAAATGCATTATTTAATTAACAGCTTTTCATCCATAATATTTTCCAGCTAAACCCATGAGTTCAACTTTACTTTCCTTACCCTTTCTATACAGTTGTTCTCTCTCAGGTCAAGAATTAGGGGAAATCCTCCTGTCACATGGGAAATTCCAGTCCTCAGTAAAACTGAAAGTGGGATCATGGAATTTGAACTTCATCTAATGGAATATTTAAGATCAATTTACATAAACTGTAGTCTCTGTGCCCAAAAATGCATTAGACCCTTCACAGTTGATGAGAAGCCCAGCCCAGCCCTAAAAAATCCTTCAGTTTGGTGAAGGTATGTACTCTGAGAGGATGTGCTCTGGAGCCATGGGAAGCTGTGGTTTTGAATTTCAGGATGAGAGGAAAAAGAGCAGAATGTAACTGAGGAAAGCAGATGATGTGAACAGAGAGGCATGCAGACAGCCCTGATTGTCCATGAGATCAGAGAATGTCTTTTCCCCAAACACATTTTGCATCTGGATCTTGCCACTGGAACTTTTGGGGAACCAACCCTGAAGGCTCACGAGTTCATTTTGGAGGTGGTTGCGACTTGAAACGAGACAGTCATAGGCTGAAGGGTAGGTTACGTGGTGCAGGTTTGATTTTGCCAGCTTGGGGAGGAGAACTTGAGGTGGTTGTGGCAGGAGACTGGAGCTACTGAGAGCCCTGAACAGCAGCTGAGGAGAGGGCTGGGGGTGTGGAAGAGAGTGGCTTAGCTGCCCCTTGGATATGCTGAAATAAAAAGGGAAGTGAGACCTGGAGTCTGTGAACAAACCCCAGCTGTCCCAGACTACGGGATAGGGCAGAGGCTGGGAATTCACAGCCCTGATGCAGGCCATGGGGTGAAGCCAGGACAGGCCACTGGTCTCTTACTGTTCTTCTGTGATAGTTATTCATTGCACAGCAGTGAGAGAAAATGAAGCTTCTTTCCCATTTGAACAGTATTAATTCTACCTATCAAACTTCCCTTGGTATTGAAAATTCAGAGGAATAAAACAAATTATTTTATGTAGCCAGTTCCCAAAAGCCTCCAAGAGAGTGAAAATTGAATGGGATCTTCTGAGAAATATTTTTTTCTCTTTCTCCTGTGTCTTTGGGGAAATGTATGATCTGATGACCTCTTTATCTGTGCATCTTTATTCTTATTCTCCTCAGAGCTGAAGTCAAACACGCAAAAGGCTGGGTCAAAAGAATTGCAGTGGCAGAGAAAGCAATCTGGCTGAAAATGAAGGAGTTAGCAAAATGGGTCTTTTATGCAGCCAGCGTCTGCAAAGAGAAAGGCAAGCGCAGTGCCATTAATGTTCTTCTGACTTAATTTAGCCAGGAGCCGGGATGAGAGAGGAGTTGGGGTCTGAGCGTCCGTAATGCTCTCTGAAGCCGTCTGACATGGCTGATGGTGCTTTGAAGAATCTACCAAGGAATATTTAGAAGCAACACCTGTGAGTTACATCCACGGCCCAGTGTTGATCCAGGGCAGAACGGGACTGCTCCTGTCTTTCCAGCCTGTGTGTGGTGGGGCTGTGAGTGCTGAGCAGAGAGTTAATGAGCCCTCATGAAAGCAGAGCGCTCCTGCTGACTCTGCTCAGTCTCTCAGTGGAACAGTCAAAACGAGTGTGAGTCCTTCTCTGGGAGGTTGGTGACCTGGGACTTGATGTTACAGTGATGGGAAGGACTCATCTGTCGTCTCAGATGGCGTCTGTGGGCAGACACTGACTACTAGAATTTGTTTCAACACATGAATTTTAGCTTATTAGCTAATGTCTGAATACATCAAGCAGTTAATAGTTGGGTGTGAATCTGTTTTTAATGCTTTGTATTAAGCAACAACTTAAAACTTGTGAATCAAGACGTCTAGGGAACAAAACTAAATCAAAATATAATTACAGCAAGTTAGACCTTCTTAAGAGAGGGGAAGAATCTCGAACCAAAAATGGGTTATTAAAGGATGGGTCATAAGACTGTGGGTAATAGGGTCATACATTACGCCAGGCTCCTTTCAAGTGTTTGCCATTGTCCATGGCACGTATCCCTTGGAGCAGCATGCAGGTAAAAAATGCATCATATCTGGAATGTGTAAGTCATAGATGAGGAATAACAGCTACGAATGATCTCATTCAGCTGGGCATAATTTTCAGATTATGTTGTTGTTACTCAGCATCACAAGACATTTATGACTGGGAGAACCAAAACGAAAATATGGGCTTGGAACACAAAATGATTCATCATGCCAAATGAAAGTTGTTTGGTTTTTGATTTTTTTTTCTCGAGAGCAAATCATGCATTCCTGCCATGGATGCTTTGGGGTTTCTGTGCAGGAA
Source organism: Struthidea cinerea (assembly GCA_013397865.1). Classification (NCBI taxonomy): domain Eukaryota; kingdom Metazoa; phylum Chordata; class Aves; order Passeriformes; family Corcoracidae; genus Struthidea; species Struthidea cinerea. The sequence goes on along the minus strand of VZTI01001642.1, from coordinate 272,861 downwards.
GCAGGCATCTTGATGCAGGGAAAATATCTTCAAACAGAAACCTTCCAGTATGCCCTATTGCCAAAGAGAATATGTAAAAACCTAGGATCCAAATGGAGAAAACCCCAAACTGACTGGTTGTTTTGGAATGCCCTTCAGTGGATCTGATGCTCCTCTGGAAGTGGAATGAAGCCAGGAACTGGCCTTGAGTTAGTGAGCTGAGAGGTGACGGGCTTTGGGTGGGACATGTCTCTGTTTTGCTGTCATAGTCCTGTTTCTTCTGCAGAGCATTTTTTGGTTCTATAAAAGGCATCACTTAGTGCTCCCAGCTTTGTTGATTAGACAGAATAATTTTCCAGGCTCATCCTCTGTGATTTCCAAGGGGTGCAGTAAAACAGTATGCCAAGCCCAATTTAGATAAGAACTATTATCTCTGAGGTTTTCAGGCTGATGTGCTTGGTAAGATACTTAAATTGCACCTGTGGGCTTATTATCCAGCCACACCACAAACCTCGCTGTGGGCCTGAGACGGAGCTGCAGGAATAGGGTTTTCATTTCACTCTTGTACCTATTATGTATTAGTCTGTTCCATAAGTCAGTGCTTGATTTGGCACAAATGATCAGCCCTGATTAGAGCTGCAGATGTAGAAGTAAGAGCAAAGTTACCTCTGTATCTTGATTTACCTACTACCTGCATCTCCTTATAAAACAGTACAGCCTTAAAAATTACCAGGCAGTGTAGGGAAAAGCTGCATCCAGATAATGAGGAGTTTTCTGAGAAATGCAGCTCGTTCATTAGGACTTCATTCATTGCACTGTCACAGCAAAAGACGCACAGAAAACTTTCAGTTATTAGTTCAAATAAAATCGGCTCAGCTTGGGGACAAAATAAATCAACCTCAGGCCTCAGGCATATGACGAACAACAATTCCAGTTGAGACCTCCATTTCTTTCTGATGAGATTGTCAAACATTATTAAAAAATCATGAACACAATTTTTTTTCTGTAAACAAAGAACGCTTCATTATAATATCTGCCAGCTGATCTTCTATGCCAGCATATATCAGCAATGAAAATTAAATGCCTTTCCTTGAAAAATAAAACAGAAAATAAAATTAACTGAATGTAGGGGTTTTTTCGTACTTAGAAGGTCCTGGTTATATTGCCTGTATATTTATTCTGCTGCAACCATCTTTTTAAATCAAAATAAATCTCTATCTCTCAGCTGTTTAACAAAAAAGCTCTACTCCAGTAAAACTGAGCTCAATTATAACAGTTCATTACAGCAAACAAAAAGCTCAATTCCCCAGAGAAAAATAACATTAAGAATGACGAGTTGTTTGCTGTTTTATGACCAAGTGTCGGTGAATGGTTCAGTACTGAACAAATTTCTTCTAATTTTTGCTCATATTGGAATTATCTGTCCTTTACTAAAACAGCTTTTAGATCTCTGCCACAAGTTGAAAGACCAGAAAACAATCCTAGACCTCAGCCTTGTTATTGTAATACAACGTTTTTTAGGCTTTTGAGCTTTTAGATTTTTAGTGACCTGCAATCTTTTTGCGCATTTGAAAAGGTAAGTGAAGTTTGTTATTTATTTAGTGCTGCTAAATATTTCAGTATAATGAAAATACAGAGTCCAGAAAGTCTGAGTCCTTTCTCAGTTGAGTTTGCACCAGAGTAGGCATCCCAATGTGACTGATGGGAATATTCATGGGAATCCCTTCACAGACTTTCTCATTCACTATTCAGCTAAAAAGGGAATCAGAGCTTGTTCTGACCTTTCCTGAGGAGCCTTTCCCATTGATAATAACAACTTTTCTTTCTGCTACTCATCCCACTCTGATGGATGTTTTTCATCATCTGCCAGGGAAAAGAGAATGAATTCTTCTCAATGAGTCCCTTTGTCTGGGATAATCTGGAGACATAGCACAGACTTAAGGGCATCCCAAAATCTGTTTCCATATCCTTTCCCAAATGTTTCTCAAGTGAAAGCCTTCAAAGGCTGGAAGAGGACTTTCCCCTGCCATAGCATCAGTGCACAGAAATGGTCCTGAACTTCCTGAGTGCTGCAGTTCCCATCCATCTCTTTTGTATCAAGATAGAACAGTTCATCAAATGCCTGAGGCTTCCAACTGTACCCATGCCAGGCTGCTGGACCTCATGGGGGCCAGGGGATGAGCAAGCCCTGGCAGCCGGCTGCGTGGAGAGACAGATTCCACTCCTTCTCCAACAGGAGAGTCAGGCTTCATCCCTCCGAATGCCACCGTGCTCACACGTTCGCACTGTGTCTCACACTCACCCACTCGCTCCTCAGTGGATTAACACTGACATTCCTCTTGGAAACAGTGCGTTCTCCAGAAGCCCATGACTGTGATGGGTGGCTGTTTACAAATACCAGCATGCTGAATGCTTTTCCTGCATGGCAAAGGAACATTTCCTAATTCTGCAGTAGGACGCTACGTTTTATCTAGCAGCTGGATGTTTTGTCTGGGTGGATTTTGCAGTGGCTCCAAAAGTTTCTCACAAAGAACCACAAAACTCCTGCTGTTGCAATTCCACCTCAGTGCTAAAATTGGAGAAAAGTGTTACCCTTGCCCCAAGCATGAAGACAGCCCCAGGCATTAGCGGAAGTTGACTCCAGATGGATCCAGGCTACTTAAGGAAGACTTTCTCTCAGTGTCACCCTGTTAGCAGGGCCTGGGGACACAGGCATATTCAAGGTTTCAAAAGACACAAAAGATTTTAACACAGTGTTGTGTGGACCTGGACAGGATGGAATCAATGATAATTGGTGCAGCCTCATCTCTTTCATTCCCACCGCAGCTTTCTGCAGCATCGTGTCAGAGGTGTTCACCACACAGGGTGGCTGAGGGTACACATGACAGCTGATAAATACACACTGATTGAAGCTAAATTTTTCCAGAAAACTGGAAACAGATTTGAAAGTTATTTTTCTTCCTCCAGGCATTTATGCTCATCTCCTTAGGTTTTAAGTGCATGCCATCTTAATTGTAACTAGCAGAAGCGGGGAATTAGGCAAACAAGTAGGATGCAGTGTTTTCTGTTCTCAGTGCATGGCTCTACCCACAAACAGTATATTTTAGGAAGTCTTGAGGAATATTTTCTGTTTTCTCCTAGGAGTTCCCACCACTTTTTAAAAGAAATACAAACAAATTAAGAAACCTCAGGCTATATTGCAAAAACATTCTTTGTATAAAATGGTTTATAAAAAGAAGCGGTATGAAAATGTGAGTTGGAGGGGAGGAGAAAAGAAAAATAAGGAAACAGAAGTTTTGGAAAACTAGAAAATATTAAATGAAGGAACAATTTTAGCAAGTGAATGTACAAAGCATGAAAGATCTGGTTGCTAGGAATTTTTTGGAAGGAAGATACTTGTTCATACAATACCTCAGATGGCAACTCACCTACCCCCTCACCTCCCTATTCATGTGAATAGCTGAGAAAAGCTACAAAGGAAAGTAAATTCAGGAGTCGGAGACTCTGCAGCACAGAAGCCTTTTCCACCGCTGACCTAAGCTATAAATCTGGGAATTGTTAGTATAACGTTCTAGATAGCTAATCCTAACTCCTGTGGTTTGGAGAACCAGGGGAATTAAGTGTACTGCTTTCATGAAGAGTTTATGTGCTTCAGCCTGTGCATGTGAAGATTATTTACAGAGTCAGGTCCAAGAAAGCTGTTTAGTCTGGGAGAATATGGAAACCAATGGGCAACAAAGCAGTGATCGAGACACGATACCTGGGGTAAACAACTTCAAGGGAGTTAAAACAACAATAATTCAATAATCAGTTGGGAAAATGCTGTTTTCCAGGCCCCAGGCAGTTACACAGCTGGCTTGCCAAGTCTGAGAGCCTGGAGATCAAAAAGAATGTGAATCTTAAAAGGACAGTGTTGGAACAAGAAAGGGAGGAGTGAGCTGTGAGCAGCTGTCTGGGGATGAGAGGAAGGGTCTGAAAAAGGAAGGGAATGCAGCTGAGCCCAAAGATGGAGAGAACTGAACAGACTGGGCAAATGTGGGCTGAAACCTCACTCCTGCAAAGCACTTATCTCAGCAGCAGGTGGAAGTAAGTCCTAGTGCACCAGGGCACACACTGACCAGAAATACCTGATTACCACAGGAACTTGCACTGATAACCAGGGGTTTGATGGAGTTTGGTTTTCAGCGGAAGAGGGCAAACTAAAACTGGACTTTGGAGCTGAAATTCCCTTGTAGTTTGGAATTCACCCTTTTTGTGCTAATATTCCTCTGAATTAGCAAGACTGTTCTTTCTACACAGTGGAGAAATTTCTTGTCAGCTCTACTGAAAAGGATCTGTAGAGTGCTAGTATCTTTGTTCATCAAGTAATGTTCATCAAGCACCACGTGTTGGCTGAGCTGCAGTATTAGCTGGTGTTTCTATCCACTATTGGAAAAACTAAAGTCTTCAAGAAATGCTTAAATTAAGTAAGTAAAATAATGTATTTCGTCGAAACTGTCTAGGAAGTGAGTGCCTTTAAGTTGAACTTCTCTGGATAACACATTCTGTTTGCACATGATTGTGACATACTTTGTTTTCCCCTCCCTTTTTCCTCTTTCTCCTTCTTTCCTTCCTCTAACACTGCTCCTGTGCCATAGGACAGGCCACACTCAGCCCTTTGGTAAATTGGGATCATCCGCATGCAGCACTTCCCTGCAGTCAATGCCACGTCTCCAAATTCATCTCCTGGCAGTTATATTCAGAAACAGTATGGTTTTCTACTGAAAACAAAAGCTTGTTGAGACAACAGCATGTAAGTGCAAGCACTGTCTGTGTGGGATGAGAGTTTATGTTTGGAATGGCTCTTTTATCTTTGAAGCCTTGAAAACCTTAATAAATATTTTGGAAGCTGTTTCCCTGACTGGGGTTTGTTTGGGAATTTTTTTGAAATCTCATCGTGCCTGCCTCCCACCCCATCCCACAGATTTGTGTTGTCTGTCTGCTATGGCTTGCCAGCCAAGCTTCAGGCTCCATGGATTGTCATTATCTTCATGTTTCAATGAGCTGGCCACCACATGCTGCAAAAATATTTGCTATAAAACAATAATAACAGCTCATCCAAGTGGAATTCACTTAAGTATTGAGTTATTGCTTTTGAATTTGGAATCTCTTGTTCAGATCTTCAGGAAAATATTACGTTTTCTGAGAGGAAATTCCTCTGCAGTAAACAACCATATCCCACAGCAGAACAGGGACTACTAGATAGTGACTTCCATGTTGTGCTGTTGGAAAATAAAACTGCAAATATGCCGCTAAACTTTGTCAAATGATCAGCATTTTATATTGAATATTTGATGAGTATTGGAATAAATATTGTTTTCTTTATGGGTGCTTAAAATTCTGCTAGTGGACCTTACCAATAACCCAGTTTGCTGTGCAGCTGCTCACAGGCCCTTATGGTGTAGCTGAGTCCATTCCCTCTCTCCTCAGTGAAATGGACGTTGTGTCAGAGCCAAACATCTGCCCCAGTTTGTGCCAGTGTGGTCTCCATGTCCAGGTCCACCCAGGGATTAATGTCAGCACGGAATATTGAGCAGTGCAGGGGCTTGGGTTTTTCCATCTCTGTAGAGAAGTAGCCTAAAGCTTCCATTGAAGATAAAACCATGCAGCAGGGGATTATAAAGTCGATCAGAAATCGTGTGCCACTGAGTTTTCAGAGCGATGCATTATCCTTGTTCATCTGCCTCCCCAAAATTAACATCCACCTGAGCAACTCTCTGCATCTTGGCTAAGGGCCAAGCATGTTCTCAGCCCAAGGCAGGGAAAAGGAAGGCTCAAAGACTGCTCCCAAGAAACTGCCATCACAGTGGAGGCATTGACAGCCTCCTGAAACCCATGGGAAGGCCAGGTCTCAAATCATCACAGATTTACAGCTTTGATTTGTTACTCAACAGGATCCTCGCTGGAAGAAAGGTGGCCTAGGAAAAAGTGAGGCTTGAAGCTTGACTGGAAAACAGAGATGGTTGTGGCTCTGCAGAGAGAGCCTTCTCTGACACCTGCCCAGCGTGGCCAGTGAGTGGGGGTAGGGCTGGGGAGTCACCTGTGACCTTGGTGCTTTAATACTCACATGCCCTCAAGCAGCCATGAGGCTCAGGGAGCTTTGCCCACGAAGACAAACATTCCTGCAGGGGCTGCAAACAAGGGAATCTCCTCTGCAGCACCAGTGGCTGTCAGTTCAGGGGTGTGGGAACTGGGAGCAGCACATCTGGTTTCAGGGCAGTTCATTGTGTTCTATCAATAGTGATTTTCAGGATTTCTGCTGCAATTTTGTTTTGGCTCCAGCTCTTGACCCTTTCCCATGAATTCTCTTGGTTTTTTTCAACTCTTATTCTGCATAACAGAGCAAAGAATTGTGCGTTGTTTTCAAATGTAATGAATTGTTCAAACTCACCACCTTGTTCCTTGGGAAAAAGGGATTACAAATAAATAATGAAACATTCTTAATCATCAAAAATGCTCAGTATCTCTCACTGAGGTCACTTGGAGTCTTCCCATTGACACTTGTGTCATTTATAGCTGAATAAAGGACAGGACGTTATGCCTAATGGTTAAATATACGCTGTTTTAAAATCTGTGCCTTGTTGAGAAGTGACACAGAACATGGGAGGCAGAGATAAAGCTTAAATAATTATCTGAATAGATAAAATAATGGTAATATGCTTAAATAGGTAGGATGAATTATCAGGAACTTCAAAGCAGCTTGCTGAAGATATTTAAGACTGACAATCCACTCAAAAATTTAATTGTAGATTTTGACAAGAGGAACAATATATTGTCCAGGAGAAAGTATATCATCAGGACAGTCTACTTTTATGTTTCTTTGCCTCACTAAACACAGCACTTTGATATATATGAAACAAAAATTTCTTCATGATGATCTCTACTGCAGGATAGAGGGAAGGCTGTCCTATGGAAGGCTGCTCCAATGAAATTCTAAAATATCTTTTCACACAGTTATCTAATACTACTCACACTCACTGAATATCAAGGTAAAATTGTATTTGCTCTGTCTCCTGACAGTCATTCTCAAAGAAGGTACTCACAGAAAGCAATTGCTTTCTTCCACTTACACTATTTTGACAGTCTGGCTCCCTGTTTTATCCCCAGATGGCTCTAACAGGATCCACAGGACAGAAACATGGTGTCTCTGTATCTGTCCTTCTCCCAGCACATATTTCAGTAATCTTGTGTGATAAGTAAATAAATCCAACAACATATATTATTAGTTCTTGCTGTTCTGGGTCTGCTATCCAACATTACTTCATAACCCACTGAGTTTATTAGGGGATTTTTAGAAGGCATTTCTGGAAATGCTGGTCAGATGTAATTCCACTGGACTGAAAAACATATTTTTTTACTTTGTGCAGTTCTGTGTCAAAGCCAAATTCATGTCTGGGTGGACATTATTTCCTTCTTTTTCCAGATAAGACAGTGATGCAGCAATACCACTGTCTCTGCATTCCTTGTATTTAGGGATCACTGGTTCAGCAAGCTCTTACTAACAGGCTGTTATTTGTCTCCACAAAGCATACGAGAGGTGACATAACCGATGCCAGAATTTTCTCTTGTGGATCCAAAGCTCCTTTTCATTGCAAATATGAATTAGTGATCAGTCAGAAATCTTTGCACTGGGACTTTGCATCTTAGTTCTTTTATTTGCCTTGTATTCGTCCTTTGTACCAAGGGTACAAAAACTGATGTAACATTATCTTTGGGTAATTTGGTTTTCTCAGAACTCCTGGAGGTCCAAAGGAACTGATCCTGCAGATCCACTTGTTCACAGCAGTGAGGGACTTGGAGTCTGCCTATGCTTCTATGAACTCCATTTCCATCCTGCTGCTTCCACCCACAGGTGAGTGTGAACCTCGGGAGAGCCACACCCCAGCCTGTCACGGTACAGTTTGGCGTTTCATCCTTACATTTTCTTTTTAATGAAAGCATTTCATGGCACGGGATCCTGCAAGCACTTGTGCTAACCTGCTTTAACACTGGTCTATGAAGTCTTCTTAGTTAGCCCTTTAAAATGACAAATCTAAGCAATTTTCTGGGACCTGATTCTTCTACTTAAGCATTTACACCTTGTGTTCAGAGTAATACCTCGATTCCAGTGCTCAGCTGATGGACTAACAGACAGTCCAACCTGCACAATGAAAGCAGTATCTGGGCATTCATTTACACCTGTATGACATTTGTATAATTTAAATAACCTCCCACGACCCTTGTGTGAATGCTGGTGTTCATGTAATTACCAACAAAAATTATCTTGCCCATAAACTGGGTGAACTGTGTATAAATCCTCGATTTCAGGGATAGGATTCTGAAATGTAAGTTATATATAGAAGGAATATAACATGCAGAAGAAATTACTCTTGCCAGAAAAAAGATTGATTCACTGAGTTCTATTTAGCTTCTAATTTATAACAAACTTGCCTTATCTCGGTTTCTTTAGCTTCTGTTAAAATATTAAATAACATCATATCAAATACATCCCCTGTGACATTAAGGGGAATGGCAAGCTGAGGCACACACTAATTGCATTCCAAAATGTGGCATAGACCTTAATAAACCTAATTCAAAGAACCTGAGAACAATGACATTTATGCTTTAATTAGAGCAAATGAAAGGTGTGCTGCACACTTTTACACAAACAATTTTACTTGTGGGACTCGGCCTTTCTGGCAAGGAGCACATTTCCCTGCAGTGTGCCACATGCCAGGCTTCTTCCAGAGGCAAAACTTGCTTCCTGGAGATGGACACTGCCAAACCAAAACACAGCAATAACGAGCATTTTGACAACCAAGCATACAGTACAGGCAGCCTTGAAGCAAGGCTTTCTCAACACCAGATTGGACTATCCCAGGAAAAGGAAGTAATTTGTTTCCCTTCAAGGAGAACACATTAAAATGGCCAGATATGTACCAAACCCAACAATAACAGTTTAAGATGATAAATGTTATTTTAATGATCCATATCACTCTGGTATTCTAATCACAGCACACACGTTCAAAATGGAAAACATCCAAATCTGCAAAGAAACATTTGACTTGAGATTAAAAAAAAATCCAAACTCTGATAGATTAATAGATCTAATTTACTTTAGAGGTATTCACAAACTGTTATAAAAACCAGATCGGCCATCAGACTCTAAGTTGTTACCATATGCATCTCACAGGTTCTGTGCTACGTTCCTTATGCTGGCAAACTTGACTAATGAGTTCGAGACTGTTCCCCAGACAGGAGCACGACAATTTGTGTGCTGTGCATTAGAGCACTTTGTGCTCTGCAGCAGAATGAAACATAAATTTTGCTGAAGAATTTAGATGGTCTTTCACAATCTGGTCTGGTAAAAAGGAAATGGTGCAGCAGCTTAATATATGTATTTAAAACTGAGAATCTCACTGAATGCAGATGAATGATGTCATGCATATACTGCACTTGTATTTACCTTCATTTTACTTTTAATCTTTTACTGCTATAGCCATGATCTCAGCATTTCACTATTGTGCAGGTTTTCATATTGATAATTTCTGTAGACCCTCTGGCTGTTGTCTCAGGTATGTCTGTTGTTTTTCTGCAATTAGACAGTTTGGAGGCACTTGGGATCATTGGACAAGCAGAGCAGCCAGGTAAACCTGTTGAAAATCACAGCAATTTAATTGTTTACTCTGAAACCTAATAGCACTAATTAAAAATGTCAATATTCTCAATAATTCAATAACACCAACAATTCCAAATACAGGCATTTGGAAAGACAGCCAAAATATTATTTTCAAAAAGCTGACCATAAAATAAAATTGCAGTTCCTTAGGTCATTGTAGCATCTCCAGGCATTTCCTTGGTATGTGCTTAAAACCCCTAACTTTTAGGTGAGGGGCTGGTGTGGCAACAATGCATTCAAGTCCAGAAAGCTGTCATGACTTGCTTCATTTAACAGGACAGAAATCTTTGATGCTGACTTTTGAAATTAATGATTTTGAGATAAATATCAAATTTTATTTATGAAATAAAATTTGTAGGTAAAAAATGCTTTCACCGTTTTGCAAAAATCTTTTTTTGGGGGGAAGAAAAAAATAAAAGGCAGCATGTTCCAAAGGAACACTTTGATCAAACTGCAGATTCCGGAAAAAGCTGTTGCACTGAAGAAATGTCATCAACCTCTATCTTGGGGCTCATTCAGGCGATTTAATGAATACAAAAGCTAACACTTGTAATCAAGAAGGACTAGTGATACATTTTTCAAAGGGAAATTAATTTTGGAAAACACTAGAGCTCTAACACTGTAGGATGTCTGTGGCATCATGCCAAGTACTTGATATTAGCTGTTAATTGGCACTCAAATTCTCCTTCTTTATGTGGGCATGTATGCCTGAAAAGTGATGAACCCAGGGAAGCTCTGTGCAGGACTGGATGCTAAAGGAGCCCCTTAAAAACATTCCTACAAATGGTCACAGCTCACTAGCAAGAGCCACACGTCTAACATCCAAATCCTGGTAGAACAGAAGCTCAGAGTTCATTAATCTCAGACTGTGACAGCCCCAAGCATTAGCAGCAAGCCCAGGTGGGTAGAGAACATGTTCCTGTGCTCCTCTGGATGAAAATCATGATGAGCTATGCAATGGATGGCAGGTGATTTGGGAGTGAAGCTCCAACCCCATGTGATCCCTTGTTGAGGGAAAGACAGGAATTTTCTGAGTGTTATTTCTGCTGCCTGGCAGTGAAGACAGGAATAAATGAGCAGTTACTGATGAGTTCTTCTCCTCTGTTTAAATCCTGTGACATGACCCACAGCACCACATTTAAGAATTTAAAAACATTGAATCACGCCATTTAATTGTGGGTACTTGAACTTTCATTTGTCGGTGGCAGAGTTTTGTTTCTGAAGATACAATACAGAAAACCAGAAAATTTAAAGTTAATCTGTAGATAAAAAATGTGGGATACATATAGTGTGAGTGCCAGAAAAATCATTGGGATTTTTAGACATTCTTTTTCTTCCCTGCTACCTCCACGCTGTTGTAGCACAGCGTCAGCTTTGCGTGTGCAGCTTTGTGTTACAAGTGATGCTCAGATGATTAGTAATAAAACACGACCTTGAATTCCATCACCCACAGACTGGTAATCACACAGCTTATTTCTATTTTGCTGTTGCTTTGGGAAGGAGAAAATAGAAGGGTTTGCCTTCCTTGTGAATACCTTAACAGCAGGGCTAATCTGATTCCATATGGTAGAAGTTCATTTCTTTTTTTTAAAGTATTTGAAAAATGTCTGAGAACAGCACTTGATATTAGTCATGGTAGTATGAAAACGTCGTGCCAATATTTTTTCCATGGAAAATACTGCAAGAAAAGATGCATTTTGCAGATTCTGGTCTTCAGGACACGTTCCTACTATTCAATCACCTGTGCTCAGGGGTAAGGCAGTGAGAGGTACAACAAATATCCCAAACACATACTGAAGATTGTGTTCATTGGGAATGAGACACAGAGTATTCAATCCTATTTTTAATTCCTACCTTTCATTTCAGGAGGAGAATCCCAAAGACCTGATTTGCTGAGGCCTCTTGAAGGCTGCAAATTCAGTAAGGTGGCTGAGGGTAAACAGGGGGATGCAGAACTTACCCAATCCACATTTTGGCACTGGAAAATGTCTAAACTGGGTACATGTTTCTCATTCCCAGACCCTGGCTGTTCCAGAGGTGACTCTACCCACATGCCTCCGTAACATTCAGCAGCTTTTGGGCAGCCAGATAATGACTGGGAAGTCTTACTGTTCTCCGCGGAAATAACCTGTTTCAGGCAACAGAAGGAAACATTAGCCTGATGCTGAGTATGATTAAAGGCACATTTAGACAAGGACCAGCTCTGTCCAGCACCATTCCAGGAAGCACTGGGGGAAGTCCCTTCCTGTGATCCCACACTATTGCTTATGCCCTGACGAGCCCCGTTTCACACCGCTCCCGCCTGCGCTTGCTCAGTGCCCTGCTCTGTCTCCATCGTGCACGGGCCCTGCCACGCACTCTGCCCACGGAATTGCAACGTGGGGGGAAACCTGTGGCCCTGTCCAGGCAGAGCTGCAGAGCTTTAACGTCCTCCCTCCTGGGGGTTGGGAATTAGCATAATCTCTGTGGTCCTCTGTGGCTCCAATGCACCAAGGGCATTTCTGGAAAATCCTGTTCTCTGATTTTGCCTTCCACCACCGCTCAATACTCTAATTGATAGATGGTAACTTTGAGGTGAAGCACAACGTGCTTAGAATGGGAAATCCCTGACAAAACCTGTAAACATCACATTACAAAAGGGTAGCTCAGGCTCTGAGGAATCAGTCCAAAACCCAGCATTCTTCTGGTCTTTTTGGCTTTGTCTTTCTGCCTCACACCAGTGGGCAGAATAAAATACATCATGAAAGAGGCAGTAGGAGAAAAACAGTGTCCTGCTTACCCTCTACCAACAAAGCTTTAAAGCTATGTCCTTTCCAACTTAGCTGTGAGCATGCAGCCCTGGAGGGAAATCCATGTGCACTGAGGGAAAAATGTTGCTCTGGAGTGGCAGTAAGTGGCTCTTCCAGAAGTATGAATTGTCCCACGGGCCAAACAGGAGAAGCCCAACATAACATCTCAGCCCTCACCACATTTCATTTTGCAATATGGTGACAACTGTGAAACAGCTAACTACTTTTTATTCTTGTTTTCTTAGACCAGGATGAGTGGGAAAAGAAGATGCTGACTTTCCAGCTTCCAAACACCCAAAATTCATTTGCCTAATACTGTCTGGAAGCCTTATCCTCAAAGTTCTGTGGATGTGAGTACTCTGATGTTATGAATTCAGATAAGATGAACACAGTAAAAATGCATTTCAACCTCTGGATACCCAGGACATTTAGTGACAAATTTCCTCACTATTTTGTCCAGTTCAAAGCACACACCTCAGGCGTCACTATTCTATGGTCTTTTCTTTACAAGCATTCATCTCAGTTGCCTTGCAGTGCTATTTGCACTGTACCATTACTTCCTACCTCAAAAGATGCAGCTACCAAGCAGGAATCTGTGTGCCAACTCTATCACTCCACTGCTTAAAATCCCGACACTCAGCCTGCTGTTTGAGGGGAATCAATACATGATCCGGCCTGGATGGATAGAAATTAATCGATGTGACATTTTACAATAAATTCAGAGCACTGGGCTAATGCTCAGAGTGGATTTATTTTGCAAATGAAACCTCCTACGGCATGAATTCTTGTAGTTGCAGTTTGCTGGAAGCTGCAAGAGTACAGCAGAGGGAAGTATAGCTCAGTATTTGCCTTGTCTCTGCCTTCTTTCCTCAATTGTTGCAGAGTTAGTGGACATCGTCAGAAACAAAATGCTCATCCGGGGGGATCTTCGGTCTGATTAGCTGTTACATGTTGGCAACTGTTTTTTAGTATAAGTACATGCTAATACAACCTTATTTTTATATGTTAGCAGATATAGTAAAAGAATTGTATCATATTCAAGGTGATCTGGAAGAAGAAATAAGAAAGAAAAATTATCTATGGCTATATATCCAGCTATTCAAGATGGTTGTTCCTCCTTGTTAATGCAAATGCAAGAACCATAAAGCATATGGCAAGGGATGCTCCATCACTTCTAAAGCATACTTTAGCTAATGTAGAAATGAATTATGCTGCATTCCATCATTCAGGGATTAGATTTTTGAACATAATTAAGCAGGTGCTGCCTGGTCTTTGAGACACAGGTACATGTGTTCAGTTTGTTTTCAGAAATAAAATCAAGTACCAAGCTACCAAAAATATTTCGTGCAAGCTCTTTAAATAAAAGGGTCTGCTGAAAATTTGCATAATATCTTACTTGTGAAATGTAGAAACTGTCATAAATCATAATTCAATTTATAAGACAATTAAATGCATGTGTTTCTCTCTTATGGTTCTTGGAAATAATTCTTATATAGCTGGAGAAAGTAGGCTAAAGAAAGCAGAGGAGAATTAGAATAGAATTAGCATTAGAACACAGGGCAAATATCAGACAGTCACTTCCTTCACATATTTGTTTTTTCTAGCTGTCCTGAGCTCAACTGAAATAGCACAGCATGCTCCACATTCCTCAGAATTTCTTATTTTCCTTAGGACAGAGGTTGCTTTCTACGTCTCATGGGACTCAGATGGTTTTGCTGCAATTAACTGTGAGAGATTTTCTGCTATTTTAGTCTCTTTGCAGCTTATGATACTCAGTAAATCTCTCTGATGAGGTAAAGAAAACCCTGTAAAGAGGACAGAATATTGTTTATAAAACTTACCTAAACACTCTCCATAAATTCTCATTTCAAACAAGGCAAAGGCATGCCTTCAGTTAGCAGCACTATTTTCCTCATGTACCATGTTCTTAAAGTGTGCTTTTTAAACTGCATTGCCATAAATGTAAACGTGTCCTGGTCCTACCACTGGCTTTATTGTATGTCAGAACATATCAATGTTTTGTTGGTTACAAATAGGTCAAGCCTAGAAATATTGTAAAACTAGAAACCACGAACCAAGAAATGAAATACTTTTTCCAAGATGTGCAGTGTGGACGCTGCATTACTCAAATCTTTCTATTTTACTACATTCATAGACTTTGCAGTAGAGCAGATGGGGCAGCAGGAAGCTGGGAAAACGGCAGTTTGGTGCCACACTGAGCAGCGAGAGAAAAAGGCCCCTTTCCCTGCAAAAGACCAGCTCTGGTTTTACTGCTCATTTTTACTAAACTGTCTGATCTTTTACTCCAGCTAGTATTACAGCATGGTGTGATGTCACACAGTGGAAAAACTGTTGAAGAAAAAACCTTCACCTTTTTGCAGCTATTACTGATGTGCATGTTTGTTTCTGCAGAATTTAGTTTCTTATTTCTGAAGGTCAAAAGAGATACAGATGTTCAGGACTCTCTACTGACGTGGAACTCCGTTTCTGTATCTTCAATCAAACAGGTCTCACTCACATTGTGCTTTAAAACATTATATCCAAATTAAAATACACCAGCCACACATCCCTTCAGAAGAAAAAGCTTTTAGTTCAAAATGAGATATGTGGCATTTGGGGGAAAAAGGCTTGACCTGCGGACTTCTGATCTCAGTTGCTGATTCAGTGCTGTTTCTGGGATACATCTTTTTGCTCATGTCTTGGGTTTATGTAAGCAGACCAGTATTGTTTATAACAATCTGGGTTTTTACCCGCTTGCTTTAGAGAATGGTTTCAGGGATATAATTAGGCATGCACTGTGGAAAGTGTATTCCCAGATGCTTTGTGGTCAGTTCTGCCTGAGGTAACCACCAACAGCCTCTATCAGCTTAATGATGTCTACTGGTGGCAGTGCTTCTGCCAGAGAGTGAGGTTAATGGCAGGAAATAAAATAAAATCTGCTTAGTAAACAGTGTAAAGAAAACAGGTTATGTGTTAATGTGCTTGCACCAGCTATTCCTCTCTGAGGCTTTATTTTCAAGTTCCGCTGTTTAAATTTTGGTTGTTCATATGTGGTTAAATTTACGCAACCTCTGAAGAAGCTTGAAATGATAGAGCTGAAGGTAAGAGATAAAAGATGTCTGTCAGGTGTTTGGCTCCTAGTCCATACTTCCACTAGCATAGGAACACTTGTCTGATCTCAGTTACGTTTCTTAGGTAAGAGACACCTGTCACACACATTTCACCTTTAGAAGGGTTTCCTCTCATACTCAATGTCATTTTCCCTAAAGGAAAACCACTGCAGAATTTAACAGCAATAGCTGTAGAGAACATCATAGAAATTACATTTCTATACCTGCAGGACTGAATAGAGATTAATATAACTTACACATTCCTATCGAGGTGTTTTATTGCATTTTATAGGAAGAATACAATTTTCTCTTAAATTATATGGGATAGTTAAAAGAACAAGGTTGTAATTTCCTTAACAAATGCTTTTAAGACTTTCCTACGACAGTTCATGTTTTAAATTTCATCATTTTTTCTATAGCTTATTTAGGCAAGTGTGGTCACCCATACGTGACGAAACAAATTAAAAAGGGCACATAATGTTCCAGTTTCAAGTACTTGGGTGGATGGTGTTGCTTAATATACATATATCATGCTCTTCCAAACTATCAAAGACCTTTGGATGAATTGGGTGCAATATATTAACTCGATTACAATGGAAACACAGATCAAAGAATGTAGCTGGGAGGTCTTATTAAAGTATGAGACTTCATTAAAATGTCACTGGTTTTGATTACACTGGATTAAACTGTCTGAAACTTCACTTAACTTCTTCATGTTCCCAGAAAAGAAAATTCTACTGGGTAACTGTAAGTTCAAGGTTTCAGACCTTGTTTTTCAGTGTTGTTATTAAAGTGGACTTTTCATAAATTGGTAAAAAACACCAAAGATTTTTTGAATCCATTTTTGACACTGAATATATAATCTCATTTCCTTCAATTTATTTCCTTTTTTTTTTTTTTTTTTTTTTTTTTTTTTTTTTTTGTGATTTTTGTTTCTGGCTTTTACTCATTCATATCCATCTTGGAAAGACTTCAGTTTTTCAAAGGAAACAATAATTTAAAAAAACCCTACTTTTCCTCTATTTAAAAGAAATGAAAACATTTAGAAATTACTACTTTATGGCATGGGATGAACACATAGAAAGGTACGAAGTCCGGTTTTTTCCAACTGGAAGAGCAGTGATGAGCTTTCCAAGGAAAGGCGTTAATGGGGAGCGGTTTCAGTGCGCTGCAGCGCTCACCCGATCTATTTCTGCCTCTCCAGCCAAGAAACAGAACACACACGTGTGCTGAGCACTGCTATCAGCGGTAATAGCCCTCTAAATTGCAAACAATCATTGTAAAGACACCTAGCAGACATTCTCTGGTACATAATAACAAGATCGAGATAAAAATCACTTCTCTTAATTCGTTTACTTTCCTGTTGCTGCACATGATGTCAACGCTTGTTTGTAATTTTATTAAAATGGTGACGCGCCCCCTGTTGTGATGCAGAAACAGTGACACGTTTGCATGTTGCTATCTTGCATATCCATCATATTTTGTGCTTGGTATTGATACAGCCCTCTTCAATCTCTCTGCAAGTGCCAGGGTAGAGTGCAGCGCTGTCCCTGCTTTTGTTGTGAGGAGCCCCATTCCACAGGAGTTAGGCTTTCAAGGTACATAGCTCAGCAGGAACTTGACAAAACATGAATTCATTCAGTAACTAAATTGATTTCCTGCTTTACTGTGTACTTGTTTCTCAAATTACAGTGAAACACGGAGCGTGCACTTTCACCATAACTAGAAAACAATTTTAAGAGCAGCGATGGTTTCTCTCTTCAGTTGCCAGCGTTTTGGATCTCCCCACATATCTGGAAAGGCTCAGGACAAGATAGCAAGGAAGTAGTGTATTTCAGATAAACAGAATAATTCCATTCATTTATGGATTGTTTCAGGGATTCTGAAAGACTCTGCTAATACTGGCTTTTAAGATAGAGAAGATGGGGAGGAGAGAAAATCAATTCATTTCTCATCTATTTGAGCGAACAAAGAATTGCGTGTGAAACTGAACAGAGCGAGTCAACAAAGCTCACACCAAACAAAAAAAGAAAAGCAGCTTTATTTTGCATAATTGTGTCTGAATCACAGAAGGTTTGACAGAACCTGTTCTAGTCTAAGCTACAAGGTCTTATTTAGGCAGAACACAATATCAAATACATTGTAATGTGTTTTTTCTTGGCTAATCTAACATCTCACGGGATATCACACAAGGGGACAGCACAGGCAGTTGAGTGGTTTTGTTGGTTTATATTCAGTCTTTGTAGGACTTATTCCATCTGTCTGTTGAAAGCTACGATAGTGCACTGTCAGATCTCTCGGGGTTTTTTTGGGGTGGCTTCCTTATCTCTAAAATAGGAACGAAATAAGAAATATTAGTGCTTTTCTGGTAAGAGAGAGATAAAGTTTAACCTCTGAACACTTGTAAAGGTCTTCAGAGGACACTCCAGAAGTGCCTAATGCTATAAATTCTGGTTTTAGAAGGTATTTTACTATCATTACAGTATTAGGAGTTTGACCTTTTAACCTCTATGCATATAGCTAACCTGACATAATGGAGGCTCATGGAAAAGCTTTCATGACCAGCATTACCTGGACAATCAGAACACCAGACTTTGCAGAAACTTAAAGGAATTGAGCTCTGACTCTGCAGCAGGGTCCCTCCAAATGTTGCCTTCCTCATAAAAGGTGAGGGTCTAGAAAAACTGTGACCAAGATTCCTTCAAATTACGATGTTTTATCTGAACAGAAATAAGTTGCATTTACAAAACTGCTGATATTAACAGTCTAGTATTAGCAGGGTAAATGCCTTGAGATAAGAATTAAGATTGCCTGCTGAGCATCCAAAACTCTACAGCATCAGCAGGCACTAAAGCAGTAAGATGCTTAGAAAAACAGCTCCACATCTGATAGGGAAAAGCACAATAAATCAAAGATAAAGTGAACTTTCTAGATAACCAGGGGCGTTTAGTGCCGTTCTGCTTAACTCCTCTACAGGAAATGAGTAAACACAGCCTCCATGCTTTCCCCGTCTCTCTGCCAATTTACATCTTAATGGATAAACTGGTTCAGGTTACTCATTTGGCAAAACAAAGGATTGATTTGCAACTTTTCATTTTGACTGCTCCCATCAACTTCTGCAGGGCTGTTCAGGGCAACTGAGCACAGCCACGGGCAGGCATTTAAAGATTAACAGGACTTTTGCGGCATTCCAGGGGGATGACAAAGCCATCAAAATTTTTTTCCCCGGTATTTTGCACACATTAGACGTGCCTGCTGCAGTTATTACACCAGTGGCTTTTCAGAAATCTTGCAGTTTAATTCTGGGATACTGGGTTTTGTTCCCCTTGAAGACTTGAGTTATGAGATTATGAGAAAAATCTCCAATTTCATTGAAAGCGTATTTTTTGTCCTGGTGTTTGTGAGGCAAAGCCTTGAAATGTGAGCTGAGTTACAAAGGATCAATTGTTTGATTGCACTACTTAGCGTGAGAGCAAGCGCACTGTGAGCCAAACTAAGGTTTTTAGAGGAATATGATACCATTCATATACTCCACCTGGAGGGGCACAGAATGTCTGAATTGCTGGATACTTTTGTACACTTGGTAAGTGTGAACTCACGGGGCTCCATCCCCCTTCCACCTCCCAAAGGACATCAGCATCTCAGGGGAGAAGGGATGTCATTTTCTGGGAACAACACGGATGGCACCAACATTGTTCTGCAGCTCCCCTTTGGCATTCCCCTCAGCTTTGGGTGCTGGTGGTCACAATCTTCCCCCTCGGTTTAGCGCGCAGCTGGCAGCACCCCAACCTTTCCCCTCAATTTA
Source organism: Struthidea cinerea (assembly GCA_013397865.1). NCBI lineage: Eukaryota > Metazoa > Chordata > Aves > Passeriformes > Corcoracidae > Struthidea > Struthidea cinerea. The sequence continues at coordinate 253,481 of VZTI01001642.1, read as the reverse complement.
GAGGGTCAGTGACACCACCCCAACCTTTCCCCTCAGCCTTGGAGGTCACGGACAGCACCCCATTCTTCTCCCTCCATTTCAGGGTGACACACAGCATCCCAACCTTCCCCCTCAGTGCCGGAGGTCACGGACAGCACCCCATTCTTCTCCCTCCATTTCAGGGTGACACACAGCATCCCAACCTTCCCCCTCAGTGCCGGAGGTCACGGACAGCACCCCATTCTTCTCCCTCCATTTCAGGGTGACACACAGCATCCCAACCTTCCCCCTCAGGGCCGGAGGTCACGGACCGCACCCCATTCTTCTCCCTCCATTTCAGGGTGACACACAGCATCCCAACCTTCCCCCTCAGTGCCGGAGGTCACGGACAGCACCCCATTCTTCTCCCTCCATTTCAGGGTGACACACAGCATCCCAACCTTCCCCCTCAGTGCCGGAGGTCACGGACAGCACCCCATTCTTCTCCCTCCATTTCAGGGTGACACACAGCATCCCAACCTTCCCCCTCAGTGCCGGAGGTCACGGACAGCACCCCATTCTTCTCCCTCCATTTCAGGGTGACACACAGCATCCCAACCTTCCCCCTCAGTGCCGGAGGTCACGGACAGCACCCCATTCTTCTCCCTCCATTTCAGGGTGACACACAGCATCCCAACCTTCCCCCTCAGTGCCGGAGGTCACGGACAGCACCCCATTCTTCTCCCTCCATTTCAGGGTGACACACAGCATCCCAACCTTCCCCCTCAG
>VZTI01001642.1:231511-252532 GCA_013397865.1 Struthidea cinerea | reverse complement strand
GGGCAGAGCCGGGCCAGCACAGCCGGGAGCCCGTGGGGGTTCCTCGGGACACGCCGCCCCTGTCGCCCCGGCTGCCGGCGCTCGGTGCAGCCCTGCAGGAATGAACAGTTGTGCATAAGCATTCGCGGGCATAGGGCAGGGGAGCAGCGGGGACGGGCAGTGCGGCGGCGTGCAGAGCCGTGCCTGCCCTGGGGATGAGTAGGAACATTGGCTTTCCCTGCCTCTGCGGTTGTCAGCGTTATTGTCGGCTCGTGAAGCCGCAACAGGGTGTTGAAACTGACTAAGGGCCCCTCGGCATGTGCCCCGTGTTTGTTTTCTTTCCAAAGGATGCAGTAAATATTTGCTGTTAGTGCTAGAGTAATTGATAAAGGAAACTTACAAGCATTTTCCCATTGAATTTTTCTTGAGGGAAGGCATTCCCCGACGTTTTGTTACGTGTCTGTGAGATGCAACATTTGTTTTCTTCAGTGTGTAATGGAATAAAGTGACTTTGGATGAAAGAACAGAGTAGTATTTTGGAGAGGTACTTGGGTCAACTTGTTGTGGATCAACAAGTATCTGACGCTAAAAGTAAGTGGAACAACAGATCTTGCACTGGGCTCGGTACTAAGGAAGAATATTGCTATTAAAGGTCAATTCCAGTTTTACTTGTTTTAATATGTGCTTGCATTGTGTCATTTTTTTTGTAGAGTCAGGTTTAGTTCTGACAATTAAAGGCTTGTTTGAGTAAATGCCAATTAACGTTTAAAGCTTGTTCATTAGATTAAACCATGCTGTAGTTGGTAGTGTAGTTGTCATGCTGAAAGTAAATATTATGATCTAAACAATGAATTTGGTTCAGTAGGCTCCAGTACAGTAAGCAGAAACTGATGCTTGTCAGTCAGATTAAGTTTTAATATCAGAATTCTACATACTAAATGAAAATAAGTATTTAATGGAAGGGTATTTAGTGAATACTATTTAGCTTTCAGGGTACCATGTTGTGCATGATAACAGAGAGTTTCACTGTGTGCACCCACAGCTACAATCAGTTTTGCAGACAGAGGAGGATACAAACAACATTTTTGACTTGGGTTTGGTTTGCTAGTCTCCCATCTGCTCTCCAAGTTACACACTGAAGGAATGGCCCTGTCCGCTTAGAGGTCAGTGCTGAAACTGCTGAGTTATAGCAGAGCCCAGCGCCCCTTTTGCACCAACCTTTTCCACTTTCTGCACCCACCTGCCTGCAGCTGAAGCCACAAAAAGACATGGTTGCAGGAGGTACGGCATGCACGGACTGCTCCTGCCTCTGAGTAGGGCTTCACCATTGTTCCCCTGTGACCGCTTCGTGAATTGGGGGAGTGTAATGGGATTATTGAGGAAACGTAAAAAAAAGGGAAAGGAGAGCCAAGCGTGTTGTCTGTGTGCATCTCTGTGCATGTGGCACGGTGAAAGTTGACTTGCAGTGTGGTCCTCAAACTCTCTGAAGCACGGATTGCCCGTCCGTGGGAAGGATGAGGAAACGCGTTGGTTTCCTGAAGTGAACCAAGATCACCTTCTGCAACGCTGAGGTTACAGAGCATCATTCCGCTCCCCGTCTGGGCGGTTGGAGCGGATCTGAGCCGAAAGACAAACTCGCTGCCTGTTAATGATCCTCCCACGTTTTCCGTGCGTGAGCGCTGTTGTCAGACACCAGGGGCGAAGTCGAAGTGGGGAGCTGTGAGGAAAGGGGACCCTCAATCTGTAGCATAATGCTGCCTCTGCTCTACCATGGACAGCAGAAGATAGAGCTGTGTGAAATACCTCGACTTGTACTGTGGCTTTTTAAAATCATAATTTGTTGCTGTTCTTATTTTTTTTTTTTTTTAAGTAACTGCGAAGCAATGCAGAGAAACAGTCAAAATCTGTAGCGAAATGATTTTAATCCTGTTGTTTTCTCTTGGGGACAGATCCTCAGCTGGAGTAACATGAAAGTAGCCCTATTAGTATTGATGAAGCTGTGCCACCTTGTGCCAGTTGACTTTCTGATCCGCAATGTTAGGGGAGCACAATAGAGAGATTAACTTATTAAGCATCTTTAATGATGATTAGAAATTACAATATGATTAAATTTTTATTAAGCAATTGTCTGGGGTTCTAATAACAGTTGGTAATTTAGGCAGGACATTAACTTGCAGCTACCACAATACAAATACATGTGGTTTTAGTCATATTCTAGATAGTGGAATGGGGATTAACGGAGAGAGACAAGCTGGGTGTTCTCTAACCGTGTGAAGGTCTTCCAGTGTGGGATCTCCTGCTACAGGACCATGCACTGCCCTGTGGCAGCATCTCCTCTCTTGTGTTAGATGCAGATTTATCTATTTTCCCACAGATCTCTTTTTAATGGAGAGTTTGAGTTGGGGAAGTTCATAGGAGTGGGGGCAGTTTGCATCCTTTTCCGTCTGAGGCTCACGGGAACTGCAGTGTCAGGGACTGAATTTGTGGTGTGGGTAAGGCCGCCTCTGTGGGCTCCCTGGGCTGCGTTAGGTCTGCACTGATGGTTCTTTCTGGTGAAGGTTTTTGTACATAGCTGCAGCTGGACATCACCCTGACACAGCTGAGGGGCTGTGTGGGATAAGCTGCTTCCTCTTGCTGCACGCTCAGCCTTGGGAACGGGTCTGGTTAGGAGCGCTTTGTTGGTTTCTCGTACTCTGGATGACGAACTGAAGTGCGAAACATAATACAGGTGTGTGGGAAGCTCATCTGCATTGGCACAAAGCATCACAGTTAATTTATTTCCTCCTGAAATAAGATTGGCATATTAAATGGGATTTAAGAACAAAAAAACTGTGGAGGTGTAACGAGCATTTCGTAAATTACTGCTTGCAGCAGAGTAACTTAGTGCCATGTCTGTTTTAAATGTATTATTTTTGGAACGCAAACTTTGTCCGTAACTGTTGCTACTCTGGGTTCAGATTTTACTTAACTTGAGTGTGATACATGGAGTGGTGATTCTTGTGTTAGCCAGGGTGGGATGAAAACATAAAGCTCCTAATGAGTTTAGGTATTTTTTTTCCTGAGACATTACCTGGTTTTGGGTGAGGAGTTCCAGTCTGGCTCAACTTTCTGTCGTGGTCAGGTGATGTGAAATGAACTGCTGGCATCCTTTCAGTTCTTCCCACTGAGGTACCCCTAGATGGAAGGTAGTACACACAGATGTATTGCCAAAATGCCATGAACTCATAAGTCAAGTATCGTGAGATTTTGGAGTTTATCTGGAGTTACTTTAGAGGCGAGATCCCATAGGATGCATTTTTGGCTATGTTTTAAGATTTTATGAATCCTTAGGGTTTTATTTTTATATTTAATTGGAAAAAAAAAAAAAAAGGTAACTGACTTGTTCATGTAATCCCTGAAGCTCCTGTTAGAGATTTCTGTTTAAGCAGAGAGCCCAAAATACAAAGGTATGGAGAACAACATGTCCTCAAAAGGGCATCTGCTAGAAAAGTGTAGAGAGAGATGTTGTGACTCGAGAGAAGGGGGTTGCTGGGACTTAGGACATTACTCCTGCAACCACAGCAGCTCATGAGGGGTACTTTCAGCCTGTGGCTAATCCAAGATAGAAAAAACCTGATGTTTTAACTTGAAGAAATGTTATTAAATAAGCTCTCTTTACTTTCAGTTTGTAATGAGTTAACAGCAAATTTTCTGCCGTATTTGTGAAGACTTGTACCTTAGCCCTGCATCTGGGCTCTTGGTTTGGACAAGTGCATTGGGTTCTGGGAGCTGGTTTTGGTTTTCATGTGTTTGTTTGACTTGGGAGCTAAGTGGAGATAAATCATTCTCCAATTTGAACTAGATATTCTGAGAACCAAATAATTTGTTACCCATTCTTACATTTGGGCTGACGTTACTAAGGTATTAAGTGCTGTGGAAGAATTTTTTTTGATGCTGCCCGGTCCATATTCCCGAAAGGAACTGGCTTTCTGACAATCTGGCCATTCTTTTCTTTAGGTTTCATACAGCTTTGAAATTGATGATTAAAAAAGAAGACTCTACTTCAGTGTTTTAGATTTCAGAATTGTTCAACTCAAAGCCCAAAAGTTGTGGTTTATTGCTGCTGCTCTGCCCTTCATTACAATGCAGACTATCCAGTAAACTAAAAAATGAATTTAACAGCATCCTGGGGAGTAAATGGAGTGTTGTAGTGATGGAGGTTATAATGAGCTCTGATGTTTCTGGTATGCAAAAAAGTAGTCATCATTTTAAGATAAAGTTAAAAAAAAAAAAAGGTTTCAAAATTAGAACACTCATTAGCTAATGGGAGGTTTACATTGCAGATCTTTTTCTTTTCATGTTTTTATAGCTCTTGTATGGCAGAATTGGTCCTTAATTCAGCCAAACTATGGTATGAGATGCCAATGCCTCTTGAATTGTTCTGTGATAATGTTTTGTCCTTCAGGACTGTGTACTGAGCAGTAATTGGCATTGAAGAAGTGTCATTATTTTTATATTTCTAATGTATAGGTATAGGGAATAAAAAAGATTTCATTTTGGGATATCTCTTCTATCACAAAATCGTTGTTTAAAATTTGCATATGTAGCTTGTGGTTAGTTCCAAATATTTTTTTCAATAGAATGATGTTTCCCCATGCCTCTAATAAAAACGCAAAACAAAAGAGATATTGCTGATTTCTGTAATACCATATGGTGTTGCTGATATTTCTTAGCAGTAAGGAAAATTGCAATAGAGATTAGGTAGAAAGGGAAAAAAAATAGCCTTTTCAAAATAGTCAAGGCAAAATAACCCTGTTGATGTAGTGATTATTGTTATTAAGAGGACAGAAATGGGGCTGTCATTATGAAGATGTATTCACAGATTATGCTTAAATGATTGTGAAGATCAGATATGTGTGTCGTTCAGAGTAATTTTGGGGGGCTTACTGCTTCATAACTGACAAGCAAGAATGGAAAATGTGTTAATTCAGTGCTACCTGCAGAAATTACAATGTTATTAAAATTTGCAGCAGAAAAGAGAAAGAGGGGTCTTGCGTTTAAGACATGGGAATTTAGATCGCGGCTCTTGTTGTAGATCTCTGGCAGATTTTTCCAGTCTATCTATAGCAAAGTGTCTTTGGCTGGCCAGCAGTACTTAGAGATGGATGAATCAGCTCAGGATGAGCTGTTCTGTCTGGCCAGCTCTGGGGAGAGCAGAGATGCTGCCCTGGCTGCAGAAGTGTGCAGATACCAACCCAAGCTACTGCTCTGACTGTACGGCTGTGCTCAGTAAAGGTTATGTGAGAAAGAAATCTGCAGAGTCAGAGCTGCTCCTTCACCATTCTGTAGCATACTTCATGCAAAACATTACATTTGCTGGACGGCACCGGCAGAAAATGTGACATTCCAGAAACTGTGGGTGGGTGCTTGCTTTATAAACCATTGGTACAGTTTACTTCTTGCTAACAGTGTTCTCTTTGTTCAGCTCTAAAGCATTTCCTGTCACCCCATCTGTATCAATCATTCTGTCAAGTGAGGGAAAGAAAAATTCTATGAGGCTGCATTTGTACATTTTATTTACCTTCTGATTATAACCCAAGTAAGATAGATGCACATTGTTATTAGAGAAAAAAAACTTAAAAAAAAATCATTCATCGTCTTCCATTGTTTCAAATAAAAATCCACATGAAAATTAATAGATTGAATAAACCCCCATGGACCATGCACTTTTTGTCTGTTCCGGGAAGACTACTTTGTCACAAAATGTTACAGGATTTTGGCAAGATCTGGCCTTTAATGTGCAGAAATTACACGGTTTGAAAATGCAGGATGAAAATGGGGAGTGACAATTTTTTAGCAAGAGCTGATTCAGAGTTTATTTTGGATAGTCAGAATTTCAAATGGATCTCAGTTTTATTGTTTACATGGATTAGTGGCCGTAGTCATGCGATGTGTAATGAATTAGAAGCTGTTTTCAAGATAGATGTAATTTCCTTTTTTTTTGTACCCAAAGCACGCTGGTCTTCCTTGCGCAAAGCCATCTGCACAGGGAGAAAGAGAAATCCTTTGTTTTGGATACTCTACATACTGATGAATGTTTCTAAACTTTCTGCTTCCTCTCTCTCTTTTTTTTTTTTGTTGTCAGCGTTTGTTTCCATTTTGCCTATCTTTGGCATTTCTGTCCCATGGTTTCTGTCCTGCTTTTCACGCTTAGGTGCCTCTACCTTTCTCACACCTCCTGTAACTACTGTATTTTCTCTGTGGAGCTGTGCTGAGCTTTGTGTTGACTTCTCAGTTAGTGTTGTTGAGATGTAAATGAATCCTGGCATTGTGCTGGTGCTACTCCCAAGTCTTTCAACAGCTTACAAATTCAGATTCCGTTCTGTAGGGAGCATCTGAAGTCCCCCTTAGAGAAAAGTGGTACTTTTTCTGTTCTAAGTAGCAACCGTGCTGCCTTCCCTGCAGCCCAGCGGGTACTGTGAGGTGTAATCAGCTGGGTCAATTTAGGAGCCTCTATTAGTTTGCATCTGCCCTGGATGTGTTCATATTGCTGTTTTGTTCAAGGACAGCTCATAGTATTCATTTCAGATGCTTAGATCTGGGCTGCTGCAGGTTTTCCTCATCTAAGTGTCAACTGCATGTGACAAGTAGAATAATATAAAATAATTGTAATTTTTTCTCTAATCAAGCAAAAGGGGTGTTGAATTGTTTAATTACTGGCTTTGCCAGCATACAGATGGAAAGGCTTTTCAGGTAAGTTGCTCATACAAAATGCCTAAAATGGATAGTAATTAACAACTGGCTCTTCATTGGTATGTTAATTACGCTGCCATTTGTCCTGGTGCCTGTCGTTCTTTAAATGTTCAGTTACACTGAACTGAAGCGTTCACTTCCTGGCAAATGCAGAATGTATCAGAACAGTTTGACTCTCAGATATATGCAAATAGTTTATGGGAAGAGGCATGCCAGTAAATCACTGAGCTGCAAAGAACAAAAACACTGCATATTTGTATTCCTCAGAGGTAGAAGCAAAACCTGTTTCTGAGGAACCTGCAGGCCTGATTTTGAAAAATGGTCTCTAATACTTTCCCAGTACTAATCCAGAACACAATTCTATGCAAGTAGGTAATTGTAGGAACTTGTAACTGCTGGCTCTTTCTGTTAGTGAAGGTAGGTGGACATCTGGGTGCTGTTAAATGCCCTTGAAATGCATATATTTTAAAATTGTATTACCTGTACTATCTGGATGGAAAATTCATACTGAACTGGAAATGCTTTTAAAACTTGGGACAGAACTGATTATTTTGAATGCAAGAAGAGTTAAAAGTAACTTCTTACGAATAGATCACAGCAGTAGTCTCAGATCTCATTCAATTTACTGTTTAATTCTTTCGAGAACAGAGACTGTCTCCTGTTTTCTGGACTGTGCTTTGCAGAGTGCATCCCCAATCTCCACATAACTACTGCAGTAATTAAAACAGGCTGCGCCTGGTGTGCCTGCAAGCCATTCAGTAGTGTCCTGAAGAGGGGCAGGCTGCTAAAGTTACGTGGCAAGTTTGCTGTGGCCAGCGCGTGAGTGTGAGGCTGGTGTTTTAATTTGCTGAGCTAGTGCCACATGGAGAATGGTTGATCAGCCCAACACACAGTGACCCTCAACACGTGGCAGAAGTCAGCCCCTGAAATGAGGTTCTGATTGTAACAGTAGCTGTGGGAAGTGGATTACAGCCATAAAATTAGCTATTAAAAGGCACTAGTTACTGCGTGTCACTGCCCTCCGCATCATGTTTCATCCTTTCATGGACAAAAAATTGTATTGGTGTTTGTACTGCAGGGCGAGCTGGATTTCCATTGTGTTGTGTCCAGTGAAGTTGCTAGCAAAGTTCCTAGCTCAATTTTGAGCCCAGCTTTAAACACTGGAAGTAGTGATAGCTAGAAAAGCTTAGTTTGAAGTGCTGAATTCTTGTGTTCCCAGTCACTGAGAGGTGGCTCATTTAGCATCAGCCCATGGAGGTTGCCCTTTGAGAACGTTTGGGGAAAAAGTGGTTGGTTTGTTGTCTATTCCTGTAAGTCATGTTCATGTCATAGTTTATGGGGACACCAATGTTTTCCTTGGTTTTAGTTTGTTTTTTTTTTAAAGCATCTATAAGAGATACCCTGGCCATGTGCATATAGATGTCTCACCCTGAAAATGTTTTGCACTTTCTGTAATAAGTAGTGGTTTGGCCAGTAGAAAGTAAGGCTGTATAATAAAAACTTCTCTTTATTTTAATGAGATTTTCAGTATAGGGATATAATGGCAAATTATTGAAGCTATGTAAAGATTTCAGTGTTTCAGAGATAAGAGTTCCTCTGCTAATTTTTTTCGTGTTTTCTTCTAAAATAGGCAATATTTCTGGTTTATGGAAAAAAAGAAAAAGTAAGTTTGTTTTGCTGTGCAGTCAGGTTTGTGGGAACAGTAATTGCAGTATATTTTTGCTTACCAGTGAAGGTTTGAAATATGCGTTTTCATTGTTGAAATTAAAGTAAATGAACCATCACTAAGAACGGTACAGGAGCATTTTCAAACTCTCTTATGAGGACTGGAAAATAAGAATACTTTCTAACTGCATCGCCAGCAAAGGGGACAGTGGACTGCTGGAATTAAAAATGTCTTAAGTGAACATAACAAGCTTCCCCAAATGCTATGTGTGCAGGTGTACAGAATCCAAATTTCCCCTGACATCTGTGGGTTAGGGTTGGTCCAAGTGAAACTATTTCTCTGGAACTGGATGCTCACTAAGAGCAAAATGTTCTAGATCAGACTACATGGAACCCCTATCAAAAATAGCCCTTTACAGACACTTTAAAATTAAGTATAAAATTTCCATTGTGGATACTTACAGAATTAGACAGCAGTAGGGAATTTTCTTCCTTCTTTGTTGTTGATGATCACTGTGAAGTACTTGTGTGTATATGAGTCTTTGGGCTCCCTGTAGTTTATTCATACTTGAGGCTTGGTTCTTGAATGATCACAGATGTTGGGTTGTTTTTCTTCTAAATAAAACCCGAGTGTTCCTGGACTTTCTGTACTCTCTGATCTCTTCCTGATACACTCAATGAACATGTGCTTTTCTGAGATGCATTAGTCTTTTGCTTAAATATATCTTGATACTCTTTCACTCTTCAGACAAGCTAATATTACACATTTCCAAACGGTTTCCTGACTCAAGACTTAATCATACTTTGTTTTAGTGGTGTCCTCCTTCTGCTTCAGAACTCTTCGGTTCTGAGCTGTAAATGGGTCCGAGGCTTATAATGGTCTTTAATCTTTTAATGAAAGCTACCAGTCTCAATATCTTTGTTCTCCAGAGTGTTCTCTTTTGTCACTTGTGTTTCTCCCTCCAGGTTCCATGCATGTTTTAAAAAAAGGAGGCACGTAAATATGTAAGTAATGTTTGAGGTTAGGCAGCTATAGGATGGCACTGTGAAATGAAATCCTAGTGCTGGTGTGCAATAGCTGAATTAAAAGGTGTGTGGTTTTACTTTGTCGGCATTTTGGTTGAGTAGTATCAGCTGGAGATGTGTGAGTGGGTGGAAAGAGCAGCAACGTGAAGTTCATGCTGAATTATGTTTTGCTGGAGGAAAGCTATTCATTAGTCTCATAGCTGGCACATGCCTCTTTATTCCTTCTCTAAAGTAGTATCTGACGACTTTGATGAAAAGGTTGATATGACATTAAGGAATTGGTTCTGCCTCATCTACTGATGTGCAAAAGCCTTTCTGCCCTTGGCAGAACGGAGTGAGACACAGGCAGCATGCCAATCCTCACTTTGCTCTAGGAAGGGCATGCATGTGGTAAATGGTTCAGGGTTTGAGGAGCCTTGGCTCCATCTCTGAGTGTTACGTGTGGAGGTTAATGATGCTGTATCCGAGTTCGGCTCCGGAGTTCATCATGTCTCCACCTACGCCCCTCTCTTGGTTTTTCAAGATGGTCCTAAGGACAAAATGCTCTTTCGTCATTGCTAAATTTAAAATGAATGTGGTAATTATGATTAAGAATTTCAGAGACCAGTAAATTGTCACTGTGCAGGAAAATTCCTGGCTGTTGCACGCTGGCTGCATATTTCTTCCGTGTCCCTGGCTGACTGTCTCATGTCTGAGAATTGACCAGGGCAAGAAGGCAGGCTCGTGGTGCAGGCACTGGACAGGGTTCAAGTTTACTACAGGCTTTCTACCGAATCTCTGACAAACAACATTCACACGCCACAATTAAGTCATCTGAATTTTGCTTTTATTTATCTTACCACCAGTTTGCAAATCCTGTTTATAAGACTGCGTAATTTGAGATACTTTTTTCATATGTGTCTTTTGTAAAAATGGCATATTTGTAAGGGAGTGTAAAATGCTGTTGCTGGAACAAACAGAGAATGTGTTTCATTGTGATGTACTAGTTGATAATATTTTATTAATAGACTTTTGTTGCAACCATGTTTCTGTTGGATTAGCAGAAAGTTTTTCTCCCTTTGGAAAAAAAACAGAGACAAAAGGAAAATATACAGCTTCTTTTTCTCTGGAAACAGCAGTTATTATTTATTCCAGGCACATGAATAACCATTAATTTGTATGTTCTTTACAGAGTAGGTAGGATATTTGGATAATATACTTTTTAAATGTCTTTGCAGAATATGCACGATAGATTGTTATTTCAGTGCTGAACTAGCAACAAACCACCTGGCTTTAAAGTATTAATGTAGGTTTTACAACTTATGTCTTGTTGTCTTATGGTTGCTTTTGACGCTTAAATTTGCCTTTAAAAATGTGTTAGTTCATTCTCATCCAGTTACAGTTTGTATTAAGATTGAGAACAAAATGTACATTGCTTTATACACCAAAGAGATGATCAAACTATATGAAAAACACAGTTGCACTAAGTGAAAATTATGAGGTAGTTTTCAAGTGTTCACTGTGCATTTGCAAGTTAAATTTAAAAAGCAGGAAAATGTATCATATGTGGGTATTTGGTTAGTGGGTTAACTTAAACTGCTCTTTAAATCAAATCAATGAGCTGTCCCTGGAAGTAAATACATTTTCAGAAATCAAATCGTGATTCTTTCTAATGTTGAAATGTAATGATAAAATATTTGTAGTGATTTCTTGGTAAATGCCTGTGGCTGCCACTGGTTGTTTGCTTTGTTGCGTAGAGTCCCTGTAGTAGCTGGAACCTGATTGCCAAGTTTGGAATTCAGACTAATCTTGTGTGTCCTGTGTACTCGCCTGTGCTGCTCTTCAGTCAGCAAATAGCAAAGCTAAAACCTTCGTTTGGTCAATATTTACAGACAAACAATCAGCTTGTTTTTTGACAAACATCCAGTTTGTTTACAGTGAGGTTTTTTTCAGTATCATTCTTCACTTCTGCATTTGATATATCCACAGAACTGTCTGTATGCTTTTGGGAACAAGTGGCTTGTAATGGATGTCAGATCATGTTTAATATGAATATGGGGACCTAGAAAAATAATGCTTTGTTGTTATATGCTTTTTTTTTTTTCCCGTTTAGTAGTTCACTGGTAGAACATCCAGCAAATCTTGTACTCTGTAATTCTGAAAAAGCAAGTAAGAGCATGGCCATTACAGCTGATCACTTCAGAAAGTCTAGCACAGCCTACCTGGAAACAGCATTTTCTCTCTCGCTTTAAAACTGGTAATTTTTAAAAGCAAAGCATGAGATTCAGTTTTATGAAAGTTTTACTTCTTTTACCAGGAAGTAGCTCTGGGAAGAAGTTTAGCAGAAAAAAGAAGTGTTCCAAAAATTCATGACAAATTCTTGCGAGTAGCAGTAAACCTAAAGTAACACTAAGGAATATTCTTCAGGAGAGCTTATAGTAGTATTTTGTATTTTCTACGTGCCCCTTATGCCATAACATTGGCATGTGCCATTTGGAACATTTGTGGGAACGAAAAATTTTAGAAAGTAACAACAACAACAGGAAATACAGTTACCTTTGAGCACCCAAAAGCTTGTAAACTTCTATTTTTTTTTTTTAATTTGCAGACATGAAAGATAGAATCTGTGAAATTACCTAAAAGGCAGAATATTCTAAAAAATATTTAGAGAAGTGAAGGGGCAGTGAAAAGTGGAAAAATCACTAAGACCTGTATTTGAGATGCTGGGGGGTTTTTGCTTGCAGAAAAATTCAGGGTTTGGGAAACTCATCTGCAAAGAAGAGGGTAACTGCTGATGTGGGTTGGTATATCAGATTAGGTAAGACATTGGAAGATGTTCTGAAGGTTGTCCTTGTTGGGGGGTTAAACTGAAGACATCCAGATTGGTGACAGGTGCCAGATGAACATTGTGGGAAGACTGGTGCACTCTTTTTGGGTGGCTTTTCAAGGTGCAGTTCAACTTGAATCTGGAATTTTCTTATCCATAGCCCTCTTCCATGGTCTGAAGGCTGGACTACAGTATTTCATACACCAGCAGTGGAGTTTGGAGAAGGAATGGCTGGGTTGCACAAGCAGTCTGTTCACTTCAACAATCCATTTGAGTCGTGTTTTTTGATCCTTGTTGCTACTATGGGAAAGTGAGGTTGGCTGTTTTCTTCAATCTTCAGAGGAGAAAAAACGAAAGAAATTTTAATCAGAAAATCTCCTTAGACTTATTGGAATTTCAGACAGGCATAAAATGAACTGAATATTTACAATGCTCAGGCTCAGCCTGGGTTTTTGAAATGGAGTTAAATGTGGTTTTTTTTCCCCGCAGTTTTTAGGCAGAGAATGTTGTATTAGAAATCGTGAGAAAAGGAAGAAGTACTAAACCACACCCTATTTTTAGAATGTGTTTTTGATGAATACTGATACTATTTTTAAGGTGTTTCACATTAAAATTCTTATTCTTAGTAATGAATTGGGGTGTGAAAACACCTGAAAGGCCAATTAATTATCATAACATCAAATAAGCATCATTTGCTTGTTGATCAAGCAGAACTGAAGTCATTAGTGCTATCAATAGAATGCTGTTTAATGAAAACAATAGCGTTCTGATTACCCAACAGTGCCCAAGGACACTGTAAATTCACTGATAATTAAGTATTTGGTAATGCAAGTTGCTGTTCTGAATGAAATTTAAAATTAACATAGCCTTTTGAGGCACACTTAAAAATCTTTGTGATAAAAAATAAAAAGGCATTTGAAGGACACAAGTCAGTAATTTTCAATGAATAATTTGAATCAGAGTGGTCCACATTTTACATCTTTGTAGTTGGACTGTGTTGTTCCCGAGCTTTCTGCAGCTGATGGGCAGTAAATGTCTTGGTCTGCGTGGGAGCACCACAAAGACCTCAGGGTCTGTGACCCCAGCGTGGTCAGTGCCTTGCAGGGCAGCTCGTGGGCCACCACCACAGCAGTAGTGCTGGTTTTGGAGTGACGGAGTTTGACAGTCGCCACTTCCTCGGAAAAAGGATGTACAAATCCTTCAGGGTCTTCCTTGCCAGCCCCTCGATGACTTGGCTCAATAAAGGGGCTGTAGAGAAGGTTCCTCCTGGTGATCGCCCCGTGCTCTGTTGTAGTGGGCAGGTCAGGGGCAGGACAACACTTCTGCTTTGGGCTTTTCAATTTCAAATTTTTTTGGGGATTTTCAAATTTCTGCGTTTGGGATAAATTGTATAACTCCTTGCACCTGTGAACTTAGACAATGCTTTCTCAATGAAAATGTGTTACAAGGATATTTTTGTGAAACTATTTTATGAGGGGGCCAAGAATTTATTAATTCACATGAACATTTCTGCTCATTATTTAAGAAATATCTTGTCAAATTTCTTCGAATGTGAACCAGAAGTTATAGTCATAAATACTGCCTCGCATGCTCATGAAATCTGATAGCTGATTTCTCCTGTAATTAACAGAAAATATGGGCAAGTGATGTTGCAATGACTTTCTGTGCATTTCTGGGTAGAGTTAAAAATGAAATAGTTGAGAGAAGACATTGGATTTGTGAGAAAGCTAGGCTGCCCCATATCTGCATTTAGTTAAAATCCATTTTGGTGAATGTTCTAGACAGATTTATTACCAATTAGCTTTATTTCTTTGCATTTATACAGCTATTGACTAAGTTTTATGTAGTTGATAGGAGTTTAGAGCGCTGTCATCTTGTTATGATGTAAACTCTGGAGAACCACAGTATTGATCTCAGTGGGATTTTTTTCTTATGTGTACCACTGCAAGTATTTTAATAGCAGTTTCAAAATAATTTCCACAATTTGGCAGTTGAACTTGTACATGAACGAAATAATTTGTGATCAAGCACTGAAACTGCTTGAAATCTCATCCAGCTTCTATTGCTGGCAAATAATTGCTAGATAGATAGTAAGAAGCCAGACTACTTGATAGAAGATTGCAGAAATATTATTTTAAAAGAAATAGTTTGAAGATGAAAGAACAAAAATGAAGCCTCAGATGATGACAGTGCAGATAAACTATTGAGTAGTTACTGTTATTATTATTTCTTTATCATAGAACAGTTACATAGGAATTTCTGAAAGGAAATTTGCTTGCAAATATTTTTTGATGATTATAGAAGAGGGAAAGGAAACAAGATGAATTTAGGAAAGAACAAATAGCAGTGATGGTATAAAACTAATAATTGGTGATCTAGAGCAAGGGCATAAAATGGAAAATGCTTGATTTAATTGTTAATGAAATAAAGTAATAGCGGTAATTGGCTGATTTCCTATCTTTCTTGCCTTTGCAGAAGAAACACACTTAAGAAATGCCGTGTTTGCTGCTCCTGATGTAAAAACATACTGTCTTGTCCTGAAAGTAAAATTTTTCGAGCCCAGCATATCTTCTCTAGCACTGACCAAAAGCAGGTGCTTGAAGGAGTATAAAATCAGAATAAGCAGGTGTGGTGCTTCCCCTGGCTACTGTCCCACCCTCCAGCCATGTGTGACTCAGAGGTTTCTTGAGCCAGGCATGATGTTTGATTTATAGAGCTCAGTGAGTTTCTTTTCCACAGTTTTGGATAGGCTCTACATAAAACCCATATAGTTTTTTTGCATCCACAAATGCAGGGAGTTTGGGGCATCCAGAGATAGTTGTGATTGGTCAGGAGAGCCTGGCAAAAATACTAAAGGTGGGGGAAGGTAAGAAAGATGAGAAGGGGAAAGTTGTGGGGTAGTGTGACAGTGGCTGAAGCAGTTTGACATTGCCTTTGGGGAGTGGACTGGCTTGGGGTGACCGCCAGGAGGGGACAAGCAATGCAGAGGGAGGAGGAATCCAGGCTTAACTCTTCCGGTTTTTACACATATATATGTATATATATATGTATATATATGAAATATGTCATGAGGGTGGCCAGCAAAAGACTTGATGGACTGCAAGACAGGAAATGAGAAGTGGTTGGATGAGAGGGCTTTTCTTTCTGTGTAGACAGAAGTCCAATCTGAATAAATCTTAAGAATGTAGAGGCAGATATGACAAAACACATCCATAGCTGAAATAACAGTAAAGCTGATAGTATGGCCATGAGGGTTATTTTTTTTTTTTAACTTGCACTTACCAGCTGGGTAACTCTCAGTTTGTTCTCTTTGCTTATTTACTGAGCAACAAATTTTACCAGGCCTTTTTAACAATTAGTGATAATCCTGTGGAGAGGGCCATGTGCAGGTGTTTTCCCTAATTCAGAATTATTGTGCCTGGCTTTAGTGTAGTTTTAGCTGGTCTTGCAGCTTTCACTTTACCTCCTGATGTTTTACTGGATGAAATACAATAAGTGTTCTATTTTAAAAAGGGAAAAAATGGTCCTGTACATGAATTTCTAATTGATTGCCAACCAAAACAAGCTAAATGAAACAGACTTGTTAAATGAAGAATTAATGGACTGAGCATGATCTGTCTCTGAGAAACTTAAAAGAAAGTCATTAGAGTTTATTATTTTTTCCTGGTGCTTGTTTGCCCAGGCTGGGTGTGTGCTTGCACAGTTTTTGTGAGTTCATCAGTGGGTCAGCTGTGGGCAGTTGTAGATAACAGAACAGCCATAAATGCTATTTGCTAGGTCTGATGCTAAGTGAAAAGTATGGAAAATAACATTGAATGTTACCTTCTGTTTCTTGCACATAACTTATAATTATGCAGTTACTTTTGGCAAATACAAAATGTCAGAGAAGGAGGGAGAATCACCATTCTTTTCGCATGGAAATCATGCACAGTTTGGGGAGCCTTGTTTTTTGGTGACTTGCTTAGTACTTTTGCCACATGTCAGTAATGTCAGCCAAAATGATGTCAATAAAACCAGGGCAAATTAATGCAGAGACAATTAAGTGTGGAATTACGTTGCGTGAGTGCATGATCATCTATATAATGGCCAAAGACCAGGTAGGGTCACATTCAAACACCTTAAATGGTCCTGCTGCTGTTGTCTGCTGTTCTACTGTGACCCTTCATGTAAGCTAAGCACCCGCCTCTCTTCTTTTAATAATGTTTACATCAATCCTGAAACAGCCTTTCAAAGTCAGATTTTCATCCTCTCTGTAAACTGGCCTTTTACAGTAGCTGCCCTACTTCCCTGCCCGATTTGCATGTGCACTTTCCCACTTGTAACTATTTATACCTGAGACATTTGCCAAGTGTTGGAGGCTCAGGTTGTGTTTTCAGCATGAGTCTACCCCAGGTCCTTGGATTTGCTTCTGGCTCACTCCTTCATGCACTTCCAGACTTTGGATGTGAGAAATACTTTTCTTTCTAGTATGTGAATCCATCATAATCATGGTGGAGACCTGGGTGCTCTTCTGCTTGAGCTAAAGCCCCCACATCTGCAGTGGGAAAGATGATCAAATTTTAGAGGCAGGCTTAGGTTCAGGCCAGTTTTCACGTTCATTCTGCAGTGCAGATACAAGCCTTGTTTTAATTCTGAGAGGGTTTATTGTTTTCCAAGACTAGAGACATACTTTCAGAACAGGAGCCATTAAGGCTTCTTTTTTAACCTTTGCTCTCTGTTTTGAGTTTCCACAACCTCTTTTGAGGGAAATGGCCATAGTCTGGCAGGACTTGTCAGCAGTTGGATGTATTGGCTTATTAAAGAGAATACAAGTAGTTCACCTCAGTCAGAGGCTGAATAGGTCAAGAAGAGATGACAAGGAATTATGAATAAGAAGTGGAAAAATAGCCAGGGAAAAATGCAGAGGCTTAGGTGCCATGCCATTTGTCAGGAAGATAGGAGGAATGAAGAAGCAGCTACCCTTTCCCTTCTTCCCAGCCTAACTTTAAGTAGCAAAGTGCATCTTCTGTCTGTTCTCCAGGTTTAATTTTCAGTCTATAACATTCTGTGCAGTCGATGCAGAGATGGGACTCCAGGTCTGCTTCTGGATTGTGCTAAAGAGCATTCTGAGTTTATTCAGTCGTGTATGGGCTGTGTTGGTCATTTAGGCAGTGAATATGAATGTGGTCTACATCCTTTCTTTACTCCATGATGTCTCTGGAAATTTTTGTGCCTTGACCACAAGGTAGATGTGGAGAAATGGAGTTACCAACATGACTGGAATGAATTAGGTGATTAACATGAAAACTGGAAATAAACATAGGTACTGTCAAAATAGCATTCAGAATTATGTAGTAATGTATGAAATAATTTTTTGGTTTTACAAATCATGAGATTGATGTTTCCACAGTGGGGTTTTTGGGTACTGTGGTTTCTGCATGGAATGTCTAATTTTTGAATGCTTCAGAGGACCATGGTTTTCAGTGCTGGCTGCTCATCCTGCAGTGACTGGTCTCACATTGTCCCTCAGGCTGAGCACTTGCAGCAAGAATTCCCCTAAAGCAGACCAAAACTCTCTTTTGTCACAGTTTACTTCCAATTCTGTGTCTGCATCCCACCTTCTTTTGCGCATCCAGGTGGTGGTGTTGAACTCTGGGGCACGCAGAAAGGTCTGGACTGCAGTGAGATCCCAGGGCATCCCACGTGGATGGCTTGTGTGAACACAGCAGTCAAGCGTGGAGGCACCATAGAGGATTTCACTTCTTTGACTTGGAAACCTGTTCTTCCAGTCTCCTGATGGGGCTTATGGTGGATACCACTGACTCTGGCATCTCCTCCAGAGTCACAGCAGAGAAGGCAGGGAGCAAGGTAACTGGATTTGGCCTCTGGAACACCAGTTAGGCCACTCTCTTAAATGCTTAGTCCCCGTCCCTGCTGAACAGACAGTGCCCCCTCGACTGAGCAGCTCAACCGCATCGTCTCCCCCCGCCTTCAAGTGTGCTTAACATTCACCTGTGGTGCAGGCAGAGGATAAAGTTCTGATTTCCTTTTAAAAAAAGAGAACGTTTCTCTAGTAACTGCTCACCATATGCCCTAATTTATCTTCAGGATTAGGGGTGGAGACACCCCAAAGCACAGGGCATTGTGGTGGAGGGGAAAGTTTTTAGTTAATTAGGATTTTTATATTATTCCTGTCTTAGTAGCTCTTTCCAGAACCTAAATGGTTAAAGTAGAAAATGTTAGTAATTTTGCTGCAAATAAATTGATCAGTATGCAAGACGGTTGTCACCGGCTGAATCATGGTCCACAGTTAAGGTAAACAGATCTGTGATGACATTTTCTGAGCAGAATACCAATGCTGCTACATTTCTTCCCAGAGGTTTCTGACGACTCTTATATGCGGATAAAATTTCTCTCCAAGAAGGTTTTGTTTGCAGGAAAGAAATAGCATCTTTGTAAGAGTCTTCTTAAAGGTGGGATTTCTTATATTTTGTGATTTCTTTGTAATCGTAATTCTGTCGAGAGCATGGAAAGGAATGTTTTTGCTTTTCTGCATATCCTCTCTGTACAGTAGGTGTTTTTGATGTGGAGTCTATTTAAAGTGTCTGGCAAAGGAATGCAAGTAAAACAGTATTAACAGAGTTATCAGGAACAATGAAAATGTTTTTTTTTTTTATATTCTTTGAGAGTGAGCTCTGTTTTATAATCTCTGTAGTTAACACGTAAAAGCAATGACTAGATATACAGCTAGATTTTTAGCATTAGTGTTTCTGTGAAATATTTTTGACTGCATGATGGCTTCATATTTTTGTTGGCATATCTAAAGTAAGAGCTATGATATATTCTTAAATGTCTCTGCGCTAGGCAGAAAATCCCCCTTGCAATTGACTGCAATCAAAACCATTTAGCTGAGATGCCTCTAACTCCCGTATGACTTCAGGGTAATGAAAAATACAGTTTCTAAAGAAGTTTTTGAAATCTGCTTTCTTAGAATGTTTAAAAGAACATTTTGAAATCACTGTGTACGATGCTGTTGATGGGATTGGGCATGTTCGTAATTCTGTTTAGCCTTAGATTCACATTTACTTGGAGGTGATTGACATCTCAGTCGTTCTATGGATTAGTGGCTGGAAATCTGTCGCATTTGTATTGATAAAAGTAGAATTTCCTCTCGTTTAGTCAGATGCTGGTATCTAACTTTAATCCTGTTTATTACAGTAGACGCTGAAGGATAAAAGAGCCCTGTGGAGAGCATGCTCAGTGCTACCTGACATGGAATAGCAAACCTGGAACTGGTCCTTACAGTTAATGTCAGGGATTCAAAGTCTCTGGGAGTCAGCAAAAGCCTTTCTCCAGTAGATTTTGGGTTTTTACCTGGCCCTGTCTGTGTCTGCTGTATTTAGGCGAGGGGAGTATAGCTTGAGTGGCTGAAAATAGTGTAGTTAACAGGACCTTTTGTAAGATGGACTTAGAAAGTCTTGTCATGCACAGCATCTGGTTGTATTTCAAAGCTTCCCAGCAGGATGCATGGCTGTGGTTTGTGTTTGGAGAGGAGCAGAGCAGGGGCCACCATCTCCAGAGCTGTGTGTTGCTCCCTGTGAGGATACCTGGCCAAAGAGCTGCCCTTCTCTGGGAAATACCTCAGCAAGTCCCAAATTTGTGTCAGAAACAAGACAGAGCAGCATTTCAGGCAGTGGATCTGGGGTGGGGCTCAGGATTTAAAGTTTGGGCTTAAGAGCTGTGGTTTAATAATTCTCTGCCATGAAAGAGAAGTCCAGGTTCATCCTGGCATGCTGCACTTTTTAGTAATTCTTGCCATGATTTGGGTTCTCGTGCAGTTTCACGGTTCTCATGCATTTCTTGTGCAACATTTAGCTTGCTTTTTGTGCTTTGCTTTGTGAAGTGCACAGCAGCTATTTCTTTTGCAGATCTATGTAGCAGCTTGAGATGAACATGGATTTTTTTGGGGCATAAATCCCTCTATTTTATCCCAGTATTTTCAGTGTACGTTTGCAGATCGTCTTTTATTTCAGAAACTTCCATGAATATTTTGGGGTTGACCTACATGTGGCACTGAAGTGAAGTGTGATGTTCGAACTTGGAAGGTTCAGCAATGAAATTAAGTCTGGGCAGAAATGGAGGGGCTAATTCTGCTTTTACATTGAGCACTGACATGGTTCTGGATTAGCGTGGCTCCTCAGGGATCCCCAAGATGCACATAAATATCAGTGGCAGGATCTGGCCTGCTCCCAGACATGACAGTGATAAGATGAGAGCTGTTAAGTGTTGTCCAGCTGGAGGAATGTTCACTAAAGATTTCGAGTGTTGTGCTGGGTTTTGTTCTAATAACATTTCTGTGTTCTTTGGCAGATCTCTAGGAACTCTCTAACCTCCAGATGAAATACTGCGTGCATTTTTTCAGCACAAAAGAGAATTTCTATTTGGCGCTAAGGAACACCTTTTAATGATTTTAAAGAAATTTGTTCAGAACGCTGCCTTGATGGTTACGGATGATTTTCATGAATGTTCAGCCTGACCTTGTTTAACTTCCTGAGAATTATACCCTTATGTTGGTGTTTTAATTTTGGGTAAAGTAAGCAACACTAGTTTTATTTTCGTTGGCAGAAGGGAAGTCCACTCTTTGAACATTCAATCTCAGAAAGAGCACAGCTTGTTTCCCAACACTTGCTGCTGCTGAAACACTTCTGTGAGCATCACCGTTAACATGTATCTTGGATGTGGGTTTAGATCTGCATTTTTCATGCCTGAAAACGTGATCTTTATGATTACTGACCCAGCATGTCTTTTTTTTTTTTTTTTTTTTTTTTTTTTAT
>VZTI01001642.1:216865-231480 GCA_013397865.1 Struthidea cinerea | reverse complement strand
TGGACCAGCGTTTTTTTTTTTTTTTTTTTTTTTTTTTTTTTAATATATCTGTAACCAACTTGATGCTGCAGGTCCGGGCTTCCATACGAATTTATGCTCCAACAGAGTAACTGGGACTGCCCTAAATTTATGTAACTATAGAGAATTGTGGGCTACTTTTAAGACTTTTCATGTTATTTTTTTTTCTTTAGGTCTGTGTGTGATGCATGCTGCCTTTTTTTGTTTTGTTTATGCTAATAGGCTCCCTGGAATGCCTCTCTAGCACAGTATTTCTAGCTGAGACTCCAGTTTATGAGTGTTATTTTTCTTCTTTCTCTTGTTTTCTTTCCAGAGCACACACAGACAGGTAACTCCACAGATGCTTAGTCAGAGAAGCAGCCGATTGTTCCATCAGATTTTGCTTTTGGCTTCTCACCAGGCGTATTTGATAAATGTAAAAATATCGTCAAGATCTGCTTCTTTTTTTATATTCTCATGAATGAGTAGAGATGAGAGTAATTTGGGAAGCAGTTCAGTTCCATTCCTTCATCTTTCCAGATGTGCTTGCAGCCTTCAGCTCTTGTGAGTTAAGTCTTTACAGCCACAATCTATTGCTTACATTTCTGCACAGCCATACAACTTGGATGGGGCTCCTGACACCCAGTTGGCTGCAGCTGAGCACTGAGGTCACTTTGTCATCTCTGAAGTCCTCCTGTAGTGCTCTGGCGTCCCTGTTGGCACACCAGGATAGTGTGTGAGGAGCTCTGCTGCTGCCCTGGCTGGGGCGGGTCAGGTTCAGGGTGTTCCGTGCTCCATGGTGCTGCTGCCCTTGGAGTTGTTTCCTTTGCTGTGTGGCTTCAAAGAGACCAAAGCCTCTTGGTTCCTCCGTCTGCAGAACTCTTTAATTCTGTAGTGTGAGGAGAGAGAGCCTGGAAAGCTGACTGCTTTTCTCAGCAGTGTGTGTCCACCCTCGAGCACCTCCCGAGAGCTGCAGTAGCTCACAGAATGGGTGGTGTCCCTGGCATGGGAAACTCTGAAATGGAAAGGTAAATTGGTATTACACCACTGATAGGAGTACAGGCCTGTCACAATTTCACCACTGCTGCATAATGGAAAGTCTTGTGATTTGAAAGGCCTGAACCTTTTCTCCCTCTTGGGTGAGGTTTCATGTGGATGAGTGTCAGTGCATCCCCTGATTAAATTTTGTTTTCTTCTTGTGCTCATAGCTTGGAAATGGAAATTTTTGAAGACCCCCTTTTAGAGCTGTCAGCACAATGAGCTTGATTTCATTTTCCCAGGACTGTGAAGACATATACGAAGGTTGATTTGTCTAAGAAGTTACTTTCTGTATTGCACTGTTTTTGATGTGCCATTCTATAGAATCAAGATATCTACACAGTAATCCTTTAGCTTATACCCTGTTAGACAGATGATCTGTTTGTTGTAAAATGTCTTCTTTCACATGTTTTTGGACACTGACATAACTGAACCTCTGGTTTGGCCATTCCTTTAACATTCCCCCCCCTCCCCCTAAAAAATACACAGTTCTGTTTGTCCTTCCTGCTTGAATCTTGCTAGCTGCCCTTGCCTCTTTTATCTTCATATAACGAAGGCTGAATGTAAGAGCAGAAAACCAACTCATTCTGCCTATCCACAACCATCTAAATTGGACAATGATCAAAACTGTCTGTCTAGGTCTCCCTGACTTGTCAGTGGTGAGAGCAAGGGCCCTACAGAAAGAGGTTTGCTCAGCCTGTCTTAGATGCACCTCTAAGCATGGAATGCATAAAGGAGGGCAAAGGGGCTTTGTTTGTTTTGGTAAAGTTACCTTAAATAATTAGCTTTGGCTCTTGGACTTGTGAGAGTAGGTGAATCCAACCCTTGGCCTTCATCATCGTTGGTTTAGATTGAGGAAAATGAGGTTACATGAGTTTCTCATCACGGTATCGAATACAGTATTGTTTTTACTCTTAAAATACTGCTCAGAGATGATCTGAAATTGTATTACAGTTATTACTTTAAAAAAATCTGATCTCCTTGATGATCTACACTGAAATGTGTTTCTGAGTGACAGGGACACTTTGCAGGTAGATTTATTATGGTTTTTACCATCTGCTTTAATAAATGAGTGAGCAGAGCATTTCAAAATGACCTTCGGTTCTATCCATGGGAGATGAGTTTGAATGTTCTGAGTGAATTATGGGCGTTAGACAGCTAAGGGTACTTATTCTGGAAATAGTGATTTGCCAGTTGTTTGCATGCTGATGCTTTTATTTGTCTGGAGATATGCTAATGTGCATTAATGCTGTGTTTCCACACACAGCTGCAGCTTTAGCCACTGTGGAACTTTCTGTGGTGTGGGGGCATAGGCAGAGGTCTCATTTTTTGGCCTTGCAGACTTTGTTAAAAAATATTGGATTGCTGTGTTGCTTTTCAGTTGAAAAGCAGTTAATAAAACTAAATGTACTAGAAGAAATTCATGAAATCAGTGAACAGATAAAATGTTATTATTTGAAATACATAATGTTGTATAATGGATGTATATAAAGTGTGGCAGAAATGAAAGTGCTCTCCAGGCATAATGAAAGAGCCTGGATTCCTGTTTCCATAATTGAAGTTATTTCATACTTATCTGTTGGGGGAAAAAATAGCAGGATTTTTTAAAACAGATTTGCTTTCCATTAGTAATTATATTTAGCTGTAGCTCCAGACACCTTGCCAAGATTTTTAAAAAAAAAAAGTTGGAAGGAAGATGCATTTTCTTTCAAGATAATTAAATGTTTTGACTGTAGATTTTGCCTCCAGAGTGAATAAAGTATATGTGCATTAGAAAAAAGTTTTAATTGCTCATATAGTTTATAAGAGTTATACAGAGGAAAAACATTCTTAGTCCTGTGCTTAATGATGGGATGGAAGAAAAGGGTATAAATATGTTATATTCCACTTTTCTTTTTTGAAGTGTAATGAACTGTTATTAACAGACTTTAGAAGTACTTGCCATTAGCGGTCTGAAAACCATTGCATAAGGTGAGCTTTTGCAGTTCTCACATCAAAGTTTTGAGGTTTGAGGATCTCATTAACCTGTGTCTATACCTCGAGCCCTGGCAGAGGGATGAATATCAGTCCAGATTTTGGGCTCAGTTCTGTTGTGCGGGACACCACACAGAAATGCAGGAAGCCTTTGAGCTCTTCTAAGTTCAGTCTGGTCCTCTGAATGCCTCCAGAATATAAATAATAAAAACCAGTATCACCTGATAATTCATCTCTGCTCTCAACTCTTGGCCTCTCTGGCAAACTGAGTGTTTGAATTTTTATTTTTCTTGGTACCCTGGTACCATGATCCTCAGCTTCATTCGCCTTGGGAATTCAGCTCTGCATTTCTGTACAGGGCACTTTAACTGTTGCAGAAGGTTGTTGGCCTTCATCTGACAGCCCCTTGAGACCTAAAATGAGAACCATTAGGTCAGTGGAATTACAGAGGTACCTACCTGAAATTCTGTCTCCCAGGCACTGTAATGGCTATTGACCCAACTGGGTTTCTTGTAAAGGATCTGTGATCTGCTGGGTTTTAGTACGAGAGCTTTGCTATTCCTTAGAAATAAAAAGGAAAGCTTTCTCTGTTTGTTTTGGGAAGGGCCTGTCTCTGATGTTATCAGCAGAGGTTTCTCCTTGAAGGCAATGGATTAAAGGATTTCCCCCACCTCTTCCCCTACCTCTGCCTTACAGAAATGGCGTCAGATATTCCTGGCTCGGTGGCCTTGCCAGTGGCTCCAATGGCGAGTGGACAAGTGAGGATGGCAGGATCCATGCCTTCCAGGGGAGGAAAGCGTCGCTCTGGGTAAGCCATCTCTCTTTTTTTTTTTTTTTTTTCTTCACGTCCAAAACTGGAAGTTACTTGTATTATAAAACTCGAAATGTACCTGTATATATATGTGCATTTATTATGTAATGTTTTCTTTATGTAAACTGCATTATGACATTAGTCACTGATGTTTTGTTTTTCTCTTCAATGCATCTGTTCTTTCTGCAAGATCAAACTTGCTGATAAGTGTATGGCTTGTTTTGTTTTGCTTGTTTCAAAAGACTTTCAGGTTTGGCAAAGCATCCGGAAAGGAGTTTGGATCCCGTGGCTGTTGTAGATATAAAGAATGCATATTGCCTACATCTGTTTAACCTCGCAGTGATTTATCATGTGAATAAAGGTAGCAAGATTGCACATGCAGACTTACTCAACTTCATCTGAAAGTTACACTTGGAATCTCTTAAAGAGAGGCCTGTTAGTTAAAGATGTTTTCTTAATAGTCCAGGTACAGAAATAGCGTGTGCACTCACTCTTCAGAGACTGAAGATATCGTGGACTATGATATTCTAGGTCTCACTGGAAGTGCAGCATGGTCTTCTTCTGGGAGAGGGGCCTGAATCAAAATCAGCCCTTACACAAGCCTGAGGGCTCTGCTAAAGAAGAAAATCTGTTTTATCTAGCTTCAGAGGTTGATGTGGTGTATGGGTAGTTTCCCACATCAGATTGCTCTGTGGCAACTCACAGTAATTCTCTGTGTTAGAAGAAAAGTGTAGCAAGAGCTTGAGAAGAGCAGAAAACTACTCTCTAGTGTTGACAACCCCCCAAAGGTTGATCACAAATAATAATGGTCTTTGGGTGATGCTTTCTCAGAGATACCCAATCTGAGAGTGTCTTCAAAAGAGATTGATGAGTCTGATATTTAGCCCTAAATAAGACGGTGGTAGGGCTTCACAGGATCGACAGCGTGAGTCAAACCTTCACTGGCGAACACATGAGGAAGACATTATTTCTTGCAAGAGCTGCTCTAGGGGTGTTCACCAAGGTACGTTGGCAGGTGTCTGTGTCTGCTCCAGTAGCAGTGCTGGAGTCTCAATCTTGGAGTGAATTAACAAGGGAGAAGGTTGACCTTGCCTCGAACGTGGAGCTAAGTTGGTGTGACCTGAGCACTCCGGGTGGTTGTTGTGGGGGGCATTCCTTTGAACAGAACGGTTTGAATATCTCCCCCCCACTAAGTGCCCTTCTAATGCTGAGCTAACTGGATGAAATTGGTTTGAGAAACTCCTAAAATCTTTGACAGGCATCACATTTTTATTTTCAAGCTGCTCGGTGAGAAAACCTTTTTAAACTTGCGCTCAAAAGAAAAGACAAGGCATTAACATCTTCTCATTGCTACCTAACATAGATAAGGTTTTGTACTTGAGTTGCAGGATATTTGATCTCTTTTTTGATCATAAACCATGTCAGCTCTGAATATCAGTTCACAATTTATTGTTGCCAAGGGTTGATGCTGCTGACTGTGAAATATTCTGATTATATTAAATACTGACTTGATATTAATTGAAATGCTTTAACTGTTGCATTTTAAATATTGTCATCTATTTGTGAGAAGGTGATGTGAGGGGAGGGTGGGAGGAACATAAAATCAAATTATTTTAAATGTACTTAACATGTAAATTCAGTGAGTAAATTAGTATAGATTCCCTTTTATACCCGGATCATGGTATTTCATCTGTGCTCTGAACTAATAGCCCTTCTCCAAGCCTGAGCTGAGAGTGCTTCTTTTTCTTTTTTTATGTTCAGTGTGTGTGTGTGTATTCAGACCTTGAGGGAAAGAATGCTTGCTGTGTCTAATTCCTCTGAGCTTCTCTTTGAACAAAGTTGCAGCTAACACTCCGTCCTTTCATTGCTGGTGATACATCTTCCTACACCTCAATCCTTGGGCATTTTAAGAAGTGAATGTTTTGTGTCAAACATAAAGGAGTGGAGCTAGCGTACACAGCCAGCTTTCCCAGTTTTGGTTATCTCTGAAAATTGTTTCTTTTCTCATAATTGCTGAGGCAAGCTGGCAGAATAATTGCTGTGTGGACTTGAATGTAGATCAGTTTAAACTCATTGGCTATCCAGAAGGTGTTTCTGCCTTGTCGGCATTTGGCTTCATTGACAGCTTGGAAAAATATTTTTCCTTTCTATAAATTATACCAACTACTTCATAGAAAAAAGTGACAGCATGAGATAATGCACTGCAGTGGTCAATGACTGCCTTAGATGAATGCACTCTCAGTTCTTTCTTTAATGTGGTTTTAATTTAGGCTTTGCTGTATTAGAGGATAAGGGGCTCTTTCACCTTCCTGGGCTATCTCTACTTGGGCAGGGAGGGTTGGGGGTTTTTTGATGAGTTGGTTTCAGTTGCATTGGTTTTGTTTTGGTTCACTGTGCAGTCTTGCCTTTTCTCTGAACCAGAACTCTCAAGGTCTGGGGGAAAAGAGACCTCATCCCACCATTCTTCCCCCCAATATTGTGCTGAATAAAAGGCTGTAATACAGATCCCCATGTGCTTCTCAGCTGCATTTGCTCCTGACCATTCCTGCCTGCCCCCTTCCTACACTGTGTAACCATGGCAAGCATCTTTTGACATTTCTTGGGAATTTTACATACTAATTTTGTTGCAGTGTTGAAATCCTCTTGCATGTCAATTTTTTTAACCTTTGCAGGTCCGCCTTGTTGGAGGAGTTCTGGTTTTGGTTTGTTGATTTTTTTTTATGAAAGTGTTTCTAATTGAGAATAATTAAATTTTAAAAAATACTTTCATCGCTGTATTTATGGTAGCCCCACATCTTCTAAGGAAAATACATTTTAATAAGTACCTCATGCATCAGGCCTTTTTACGATTGATGTGAACAGTATGAAAGAGGAAAACAAGATTTATGCTGTCTCTTCAAAACAAAAGAGCCTAGTGCAGCTCTTTTTTAAAGCCTCTTTTTAATGGGAATTTTAAATGAAGATAAAAGATAGTCTTTCTGAATCTTCTGAAATGATGTCATTTGTCTTCTTGGAGGCTGCTTCTACTGTTTTGCTAATGTGCAGTATATTCTATCTAAACAGAAGATCTTATCTGTCAGGGTAGAGGAGGTTGATGGAATATTATTTTTACGTGTTCTGCTAAAGGTTACAACTGATTCACTGTCTTTCCCTCTGCCTCGCTGTAAAGCAGACACGGTGGATCAGGCAGGACATTGGAATCAATGACTTTATGCCTGAGGGTTTTTTTTTTTTTTAAATGTTTCAAAGGGTTTTCTCATTTTGCACAGTGAGATTAGGAAATGTGTTTATTAACAAAGATGGGACAGAGATGCATTTGCTGTTGCATTTTTTAAAAGTATTGATGTTTTAATGTTCAATTTCCACGTAGAATATAGGGGTTTGGGTAGTTTAACAAAGCAAAGGTGTTATTTAAAGACTTAGTCTGGTGCAGACTGATGTTATACCCTGTGCATTCAGGTTCTGCTGTGATGAGCCCACTGTAAATGTGGGAGGTGTTACCTGTGGATATTAACCCATCAAGGGTCTCCTAAAGTGAGAAGCTGATATCCAACCATCTAAATAAATAGTTGTGTTAGTCCCTCTTACTCCTTCAGAGGTGGGGATACAGCGCAGGCAGCAGCATCAAGCCTTAAACTCTTATCCTCTTCTCTAATTCTCTGCCTTGTGTTCCAGTAATAATAAACTAGATTAAATGCAGTACAGATAATATTTGATTTGGGGGAAAAATCCATCCCTTAGCACTCAGCTGGAGTATGTGGCTGGAAGCTAAGTAAATCATAGAACCATATCCACCAAGGCATGAGATCTCAGTGTACTGGAGAAGGAAAGGAGTTACAAAATTAATCTGTCCCAGGTTAAAGCAGTGCCTCATAAAATCCCTGAAGAAAAGGCTTTCCTCCACAGGTGTATAATTTTTTCTGCAGTTTGAAATTGGGTGTTACTCTCAGTTGTGTTTTAGGTGCCAGTGAAACCAGGTAAAGAGGTGATGCTTTTGTGAGTGGCTTCAGATGGAGCCACCCCAGTGCTGCCCTCCACTTGCAAACAAACAGCTCTCCTGTGACACTGACTTCTGCATTTTCAGTGCAGGTAGAAACGTTGCCATTAAAATAGCTGGGAAGTTTGTTCTGGAATGTCACCTGCAGGCACATTATTTTATGTGGGGAGGAAGCAAGTAGGTGAGAGGAGACCCGGGGCTAGACCATTTTTTTAAAATACTAAATTTCTGGGAGTGCTGCGTGTGCTGCAGGTCAGGGGGGATCCAGGCTGCTGGTGCCAGCACTGAAGGCCACATTTGGGGTGCCAGCAGCAGCTGGGTCCTGTCTTAGCTGCCATCCCTGTGACAGAGGTGAGGGCACTGGCCACTGGGGGTCGGTGGTGTTCTGCACAAGGCAGCCGAGGGGTCACAGACCTTGAAACCGGATTTGGTGGTAATTAGGTGAGCAAAGACGTAATTTATAGTGAAAATGATGATTGCATCAAAGTTAAGCAAGTTAA
This sequence comes from Struthidea cinerea, assembly GCA_013397865.1. NCBI lineage: Eukaryota > Metazoa > Chordata > Aves > Passeriformes > Corcoracidae > Struthidea > Struthidea cinerea. Next base: position 223,163 of record VZTI01001642.1, on the reverse strand, counting down.
ATACACAGCTTTTCTTAAAGCTCTTTTGGGAAAATGGTTTTCTCTTTGCTTTCTCCAGAAATGAATAATCACTGTTACCATCTGGAAAATATTATTGTAACTTTTCTAATGCCATGATGCTGACTTGCTGCCCTCATCCCAATTGTACAGAGGTTGCTGTGACGCAGACACATCTTTATGGGCCAGTCTGTCTTGGTTGTCAGAATTTAGGAAGGAAGGCAGTGCCTGACTGTCACTTGCACTTCTCTGTGCTGATGTAGTTTCAGAGAGTGTTTTGGCATCTTTGTTCCCACAGTCTGGACATACAAATCTCAATTTATAATTGGTAGGACTTCTTTTAATACTGAGATAAATATCACTGTCACTTTGAAGGGGTTTTGCCTTTAATAGGACTTATACCTGTTAATATGAACAGTGCTAGAGACATGGAATCTGTAGTTGTATGAAGTTTTATTACACTGAAAGCTTAGAAAGCTTAGAGTGTTAAAAAAATCTGAGAGTGTTCGCAAAACAAAACTGTGATTTCCTATCTACACAAATTAAAAGTGATTGATCAAGGTCTGTATATCATACTAATGTATTTTTTCATTAAAAGAAATACACTAACACAATAATTGTATATGATAGTTTTATATCAGCTTGATTGTCCTCTCTAATGGCAGAGTTACACCCTTGTAATTGGGGATATATATATTTATCCACCTCTTTTTAGAGGTATAAAAATGTCTAAAATGCTTTGTAAATTATACTGTTGTATAACTTTGTAGTGATGATATCTATGAGAATGAGACAATACCACTGCCTGATATAGGAATCTAATTTAGATGTCTAAATTAGGAAGATAATCTTCCTAGTCTGTCTGTGTAAGAAGTGAAGAAAGAGGTTCCTGCTTTTTGTGGCTCCCTGGAGGAGCCAAACTGGCAGGCTGGGATTTGGCCCAAGGAAGAACTCCTCTCTTCCACTGCCTGAAGAAGGTCTGGGACATAAATCAGCTGATGAGCTGCTCCTAGGTCTGGAGAGTATGAGCAAGACTGGATTCCTCAGTCGTTAACACCTCTAGTCAAAACACAAATCCAACAACATTGAGAACAGCTGGCTTGAATGTTCGTGCCACCATTGCCAACGATGTGATTGCTGATTTGGAAATCTTGTTTTTACAGAATGGACTTTGATGATGAAGATGGGGAGGGGCCCAGCAAATTTTCAAGGTGAGCATTTACGAAGAGTTGGCCAAATCACTGACTTCTTTCAGTGGGGAAAGACAGCTGTTTCATTACTGATGTTTTAAAAGCTATATAAATATGGGTGAAGAACTTGCCAACGTCTTGACCCAAATACTAGTTACTCTTCTTATCAGCTTCCTCTGAAAATTAGGCATTCTGGCAGAAATGTGCCTAATGTAGTTATTGGCTTATAAAGCTGACAGCATGTGTGTCACAATTTCATCCTGCAGCTATATCAAATGAGAAAATTTGTGATTTTTAGCTTATTATTTCAACTGCTGTGGATGAACTTTGGTTATTTGACATTGCTGAAGTTGTCTTTCGGCCACTGAAAATGAAATTTCATTTCTAAGTTATTTCAGATGTTAGTTGCTTGTTAAGACAATTTGACAGTTCCTAGAGGTGGATTGTTTTTTTAAAGTTAATGAGCTTTACATTATGTACCATTAAGTGTAACTGAATAGTAAAAATTGGCAAAAAAATGTTAATGAACATGGAATATTCAAAGCTAGAAATAAACAGTAAAGCCTCATTGCCATTTTTTCACTTTTCCTTTTTTTTTTTTTTTCTGGTCACACTGTTTGCATTCTTTCATTAGAAACCAAGCAGCTGCAGTGAGGGGTGTAGGTACTTTGAAGCCTGTGGGTAACTGCTGATTATCCAGATTGTAATTGCAGCTCTGTAGCAGCAGCCGTGTTGAAACACAGCTGTCACTGTAGGATTTATTGACAAGGTTATCCCAGTCAGTCCGAAAGAGAAGTGTGCCTAAGATAGATTCTGACACCATATCATAATTAACTGGACAGTACCAACAGCACTCCTGTTTGGTTGATGTCATTTACAGAAGGGATGTTCCAGTCCCTGGTGTTAAAACTGATGATTTGAGGGCTTAGTCCTAATATTTGCTAGAAGACACACATTAAGGGAACAAGATTTGTGAGGAATGGGACCTGATCTGTGCCTGCACAAGCATCAGGGTTTCTGGGCACACTGGGACACGTGTGTTGGTCCTTCCCCATTCTGGTTTTGGCCTTTCAAAGTTTGGTGGTGTGTTGAGCCAATAATTCCATTGCTTTTAATGGAGAGGTATGCTGTGCTGTGCTTAGACTCAGTTGATTTTAGGTATCAGATCAAAACCTGATCTTTAAATCTTAAATGCTGTATAGACCCCAGATTGTTCTGTTTTTACAGAGTACAGAAAACCCATGCAGAGACACGCAGGGCTATGTTCAGACGTCCTCTTCTAGTTATTCCCTTCTCCACATTGCTCACATGACTTATTCCTAGCTTGTTTCGGTCAAAATCATTTGGTTATCAAAGAAGTGCTGTTTGAATGTTGAAGCTAACCCAGCTGGCTTTGACTGAAGTGCCTGAAGGAGCATGTGCACGGAGGTCAGCTGGGAGACTGGAAGGGGAAAACCAGTAGTTGGAGGCAGTAACATCTTCAGCCCAGTCAAGCAGAGAAGGATGAGTAGACAAGCCCCAGGCTCGTGGGAGCGCAGGAGCAGTGGTGTTAGCTCAGTGCTCCACGGGAGGTAACACACTCTGCTTCTCAGGGCTTCCAGCTCAGCTCAGGTATCCCTGCATGGCACCTCATCCCCACACAGACCCTGTGCATGTGCTTCCCCCGCAATGTGCCCATTCCTCATTGAATCGGTCTTTTTGCTGAACATCACTGGGACTCAGCCTGTTCTCCGGGCAGAGTCAAGGGGAATAAAGTGGCGTTGACACTTGAATGTTTTGAGGGTGCTGGTGTTCAACACGACATAAAGAAATACAGCTCAAGACTTGTTTAAGCTTTGTCTTCAGTGTTTGAATGAGGAACTTGCGTAGGTGGATTATTTAAAATTAGTTTTATTTCGTTTCAGAGAGAAATAAAGAAAAAGTTCATTATTGATTTGTTAGAAGAGGGAAAACATGCTTATTTAGGCTGTGTTGCTTTTTTTGCTGATACATGGGACCTTCATAGGCTGTCTGTTGTAATAAATTACATCATTTTGGAAAGGTGTGAGTCTAATACAACATCTGATTTAACTGTTCTTGAGCAGTTATACTCTTCACTTCTAGAAAAGCCATTACCTTATTTTTGTGTTTTCCAAAACATACATGTTGTGTTTTGGAGCTAGCAGTTTGGTTTCAAACAAATGAGTCTTTCTGTAGCTAGCAAAATCTAATTTCAAATGATTAGTGTGTTTTTTTAGGAAAGAGAAAGAGGAGCAGCATGTAATTTTTTACTGAAATGTCACATTGCTACCTGTCTTTGGGACAATGCTTGAGAAACAGTGAAGCTTTAGTCCCACAGGACAAAAATGCCATTGGTCTGGATTTCTTCCATGAAGGTGCTGCTCAAACACCACACATACCTGGCTGGGCATCCAGCTTCTGTTGAGTTGTGTAGGAATGAGGTACCTGTTTACTCCTAGGGAATAAAGCCAGTTTAAATTTTGCTACTATTTACCCGACAGTTTCACCTGCCTGCCTGCCTTTTGCCAGCCTCCACAACAGTCAGTGCAGTGTCTGTGCCTACAGAACTTTTTCCTGCAGGCTCCCTTACATAAGGCATCGCCCTTCAGCCGTGTCTCTGCCCTCCCGTGTTATCTGTAGACCATCAGTGCCCTCTGCTGAATGGAGGGAGCTGTGGTTGCGAGCTGGAACAGAATGCAGCCCGTTCACTTCCAGCACAGCAATGAATATTTCATGGGCTGCTGTGGATAAAAGCTCACTGGTGTTTTCTGTACTGGTGCTGCTTGTTAAGTTTCCCAAGAAATCAGTGTACGTCAAAGTGTTTGCTTAAATCCACTGAAATGTGTCTTCTATTTTTTTAAATATACAGATGAAGCTTCTGACTCAGCATGGCTTGGAAGTATCATCAGACTCTGTTTTCTTTGCTGTATCATTCTCATTCCCTTGTTTTTCTTGCTGTTCTTTGTAATGGTTTGCAGTTGTGAATTTTTTTGCTTTCTGCTGTGTGTTGGCTGTCATGCAATGCATAACCCTTGTTGATTGATGTACTATCTTTTGTTTCTAGGTATGATGGTGATCAAATCACTGGTGATAAGGAAAAGTTTGCAAGGTAGGCGTGTCCTGTAGAGCTCTTCTGCTGAGAGAAAAGAGGGGGATGTTCGTGTCCAAAAAATCTCAGTACGTGTGCCTTAGCTTAGAGAGATGGTTATTTTGTTTTAGGTGGGATGATGATCAAAGTGCTGCTGGCACAGAAGGGACAGGTAGGAAAAAGGGGAATCAAACATGGTTTGCCCCCATTTTTCTTTTATATGATGCTGTTCATACTGATCTTTTGGCTGTTCCAAAACTGCTTGAAATCAGAAATACGAACCCTAAGTGATTTTGGATCAGCTCCCCAGTATCCCAAAATTTAATGTCCCTCTGTAATTTCCATATAAATTAATTTCCATATAAAAACAAATTTAGAAATGACAGAATTAGGACATCATTCTGTTCAAGTTTATGAATGCCAGGTTTCCTAGGACACACACTTTGGAAGAGGAGCACAGCCCCTCTTTTTCTTTTAAGGATTTGAATTTGAACTAGTTACAGGAAACTTTTGGGGTGTTGTCTGCGTGAACATTTTCACAGCCAGTAGATTAATGTGCTATTACTTTCTAGCTTTTAAAATCATAAATTAAGTGGACTGTTGGGATACTCTTTTTCTCTCAGGAAGTTTTACAGTCTCTTTGTTTACTCTCTATAAGGGTTGTTTTCAATGTCCAGAAGTACTAAAATACTTGAGTGGCAGACAATGTAATATGTACTTATAAATGTAAAACGTATGTTGAATATGTCTGTTCTTTGTCTCTCTCTCTTTTCTTAATCACCGCTTCTGTGAAAATGCTGAACTTAGAGCAAGCTTCCATCGTGTAAAAATGCTTTTTTCTTCCCCGTGTCCGTATTTACCTGCATGTCCCAGCTGACATGTGCACACGTGTGCTCTGTGTACACGTGCACTGTCACACCAGCTGTTCTGCTTGGTGTGTGTCTGATCCAATGCCCACAGGCCCTGCTCCCTCCTACATCTGTGCAGACCCCCACAAGGGCTGTTCCTCAGCCAGGTGAAATGACAGGTTCGCCATTACAGTGGCACAGACCAGACAGTGACCTCAGGCAAGGCTTGGCTGTCATTTACTGAGCAGCCACGGGCTGTCTTAGCTGGATTTTCTGCGTATCACACATCAAGCACAGGAAAAATAACTCTGCACGTAGCCCTAAGGAGTGGTATTTCTGCAGACAGTGCCTCATGCGTGTAGCACCTGTATGTGCAGGGGCAGGATACCCAAAGCAGGGCAAGCCCATGCATGCCTCTATTTCAGGAAGCAGCATACAATTCTTTCCTGCATTTTAAGAGAAGGCTTTGTTCCTAAAAGTATCCAAAAAGTGTGCCAAGCCCAGCTTCTGCTTTCATAGTCAGTCTTCATAGCAGTCAGCTCCCAAGAATGTTGCGGTTTCGTTTAATGTTGTGTTATCGCATCGGTCAATGCTGGTGGACTCTCCAAGTGATCACCTCTCACATCTTGTTGGATCAGCCAGCGATCCCACAAGACAATGCCATGCACAGCTCATTGAAATCAGTGGAAGATGCTGCTTTGACAACTGAAGCATCATCTACCTGTCGTGTACTTGTATTTAGCTGCCACCTGACAGGTACAGTATGAGAAGGATAAGTGCTGGGCACTGAAGCATTTTCTAGGTCCATTTGGACCATTTCAAATGTATATATTGGTGTGATTCCCTGATGCCGACCAAGCAATGGTGATGTCCAGAATGGGAAACCTGAACTCTGAGATCTTTGTTTCTGAAAGATTTTGGTGGGTGTCCATTTTGGGATTTCTCAAATGTGACTCGCCACCTCAGTCATATGATTCCTCTAAAGGATGAGAACATTGCAGCCCAGCCCAACTTGGGGCAGCATCAAGTACTGTCATTGTTGCTTCCCTGCTGTGCTAAAGTGTCCCTCAACATAAATTCCGGTCTATGTCTGATGAGCCAGATGTTTACTTGCTGTCTTTCGTACTCATTTTATTTATTTTTTGGGTTTTTTTTTTTTTTTTTTTTTTTTTTTT
>VZTI01001642.1:177644-216847 GCA_013397865.1 Struthidea cinerea | reverse complement strand
TGTTATCCCATATATGGTCCCAGTGCTGCATCCTGATCCTGCAGGCATGTAGTGACTCCCTGCAGGGATGTGGGATGTTCCAAGCAGCATTGTTTGGGATCTGTGTTGTCGTTGAGTGGGTTTTTTTCATAAGTCAGTGCTGATGCTTCCTGCTGACCTGATCCAGTTGTTAGTGAGAGGTTTCCTCTAAAGGACATCTTTCATAAGCAGCTGAGAGATGCATCACAGCAAATTTGGGAGTTTGACTGAGTTGGCACATGTCAGTTTCTCACATATTTCTACTTCGTTTTTGTCCTTAAACCAAAGGGGATTAAACTGGTTAAGAGATTAAGGCCACAAGCCAATACGTAGGAATATGGGTTCTTTTCACAGCTATGGGCAAACCATATTTATCTGTCTGTGGCCTGGATTTTCTGTCTGTGAACTGAGGGATAGCAGTGGTTGGCTTTGTAAAGCCCTTTGCTCTCCTGGGGTGCAAACAGCAAAACAAATGCGAAGCATTATGATTCGTTACCTCCAGTTCAGATTCTTACACCGCTCATGTCTCTTTTCTGTTGCTTTGGTGTTTCTTTAAATGCTCAGGGAGAATCACAGTGAGATCGAGAGGCGCAGGAGAAATAAGATGACCCAGTACATCACCGAGCTGTCGGATATGGTGCCCACGTGCAGCGCCCTGGCTCGTAAGCCTGACAAGCTGACCATTCTTCGGATGGCTGTTTCCCACATGAAATCCATGAGGGGCACTGGAAACAAATCTACTGATGGAGCTTACAAGCCTTCCTTTCTTACAGAACAGGTAGAATTTACAAAAACGTTGGTTTTCTCTGTTTTTCTGGCCGTAAAAGATGTGAGGAGATGCTGAGAGGAGTAGAGCCTTGATCCTTCACTGTAGTGTAGCAGCTGGTACCATTTACATATCCAAGGTGTGTATACAGATAGTTTTTTGTGACTGTTTGGACTTGATCTTAACACTGTGACAGATCTTTCTTTTGGAGAAGCAAATTGGAATTCTTACCATTGAGGTCTGTCCACCTGAAGAACAAGTCACTCACTGCCTCGCAGAAAGGAATTTTTACCTCCAGATCTGGGTTCTTCCCATCCTAACAAAGATTCTCTAAAATAAGTAAAAATTAGTCTGGAAAGACCTGCCTCTCCCTCTGGGGATTAGAGGAAGGTTAAAAACATTGTTTAGTCTTAATGCTGGTGTTCCCAGCAGCTGAACTGGGCAGAGATGAATCCCATCTGTACTGGCTGAGGTGCTTCCTTGGTTGCATATTTGATGGAAGAGGGAAGATGCACCCAGTGCTTGAAGGAAAACTGTGTTTACTGAGCACATTGAGAATTCCTACCACCTCCATTGTTTTTGAAGTCCTGTGGGTGTAATGTTCATTTTTGTGGTCTGAAGCGATTTAAGCACTTACACGTGGAAGTTATGGCTGGAGGCAATACTTCTTTCTCATAGATAAACAGCAGCTGCTGCTGACCTCTCAGTGCTCACGACTGCTTATTCCAGCTCTCCTGAAGTGTGTTTCTGGAGGGACTGTGCCATTCTGCTGGTGGCACACCCTAGTCACTTCTCACTGCAATTTCTTTGGGGTTTATTTTTTTAAATCTTGCAGAATTAAAGAGTTCATTTTCATCTTTTTTTAATAATTTGTGCAAACCTGGTTATATTATCCTCAGTATAGTGTGGCCAGCTGTGCTATGAGGTTTTTTGTTTAGTCAGTGGTTCAGGATCAGCGTGCTTTCTCTATAACACAGCAGCAGAAGTTGACAGTCTGTTGAGTGTTTCTTGGGATGAGTAACCCATTTCTTAGTAGCTTGCCAGATTTTTATCCTCACTTTATCAGCTAATACCTACCACTTGCACACTAACCCTGCTGAGCTGTCTCACCTGGAATGGGACTCAGGTTGTCCAGAGCTCTGCGTTTGAGTTCCAGGTGCAGGATCTTAGCAAGCTCTGGTGGTCACTGGAGCCACCAAAGGCTGTTCACACTTGTTTTCCAGGATCTGGAGTGGTAGTTGTCATCCTTTGCTGTGAGAGGTTTAAAAGCTCTGTTGAGAAAAGGTAGAATTTCTGGATGATGCTGAGGCTTCATACTCGCAGGCTGGAAAAAGAAAGCAAAAAGCGGTAGAATCTTCTTGTGTAGTGGCTCAGGCCCCCTAATGGAAGAAGAGGCTGGGGATTCTTTCCTTGATCCCATTACATTTTCTGCCTTTTATCCAGCGACTGTTTAATTTACAAACAGAGCTCATCTTGAGCAGTGCCAGGGGGAACCAAACTAGAAAGTCTTATTGGTTTCTTTCCAATTAAATTATTCAGTACCTTTAATTAAGGGATGAGTTTGCCGTGAGTTAGAGCTGTTCATTTCCTCTGTTTGTACTCTGAAATATCGTTTTATTTTTTAATGTTAGATGCCTATCACAGAATATGCAGTGAGTATTACTTGTTTATTTTCCTAAAGTGCACGGAGATCACCAGATGAAAGGCAATAACGGGAGACAAAATGTTGTTTGTTATTGAGATGGGCAATTTATGCCTCGCTGCAAGTTTGGTTGTGTTGTTACATCAGTGAAAATTTCTGTCTGGGTTTTGATCAGCTACTAAGATCACAAGAAAACAATATTCTGTAACAGTGGCAGATGTTATATTTAATTCCCTTTCCTTGCTGGCATTCTAATCAAATCCTTTCTTTGGAAGGAACTGAAACATCTTATCCTGGAGGCTGCAGATGGATTCCTGTTTGTAGTTGCAGCTGAGACGGGAAGAGTGATCTACGTATCAGATTCTGTGACTCCTGTGCTAAACCAGCCTCAGTCTGAGTGGTTTGGCAGCACTTTGTATGAACAGGTTCATCCAGACGACGTGGAAAAGCTGCGAGAGCAACTGTGTACATCTGAAAACTCCATGACAGGTCAGCTGTGTCTGATGTATGGTTCTGTGTGTTCAGGATCTCTGGAGAACTTGTCCTGACATTCAGAGTGTCTGGTTTAAAAATCTGGTTAAAGTGAAACTCAGCAACATTAAACTGTGTTTTCTTGCTGGCAGTGCAGTAACATAAATCTTCTGAGTGACTGCATTTTGCTTCCTATTCATTTGACTTCAGTCAAACCATCTTCATGTTAGCTCTATATTCAAACTCTGGTTTGGAATCTGGATTGTTCTCAGGCTTGGTTTGGAAATCTAGATTGTTTTCATTTCATCCTCAGTGAACTTGTGACTTTTTTATAAGTATGTGTTTCTTTAGGGCAGCGTTTAATTTGAAGTCAAAAATCATACTTTATACTTTTCTGTTTTCATACAAGTTCCTTGTGGTTTGCTAATCGAAGTCTTGAGGGGAAAAAATCCAGTGTTTGGCAACTGAAAATATACTGGATTTTAATCATGAGGCTCCTCTGCAGTAGTGTAAGTTACCTGTAAGTTGATTACCTATCATGTTGCTTGTAAAACTAAACCATATTCATGTCTCCTCTACAACTCTGGCTTTTACAGTTATACATGCTCAAAGCTGCCAGTAGGAAAATACTTTGTCTTTAATAGGATATGTGTGTGCTAGAGCTGTGAGAATTAGCTAAATCCTGTTGTAACTCAGACTTGGAAAGGAGGAAACTTAACTTCTCTTTTTATTCTTCATGTGTTATGTTTCTAGCTGAAGGAAAAAATGTAGGGGATGATATTCAAAAAAAACCCTGATCCTTACAAAAGTCACATAATTTCTCTTTGCTTTAGTAGTTAAGATTTCTGACCTGGTTTGCTGGAAGTTTTGTTGTGTTTCATAACTCAAAGGACAGTGATCCCGTTTTGAGTGAACCTGCGCACTGTTTACAGCTTCCATGTCAAAACAGTGCCAAATTCATGATTTCCTGTGGTTTGAATGTGATGTGGTTTTGGCAGAGCTCTCATGTATTCAAATTGGAAGCTCAAAGCAAAATTCTGTGGTGAAAATCCAGATGGATAGAAACCAAGTTAACAGTTAGGGGAACCTGTGCAGGGCAAAACAGCTGAGCTTCATACCACGAGACTTGCAAAAGAGCACAACCTCTGTTTTTATTATGTAGCCTGGAATACATTTTAACGTACGTACCGTCTTGTCCAAGAAGTGATTACTCTAGAGCCTCAGTGAACAGTCGTGTTTTGACTTCCAGAAGTGCTCAGTTATGGGACTTAACCTGCTCAAACTAGAGCTGGACTAGACAAATGCAGAGCCCTTCTGAAAACCCAGCTCTGTATTTTTTCCAGCCTTAGCTATGGTCTTTTCTTCCACGCTGAATTGATCCGTAGCCAGTGGAAAGAGAAGTTCAATAGTATTTATAGAGCTAAATTTTTTCCCCGCCTGAGTCTTTTGGAGTTGTCAGATTGACACAGAAGGCCTGTAAATCTGGTGTACATGGGCAGCTGTGAGCAAAGCAGGGTCGCCTGCTCAGCTTTTTGAGTAGTTTTGTTTTAAAGGTGTGGCTGGTGAAGTACAGTAATTTTGTGCACAAGTACTTCTGACAGTCTGTGGAGCATACAGATGACCAGAAAGCTCTAGATTTATTATTTTAAACTTGTATTTCCTTGACCCCATAAGGCACCATTAAATAAGAGAAGCAGTCTTCTTTAGGGACTGTCAGTCCAGCCTCAGTTTGTTTATAAGCAACATGCAGCTGGACTTCAGCACCATCACTCTTGCTCCTTTGAGATACCTTTCTAGGAGAGAGGTGATTCTAGAGTCAGTTCAGCCAGTTACACTTCCCTTGCTGTAACACAGGCATATTGAGAGGAGCAGCTTTATAACAGGTCCTGAATGAAATACTGCAGCGACCTTAAATAATGTGTGCCTTAGTGACATTTTAAAAGATGTCAAGGAGGCAAATTCATTTCCTCTGATTCGGTGTTTATTAGACCAAGTTTTCCTTGGCTTTCCAGAGGCATGTTTCATGCAGAGCAAAGAGCAGCGTAGAGCTTGAAAGTGATGGAAACCACAAGCCAGTCAGCTGCATGTGAAAATGTTTTTGCTCAAAGTGAAGTTCACTTCAGGCATCAGGAATATCCTCATCTTTTAGTGACCTCTGGCTGTTGAGCACAGGATCTGCCTAGGGAAGAGATTTTCAAATGAAAGTGTAACAGTATGTTATGACTTTTAATTTTGCTCTCTTCCTCATTTTCTCAGGGTCCATTTTCTCAATGCCATAACTTCCCCCTTCAGCCCTTGAGCTGGGGAGGTAGTGACAGCATCATGACAAAGGAGAAACTTCACTTGCCTTGCAGCAAATCCGAGCAGTGTCCCTTGGTTGTATTTGTCTTGTTGCAAGTGCTGATCATTAGTGCTGTGTTGCTGGGATTTTCCCAGCACCTCTTAGCAGTGCTGCTACCCAGAGATGCTGCTCCAGACCCTGAGAACTTGGGAGGCTGCCACTGCCAAAGGGGAGCGACAGAGAACAAGCCAGTGGAGGAAGCAGGCTCCTGCTCACATTTCTGCCCCCAGGAATAAGTCTGGGACTGGGTCTGTGCTCATGTGAGCGTTTCTTTGGCAGTCACACAGCTTATGCAATCCTCACCTCATTTCACCCTCTCCTCCTTTGGCATTTATGTGGTACTACATATGAGTCACATCAAGGGCCTGACCCAGCTGAAAGCTAAACTAAGCTAAAACCCCTTGGTTTTGGTAGAGACAGCTCTTTGGCCCACCTTATCCTGGGGTTTCTTGAAGTCTTCTGAGTGCTAACACCAAGGAGAAGCAGGACGTGAATAGTTAGGAGGGGACAGGACTTCAGCAGTTGTAAAATGTATGTCAGATTGAAGTTAATCATGGCCTCAGCCACATGGTGTGTTTGGGGAGTTAATTGCTTGCTCTTCTTTCAAGTCTTAGGATATGGGGAAGGATGGATAGCTGCTATTTCATTTTGTGTCCTCGGAGATTTTATTCCCTGGAAATGGAACAATTGTCCGCTTGTTTATTGTGCATTAATTGCTAACACATTGTAGCAACAGGAAAGCTGAACTGTGAAATGTATGCAAGGTTTGAAATTACCTAGAAAAGAGCAGCTGAGCCGTGATGATGGCAACAAATAGCGCTCCCAAGAAGTCTTTATGTGCGTCATGTGCATGATTAATCAGAATGGGGCAGATATTCAGAATGATAATTCATTTTCCTTTTCTTTCCTTTCACTTTTTCTTTGTTCTTGAAAATCTGCGGATGTCAAAATAAATCACATCAAGTATGGATGAAGATCAGATCCCACAGGAAGATCTGTTAGAAAAGACCTCTTTGCACTTAGGGTGCACCAGTAGAACTTGGTGGGTGTTGGGGTCAGGTGCAGGCTCAGTCCTAGTGCAAGTGAGAGCCTCAACATTTGCAGACAGCAAATCTCTAATGGTGCAGGGAACAGACAGAACTTAGATTTAAGTGCAGAGAGAAAACACTTTTGAAGAATTCCCCTGCTACATTAACTTTCCAAAAAATGACTGAGCAAGTATTGTAGGCTGTCCATCTGTTAAGATACAGTGCTCCAGAGCACTTTGCAAGACCGATTTCTACAAATCTGATTCTTCATAAGAAGTTCATGAAGGAGTAGAGTGATGAATAGACACACCTCTGTATGGTTGCCTGGAAATAGCCCAAGTGATTCCATGATGTGTCTGAGACGGGCTTGTCAGGGCTGTAAGATCCCTGTTCCTGCACCCAGCATCTCCAGTGGTGCAAGTGGGAAACACCCAGGTTTGTTACCTTCGATTCTGGGCTGCAGCTAGCGCGGCCCATGGAAATCCAGCTATAACATCTCCCTTCAGCCTCACCCTCCCTGCTTAGGCGAGGCAGGCCACAGGATGTGCAGCCCCACCCATGACACAAAGGCTCCTCAGGACAGTCATGTTCCTCAGGAGTCCTTGCAGACTGTTTCAGCTGAACATTTTAAGGGGTGCTGAAAGTGCAGAGCAGCAACTGCAAGAGAATGATGAGAACCAGAACCTCTACAGCTTTCATTTTCAAGTGATTCAAAAATGACTATGTCACTTCACTTGCTAGCTGAAAAAGATTAGTTGAGGTTACTTCTGGACAGAGCTTGTATGCCAAGTTTAGTCTTGGCGTGATCTTTTATTGCCATATTTTATAAGTGCAACAAAGTAGAACTTCATGATGGAAATGGTGACTGACCACAGCAAAAGTTGAACTGATAGGTATCCCTTGAGAAGAAAAGAGCATTGTGTGACAATTTTCTGTGGTTCATGTGTATTATGGAAGCACCATTCCTTGTTACACAAGCTGAGATTTGGACTGGGGAACCTTTCTCACAGAACCTTCTAATAACATGTTGTCTTGCAGTGATGATTTTAGCTGAGGCAGTTTTCTGTCCAGCTGCAAACCCTTGTTACCAAGCAGTTTGTAGACACAACCACAAAATCCAGATGTTGTAGATAGAGTCAAATTGTAAAAACTGGAAAATTAGCGTTCAGCTCGAAAGAGGGAAGTGCCAGAGACCAGTGGCTCAGCAGTGGAGAAGCAGAGTACAGCATTCCACAGCACTGAACAGATGATAAATAACCATGTGAAAGTGAGGATTAAGGATGACTTTTCTCCTCGACACATACTCTTCCTGAAAATCAGCACAGGATTGTTTGTGCTGTGAGCTGCCTTGCACTGCCATGTCTCTTTTCCAGCTCTGATTTCTGCATGATCTTTCGTAGAAGAAAGGGGGTGGTTCTCATATTGACAACCAGCCAAGTGAATGCAAATGTGTTTTGAACTCTGACTTTCCATGAATTATTTAGAACTCCGGCTGATGCAGAGAAGAGCTGGATGAGACTCCTATTTGGCTTCCCATATAAAATTCTCCAAAGAAATTCAAAGACTGAGTTGAGGCATGACAAGAAACACAGCCCTGGCAAATACAGTTCTGTCCTGCCTTAAATGTCATCATCAGTAATAGTAAAACATGTCTAATGGAAAAGTAATATATTGTATGGGTTGAGTTCTGCATTATATTGGCAAATCACCACATTAGTTTCTCCACATCCACTTACAAATTGGATCAGCCTATTTATTAAAAAAAAAAGGGCAAGAAAGTCTATTGTAGGTATTTGTGCCAGAAGTTCTGTACCAAAAATATATTGTCAGAAGGTCTGTCTTTCCTCTGTCTTTTGTAGATGTTAAGATACTTGTCAAAGATTGATACTGTTCTACTCAGAGCTCTTAACACTCCTTGAAAAAAAAAAATGAAAAGAAATAAAAAATCCCTTCTTTCGGGGAAGTATGTTCTTGCTGAGACAGTTGACTAAACAAGAAGCTGTCGTAGAGCTCCTTTGGGACTTTGTTCTGTAGCCTTTGGTTCTGAAGAGCACATTTATCAGAGGTTTATGCATCAGAAAGGTACTCTGCGTATGAAGGGCTGTTTCAACTGACAGCACTTGATTTCTTTATTTTTTTTTACTTCTGTCTATGAGCTCTTTTAAGTACATGAACCCTGAAGAACCATCTGTCTCTGAAACGTGCCCAGCCCAGCAGATTAGGAAGTCAGAGAACAGAGAATTAAAACCAGATCCCAGTATTTTTGATTTTAACATCTTAGTACAGGATGACTGACCTAGTCAGACTGTTGCCTCTGGGCAGGTAGGGAATGAGTTGTTGAATATTTTGTTGACAGAGAGTTAATAGCTACTCTTTATCCTGGGATAAAACAGAGGTTCCTCATCAGCTCTTGTCACTGAATGTCCATGAAGCATCACAACCTGTAGAGTGAAGGCAAGCAAGGCACCCAGTAAACAAAGCTGGTGGGATGGGGAGGAAATTTTCCATAGACACGATATGTCCTGAATTCTTTTATGTCTCTGCAGAGCTGTCCAAGACTTGACTCAGTATTTTATGGGATTTTCCACCCACCCACACATACCCACACAGCCCCCACTTTATTCCTTGGAGGGCTGGAGGCAGCTGTGTCAGGATTATTGTACCTGCAAAGGAAGGTAATAGAGTTTTGAAAATAGATGCTTCAACAGTGTGGTTGCCCTGAAAAAGAAGGAACAATTCTTGAAACATACTGCCGTGTATAGAATATATATGAGGGATTGATGTGAACAGAATATATCAGGTTCCAGTCTGTTTTTACTGTTGAAAAAGCCCATTTTGGCAAGGCATCTTTTTGTCTTTTAAGTGTGAAATCTGGAAAGAGATTTGCCTTGTTGTTGACAACTACCAAATCATCATGTGATACCTGTTTTTCAGTTAAAGTTATGTGGTCCCACTGGCATTGCGGAGAGTGGAGAGGATGTTTCAGATGTGAGACTTTCCATCCACACCAGCCCATTGCTGTGCCGTTGTTCCAAAGAAAAAGACCTGCCCACATTTTTGTGGACTGTTTGTTCTCACAGCAGGAAGGTCACAGTGCCAGCCAGAGATGGCCTTAGAACTTGGGCAGTGCCAAGCATAGGAATTTGTGGATTTCCAGCTTCAGTCTGTTCAGCCTGCAGGTTTTTTACTGGAGGAAATGAATGTCCTGCTTCTTCCATCCCTGTTCTGTTTGCAAGTAAATGAATGAGTGCAGGAAACGAGGAGCCTGTGACTGTAGGGCATCCTCGAGTGCCATTCCTGCCCTTTGACACACTAGACAGTAACACAGAAATAAGAAAAAACATGGTCTGCTCTCAAAAAATTTGTACTTTCAAGTGATCATATTTTAAATGTATGGTACATTTAATCTCTCCAACATTCCAAGAGAATGTTGTTTTCCTTTGGTCTCTAGGACTGTTTCTGGGGGAAAAAAAAAATCCCAAGCGTTGGGAGAAGCCAACTATGTATAAAACAGTTCAAAAGCAACTCCTACACAAACACAGTGGTCCAGTGGTCTCCCTGCTGCTCGCACATTCCATTTGGGTGGATAGTACTGGAAGGAAAACCAGTGATAATAAATTGCATTTTTTAAAAATTACTTTGGTAATTATAATGGTGGTTTAAAGAGGTCAGTACATGCTTCTACCGAAACAAGGAGACAACTTTAGCCTACTACTCCTGAGACAAACTTACTACATCTCATTAGCATTAGGGAATGCTTTTAGGGTGAATTTTCAGGTGTTTGGACATGCACGTGCAAGTGGGTTTTGTGGTTACTGTTTCTTTTCAGTCTTCACCTTGAGTTTCCCACTCAGAAACTGCTGCATGCTTGGGTCTGTTATCACAGATGTTGGACTGGATCGCTTTCCCTTGCTGGATTTCAAGGATGGCGGGTACTTCTTTAATGTTCAATATTTGTTCAACCTGCTCTGTTTTGTTAAAAATGATGAGATATATGGAGTTAGTGGGGTTTTTTCCCCCCTTTCAAAAATACTGGTGTTTTACAAATACCTGAACAACTTCTTTGGTTAACACATTGGGAATAAAACAGTCCAAGTGTTTCTCTTGGAGGGTTTTGGCACTGGCAAACTTGCAACCCTCTCAGGTGCTTCTGTGCTTTGATGGCAATAGATGCTGGGAGAACTCAGCCTTAACATCTGCCTCGTGGAACAGGAGCTTTGAATGTTGTGTTGTCTCAGTGAAGTCAATACAAGGCACCAAAAATATTTTATTATTAGTGATGAGTTGTGGTAGCAGCCTGGGGAGGCACGGGGAGGAGGGGTGCCTTGTGTGTGGCAGTATTCCACCCATAACTGATTTATCCCGTGCTGCTGTCGTCCCTCCATCCTTAGCTGAGGCTCAGCTCTGTGACAGCAAAGGCAGCACTTCTTGGTCTCTGATCCTTCCCTGGCCTTCCACAGCTCCCAGTTGTTCCCCTCCGATACCCTGCATGGAGCCGTGGAGGGAAAAGCCTCCCGTGTGGCAGCTCACAACCAGAGTGGGAACACGGCCCACGGGCAGTGTTCTTTAGTTTGATCTGTTTTATTGCAGTCCCTTGCAGGTGTGAACTTACATCAGCATTCTTCTTTCTCTTTTCGCAGTGTGGAGACTTTTGCCTGGGATTTTTAAGTGTCTTGAGTCTTTGAAAAGAGAATTAAATGGTGTATATATACATACATATAATACTATGATGATGTTTTGCCCCCCACACCTTATTTTAATTGAACTAAAGAATAGCCTATAAAAACAACCAGGTAGCATCTGTGAGCCTTCTTCTCCTCCCTCTCTTTCCCTTCTCATGTGTTTAAATTTAATTCTGCCCACAGCAAAATAGCTTACAAGGTGATCTTGTGGTCATTATTTATTTCCTCTAGTGAGTTATTCCGTGGTGTGCCACCACAGCCAGATTTCAGAACCAGACAATACTAGTATTTACTAATAAAGCATAAATCCCAGTTACCTGAGTTTGATAATGAGGTACAAATAATATAGAATGCCAGGACCTGAAGCTTTTCTTGCAAAAGGGCTTTTCAGTAAAGCTTCTTGCTGAGCATCCAAGTGAAACAAATAGGTTAATTTAGGAGCTACTTACAACCTTTATGTATTGATTTATTATGCAGCTGTGAATGGTAAAAGAATAAATTATGTATTCCGGTGTTATTTTGGATAGCTGTTCTGTCCTGGGAGTGTCTGCTGATGGTGCTTTGGAGTTTCTGGGGTTTCCATCCCTTTTTCTAGTTAAAGTCCAACTGTCTTTTGAGGAGCTGTTTGTACCTTGGATCACTGGCAGGCCTTACTATGATAGTTTTCTCCAGCTCAGTCTTTCCTTCAGGTACATCTGATACTTGTGACAGAAGGGCTACCCCAGCTGCCCAAATCGTGGAACCATGAATTTGTCATAGGTGTTTGTTTAGGGACCGAAAGCACCTGCAGAGATCACAGATAGATGCTGTGTATTTATGTCTAGGGAGAGCTTACACATCTGTATGGGCTTCTATAAGCTGTTTTATTTAGTATTCTGAAAGGGTCCCACTCTTGAGAGTTCAACATACATTTAGTTAAAGTGTTTTACAGGTTGATTTTTGAGGGTTTTTTTTGTGTTATAAATTAACATTCAACATATGCTTTGAATTATTTGCTCCAGTTTCAAGTCCAGTTTTTCGAGGTCCATCAGCAGAGAGACTTGCATGTGATCTGTAACACTATCCCTTCAGATAGTCCCTTAAAATTAACTGAATACCAAGGCTCAAAAGCCCACATAGTTTCCTTTTTAATTTAATTAAAATGATGCATATTTGCCCGACACTGTGGAGAATGACATGATGCAGACTGGTTAGTCAGACATGAAGGCAGGCACAGCAGGGACCTTTTGGCCTCGTGAGCTTTTATAATAACAAGTTGTATTAAGCAAACAACTGTGTAACATGAGGGGTTTCTTATTGAAAAACAAGAGGGGGTGATAAAGCTTTTCAATTTTCCCCTTGTGGGTCAGTGTCTCCAGCTGGTAAGTAGGAAGCAGACATATTTAAAAATAGGTGCATTTCAATTGCATTACTTCTTTTTTATTTTTTTAACTTTGCTGTTGATTGGATCAACTCTTCATTCTATTGTAGGAATGTCATAGCTTGACTCTAATGCTTACACAACGCCTTTTGCAATTAGATGATGTAAACCTTAACATATTTAGAGAGGTTCAAGTAATCCCCCTGAGAAGCTAAGCTAGTGAGGAGAGTGAGCTTTGATGGTTTATATTTATAATCATGGAATAGTTTTGCTTGGAAAGGACCTTGAAGATCGTCTCGTTCCACGCTCCCCTCCTGCCGTGGGCAGGGACACCTTCCACTAGACCAAGTTTCTCAGAGCTCCATCCAACCTGGCCTTGAACACTTCCAGGGAAGGGGCATCCACAGCTTCTCTGAACAGCCTGTGCCAGGGCCTCACCACCCTCAGAGTGAAGAATTTCTTCCTCATGTCTAATCTAAACCTGCCCTTCTTCAGCTTAAGGCCGTTTGTCCCTGTCCTTTCGCTGAATGCCCTTGTAAAAAATCTCTCTCCATCTGTCCTGGAGGCTCCCTTTGGACACTGGAAGGGCTCTAAGGTCACCCCAGAGCCTTCTCTTCTCCAGGCTGAACAATCCAGCTCCTCCAGCCTGTCTCCACTGCAAAGGTGCTCCTGCCCTCTGGGCATCTTTGTGGCCTTTGGGCTAATTTATTTCAGGTTTTATACTGATATATCCAGAGGTTACCAGTGCATATAAAGATAAGTAAGACACTCAGTCTATAGTCTTCTCTTGGAAGCATGAATTTAAGCTGATTATTCCCCGTTAAGCATATAGGTGTCATGACATTTATATGGACTTACTGAGAATCACTGTGCATTGTATTACTGAGTATTTTTCTCTACAGCATGTTGAGAACTCCTGTTAGTCAATGTGAGCTTGGACTGTTGCTAGCTGCACCTCTGCTGCTCACTGACTGCAGGCAGGAGAAGTCATTCCTTTGGGCTCAGTGTCCTCATGTTCAAAATAACAGTGAAGGTGTAGAAGTCCTCTGGAAGTTGCTGTGATGTCTGCTAACTGCAAATACATGCTCCAAGCCAGTTATTTTATTTTGTATGTTGATACATTCATTTATCAGTGTATTAGCAGTGCTTTGCAGTGTAGTGGTGTGTGCAGCGGGGTAGGGCTATGGGGCTGCTTCCTGCTGCAGGACAAAACAAGGGTGTGAGGGCAGGGAAGCCCCAGCCTGGGAGAGCTGAACCAGTCTCATAACATTTGGGTGGAAGGCAGTGCCAGCTTTGGAGCAAGAGCAGCTGCATTTCATCCCTGCCACCCCACAAGTGTCTTGGTTGGTATGTGTGCAGTGTAATCACAGCTGGGAGGTCCTTTGTGGTGCCTGATGTTGTTCCAGGCTGTGTGAGGCTGACTGATTTTACAGTTCTGCTGTATTCTCAAGGGATATTAGTATACCAACGTCCCCTTGGCTTCGTTCTTGTGGAGAATTTGCCAGGCACAAAGTCCTGTATGGCAGAGCAGAGAGGTACAAATGCTGTGCTGCTGTACAGCAGATTGGTGGGGTGCAGTCCCACGTGGGCAGGTCCCATCCTCTCTGTAGAGTCGGGCCAGCTGGGAAGCAGGAGTGGGAAGTGTGCATGGGGAGACCTCATTTCCACCTGCAGTGCTTCTTTCTCCTTGAAACCTCTGAAAGGATAATGATTTTAATATAATGGAATATTTAGATTGTATCAACCATCTCCACATGACAGGAACCTGTCCATTTCTGTTGGTGTCCCCGCCCACCTCGCCCTCTGCCTGGTCCTCAGTTTCCCATCAGCCAGGGATGGAGGTGGTGATTCTGGTCCATAAAGGCTGTGCTACCAACCACCTTCCAGGCAGAACCAGGGGCTCCTGCAGCACAGGGGAGACAGTCTGGGCAACAGACCGTTTACTCACTGAGGAATGTGAAGGAGGAATGTTACAGTAAACAGCAGGGTAGTGAGTATGGCTTGGGGAGCTGCACTGTAACCTTGCTGTGCACGAGAGAGGCAGGCTGTAAAAACCAGCACTGGTTCTGGGTGCACTGGGTAACTGATGCCAGTCTTGTGGTTCTGCCCTAACTTCATAATTTTAAGTTAGGACGGTCTTAAGTTCACCTGTGTTTTGAGTATTGGTGCTATTCCTGTTGCTCACGTGTTTGCTTTCCTCTCCATGAGGGAGCAGAGAGATGCACTTCTTGTCAGTACAGTTTTATTAGGATTGCACTGTTTGGTGTGTGCTCTGGTATGGGTATGTGCATGGTAGGTTCATCTTTGCTTTTATGAGCCTTGCCTTTATGTAAATAATAAACCCCAGAATGCTAAGAAAAAGATTGTCCATGTTTTGGGGTTTTTAAAATTTATATATTATTCTATGTGAATATTGCAAATGTCTTCTGCTTTATGTAAATATGAGTTCCTGAAAGGAGAGTCTTCCAGTACGGTGTTTGCATGGCAGTTGTGATTCTTAATGTGTTCTGTAATTTTTTTTTTTTTAATATTGGAATCCACAGGGTGGATGTATATTTATTACACTTAATAGAGCTTAAAGCTCTTGCTGAGCTGCACTAAACACAAGATAAAATTGTATCCCTTACAGTTGTAAGGTGTACATTGTAAAGTTTTTTTATTTCATTTTAATTGTTGAATTAATGCAGAATAATTGCTCTGGCATGAGCTTATCGAGTAATTTAACATAAATTGATCAAATTTAGCCTATTTAATCGTATTGGAGACATTTTGTTTATGCATTTGTAATGCATCTCTTGTTTTGAAGAGGAACTCTGTCATCTGGGCACCTCAGCTGTAGTCAGTGCATATGTGTAAACTGATAAATGGCAGTTTCAAGAAGAGTTCCACCTTATTTTGTTGGACTTGAATGTTTATGCCAAACAGTGACCTGTATCTTGATTCTCTACAAACTGTGGAACACTCAAAAATCTTTAAGCTGATCTTTTCTGCTAATTTCTGATGACTTAACGTACTAATACAGAGCATCACCACAGAAATCCTTTGTTCCCTGACCCTTCAGTTTGAGGGTGAGCTCACATTTGGAGCTGTGTTCAGCAGCAACAGTACCTTGACCATCACTTTGTTTTTATTTTTAATTATTTCCTCTTGTTTTCCTCCATTCCTGTCTTGCTTTTTCCGGTTTCATAGTAAAATAAAGATGGTTTTAGTTTTCATAAGGATTTTTGGGTGCAGTATTCCTGTGTTCTGTTTGTCTTCCTTGAGCAGCCTGTGGAGTACTTTTGATGAGCACAAAGTCATCTTTTGTTACCTTGTCCAAACCAAACTTAGTTTATCCTTTATTTTATTTTGCCTGGAAAGAAATACGTGAACAATCGGTGGCTGAGAATAATTATGAAATATCTGGCTTTGTAAGACAAGAGGTTATCATCTAAAAGGTGAAGCTTAT
The DNA here is from genome assembly GCA_013397865.1 of Struthidea cinerea. Taxonomy (NCBI): domain Eukaryota; kingdom Metazoa; phylum Chordata; class Aves; order Passeriformes; family Corcoracidae; genus Struthidea; species Struthidea cinerea. Next base: position 201,091 of record VZTI01001642.1, on the reverse strand, counting down.
TGGGTTGCTGAAGGTATTGAGGTCAAGGTGAGAGTTCATCTATTAATTCAGATTGTTTCCCTATCAGGTCCATGATTCTGTGCAGGACAAAAGTCCATCTACTGATGAGTTAGAGGGAAATGGAAAATTGTATCATGTACTTTGCCAACAGTATATTTGTGCACATGAGGCCAAAACAAATTTCTTCCGAGATCTGTGAGCTGGGTGTTTCCATGCTGCAAACTGGATGTGAGGACTGTATGGTTGCTCTAGACCCAACCATTTCTACTTGCACTGACATTTTTGCAGAAGAGTGCTCTTATGTAACAGCCCTTCTTTCTAGTGGCAGACTGCAGCATTCTTAGGAACTGGAAATCCAGCAGAGAAAGCTTTTGTGGCAGAATTAGGTGTTGAAGTTTACAGAGTTTTGAATGCATTAAAAAAAAAAAAAAAAGAACTGAAAAAAGTGAAAAGAACAGACTGTGTTTGATTACCAGGCTATAAACCTTCGCATGCAGTGCATAAACGTGGAGGAACAAATTTTCTAACAGGCTGGTGCTATTGTGTGACAGTGGATCTGAGCCAAACCCCCAGATTTGAAACCCCATGAACTTCAGTAGGCCCAGGCCAATCCTTGGCTTAGCTTCATCTCAAAACATTGCAAGCACAGAAGACAAGTTTGAACATTGTCAGTAGCAACTGGAGATCCAAAAGGGGAAGGTTTGTGCATAATCCAGTCGCTGTTTGCACACGCAAGGGGGACATCAGTGCCAATATGAACATTTGCCCCCTTGATCATCATGAGAATGTTTTTAGAGCATCTTTGAAAACACCTTGCAGGGAATGTTTCTGGCAAGTGTCCTCAGTACTTGAATCTGTTACCAGCTTATCTCTTTACTGGTAAGAGCTTTATGTGGCTTCTCTGATTCTGCCCAAATAATGAACGTGCCCATTGTCCTCTCCTCCGTGTCCCTGAGTGCCAGCCCTTTCCTGTCACAGCAGCTGGCATCGGGTTCCTGGATCACACAGTGGTTTCCTGCTCAGAGAACAGCTGGTTTATTACAGGTTGAATCAATACTGCCTTCTGCATGGGGACTGTAGTGGGGAGATTTCAACAAATTATCAATTATACCCAGACCAGCCAGAGAGATTTTTGCGCCCGTTTTAATCAGCATTGTGCTCATTTGTGTGCTGTCTCCTTCTCAGCAGAGCAAACTCTGGTTTCCTCTGAGCTGTGCAGCTGCTGTAGAGGGCAATAAGACAGCAGTGTCAGTCACAGCAGTGCTCCTGCACACAGGGTTGTGTCTGGAGCTGGAGAGGGGAAAAGTTTAACACGAAAATGAGCTACATGCAATTAGCAGTTTATGGCGAAGCTCATAAGGGGCCCAGCTGGTGGTGGCACTGGGCTGTTAAACGGCTCTTCTGAAGAAACTAGGAGGAGAAATTAAAAAAAGACACACATGCACTGTTCAGTTAACAGAAGCTGTCAGAGCATCCTGGAATATTTCTTATTAATAAGAATATAATTGCCAAGTTTAACGTCAGATGTGCTTTGTGTTTGTCCCATGGAGAAACCTAAATGAGTGTATGTCACCAAGGATGCTGGAGCAAACAGAAACAGGAATATTTTATGGTTCTGTGACAGAGCTGTCATTGGGACCTGCCACCTCCTTGAACCGAGCTGCCTGTGCGACTCTGAGGTGCAATTTATGCCCGTTTCCTTGATTTAGTCTATTAATCTATAGTTAATTATAATTCTATATGTCTGTATGTAGCTATGATTAATCTTACAATCTTATAACTCTTCTTCTTTTTAATATAATTTGATCGTAAGATTCTAATAACAAATGAGACACAAACTGATTGTTCTATATAAAATCTGGGGTACATTGTTAGAGCTCTACAAGGTTGACACATGGGCACTGGACTATTGAAACAAGCTGCTGAGAGAGCTTTGTCATAATATCAGGACAGCAAACATTTCTCTGACTCACATACCCCCTGCAGTGATTTTGTAAGTCAGGGCAAAATTTAGAACTCTATTTGTTATCTGGTACATATTTCAAAGACATTGCCAAACAAAAAGCTAAATTTAAAAACTCCGACACTTGTTGTTGGGGGTTCCAGACATGCCAAAGGAACGTGTGTCAGCAATTTTAGACTTAGTGGCCACGTAATTGTGAAATATCCTTTTTTTTTTCTTTTAATAGATGCTCTTGGATGATAAAAACAGAAATTTCTATTAGCTGTTTGAGTTACATTTACTGTCACTGCTTTTTGATTAATATTAGTGTCTCCTCAAGAATTTGTATTGGAATGAAAAAAGAAAGTGCACAGAAAAAAACTTTTCTTTTGTTTGTTTGTATGACAAAGCTATTGTGCCCTGAGAGAAAATTGCTTTTAATGGTTTGATTTCACTGGCGTGTTCACACGGACAGCCATTGGGTCCTGCACATATATTCTGCTTTTATGTGCTTTGTCATATATCACCTTGGTTTGGGAACGAGTTTGCCTCCTGCCCGATGGTATTTTATTTCTCTAAATTCTCTGATTAGTTGAAGGGATGGGGAAATAGACTGTGACTTTAGCTGTAGAAAGTGAGACAGAGAGAGACTGTCCAATGCAAGGAAGGGAAGCGTGTTAGAACTTCAGATCTATCCTACGTTGTGGGGTCAGCACAGCTGAACTGGGAAATGTGATGTGATTTCTTCCCAGCTCACACCTGAATCATAGACCAGGATTAATACATAGACCAGTGCTTTAAATTGAAGCACCCTTCGGAATTGTTCCCCAGTCATGCTGACTTCTTAACCATCTGAGATGCACCTTGGAGATGGTACCAAATGAGGTCTGACCCTCTCTTGGCAGGGGTGGCTTTCCTCCAGCAGGAGTTATCTGGAGTATACCTTAAAACTAAAATGCTGCTGCCTAATTCCTTATTTAAAACATTAATCTTTAAACTATTATGTAATGATTTCATTCCCATTCATGGATGGAAGTAAATATTTAGAGGTAGAGTAATTCTGAACGTAGTGTTTGGCAGTAGGTTTATTTCAGAACTTAATTTTTGGACAGAGACTTTCAGGTCAGTCTGGTGAGGGAGGCTTTGAATGTATTCTGCATGTTTTCTTCAATTCAGTACAGACAGGATAGGCACCTTATATTGCTGTAAACCTGGCTGCTTCTACCACAGTGAAGACTTAGGCTTGTATCCTTTCAGTTGCTGAAAGATACCCACCTTAAACATGTGGGTTTGCTCATGGCCGTGTGTTGTCAGCACTGGTGGCTGGCATTTAATTGCCTGGCAGCTGTTCCCACTGCATTTCTCCTGCCCACTGTCACTTTTGTGGCTGCATCCAGCCCTTGAGCATTGTGGATCAGGGCCAGTGATTCATTTCTAGTCTGTGCTAGGCTTTGTAGTCATCTCTTAGCATTTGAGCAGTAGATGTGAAAATCCATTTTCTTAGTTCTTTGATGGTAAGCAGAAGGATTCTGGGTGATGCCCAGTGTCCTGAAATCCCTGATGTGAACCTGTCTGTAGTAATCAGTCTTCTGTTTTAAATGGAAAAATTGATCTGTTACCCCCTTCCTACCTTTGCATTTCCTCTGTCCTGTCCTCTCTTGAGTTGACTGGGTGGCTGTTGTCCCTTTTCTGAGCTGTGCCTGTGGTGTGTGATTCTGAGGGTTGTAGGGAGCAGGGTCTGGCCCTGGACCCCACACAGGTTTGTGTTGCTGTCTGGTGAATCAGATCATCTCACTGATCTGTCTGAAAATTAACTTTAGAAATGCTTTTGACGTTCTGTATCAGCTTTGAAAGGGCCCCAGCGCAAGGGCTGTTGTGACAAATCCTGTATCTCATCATCAAGGAGAAAAGGTTGGTGTTTCGTGCATCTCACCATCCTGACAGCTCCGACTGTGAGGTGGTGCTGTGGTGAGAGTGTTCTGGATAGGCACAAGCACAGGGAAAGAGGAGCAGCTGTCAGGGGATTGATAAATGTTGCTTTATCCACAGTTCTGGTAAGGAGTGGAGCAAGGGGATCAAGTCAAAAGCTATGCCTGCTGTCATTGCCTTGTTTGCCTCCAGGCATTTGACTCTGCCCTGGAAATTGGTCTTGGGCCAGCCAAGAAAAGAGCCATCACTCTTGTGACTCAGTCAGCCTTGCTGAAATCGTTAGTTAAACCAGCACATATCTGATCCTCCCCTGTGAGACCAGGATCAAGATTTTTTTGTTGGTATTTTTTCCCCTAACTGGGCTTATGGCATTCAGCTCATGAACTTCTTGTTATCTCAGTTTCTAGTAAGTGGAATTAAATTTATGTACTGAACACCAGTTGCTCTCCCTGGCATTTCTAGGACGAATCCTGGACTTGAAGACTGGGACAGTAAAGAAAGAGGGTCAGCAGTCCTCAATGAGAATGTGCATGGGATCCAGGCGCTCTTTCATTTGCAGGATGAGGTATGCATTTACCCTGTATTCCCATAATGGTTCCAGTCCTGTCTCAGCTTAGACTTCAGACACTTTGTTGCACTCATTTGACCTTGATTACAAGCTAAAGCTGTAATGACGCACTCCCATGATGTATTTCTAGAATACTTCCTTTAGGAACTGGAGTAGAACTGAAACTAGTCTTCCTTTACAGTTAATGGCAAAACAGCACCTCGTTTCTGTTGTAGTTATTATTGTCAGTGTGGGGTGTAGGTTCGTTTTTCCAGAGAACTTCATGACAGCTTCATCCCTAGAATGTTAGCCATTGTCTGTTCTAGTAAGGTTACTCAAATTGATACTTAGGGAACAAAGCTGTCGCAAGTGTAATGAATGCCCAGCTCTGTGTATTTGTTCAGCAAACCAAGAATATTAAAAGAATCTTGAAGATAAACAGGAATTCAGTTGCAAACCTGCCAGCTATGTAGGAATTAACCTAAGCCTGGTATGAATTAACCAGATGTCAGCTGGCTGGTGCTAGATAAATGAGTAATTGTTAGAGGATTTTTAATTTGCAATTTTCCAACTTCTCCTGCATTGTTTGGGCTTCTTTTAAGAGATTTGTCTGCCCAGTGCTTTTCTGGGGGGGCCTGTGAGCATGTCTTTTGTTTTAGTGCTAACAGGCTAAAATGCCTGTTGCTATTGCAATAAATTTTTGTCAGTGGTTAGGAGGGGAAAGTACATAGTAGTACATCAGCTATGGGCTGATGAAAGTACATCATCTGCAGGCTGTGTCCAGCATAAATGCTGAAAACAGCAAATGCAAAATTCATTACAGAATGAAACACAAAAAGCAAAATACTTGACATATAAAGTACAGATACCTGTACTCTGGTTATGTGGTGGATTTTTTCCAGTCGTGTGAGGATGCTGAATGTATGGCTCCTGGGTGCCTTTCTGAGGTGTTTATATGCTTTATATCTGCAAGATCAGACTTCAGAGCTACAGAACCTTTTCCCCTCTTAACTGGGAGGGAGGAAATACAGCCCAGCAGAGCTGCACTGAGAATACTGCTTTTTCTTCCTCCAAGCTACACATCATATTAGGAGGACTTGTTTGTGCAAAGAAAACTAGGCTTAGTGTCCTGTTTGCAGTTGTTCACCAGCTTTCAAAACAGTTCAGATTGCAGTTATTTCCTAGCACCCTGATTCTATGAACTCCAGTGCATGAGAGTGATTTTACACACGCCAGTAACCCCACTGTTTTTGTGTTCCTAAATCTTATTTTAGTTGTTCATTTCTTCTCCTTGGCAGTGACTGCTAAGAAAAAAATTAAAGGAATAAAAGGAAAAACCTTCTGGGAAGAATGAGCCTCAGATAATGTGAACTTTCCTTGTGGTCGCTTCTTTTATTGTTGTTATTATTTTTCCATTAAAAATGAACTGCTTTTACCCTTCAAACTGTTTACTCAGCTTCAGATGGATTGTTGAAATTATACAGTTAGGCATACTTATAAATATCACAAAATACACACGAACAAGCGTTCAACAAAGTTACTTGACAGTGTAAATAGTTTGATCTTGCAAACATTATCCTAATGTCTACAGACATTGTAGCTGGTGGATGGCAGTGAGATTTTTCTGTTCAGGGAAGTTATGGGAAGACTGAGATTGGTCTGTGTGGATATTTGGGATACCTGACATACTTTTCTCTAGTTTTCACACTTATTTTATGGCATTTTGAAGTGTGTCTGTTCTTTAGCCACCCGTGGGATATCAATTTCAGATAGTCTTTAGGCTGGGGGAGTGTGGAAGGGAATCTTTTTCTAGTCTCTCTTATTTTTCTAAAACAAAGAAAATATTTGTAGCACGCCTAAAAAGCTCAGCCTATGGGAGCAGCACGTTCTAAGAACACATGAACATGCAACTTTTTGCCAGAAATAAGTATCCATAATTGTCTACTTATATATGGTAATAAAGACCTCAAAATGCATTTTCATCGTGTGTATTTATATTCACATTTGACCCCTTTAAAATATTAATTTACTTTTAGGTGTGGGAATGCTCCTCTGGATCATTTACCTCTGAACAGAATAACCACCATGAGAAAAAGATACAGGTACTATTACTTGATTTACCACAAAGCAGCTGTAGTTGCCCTCAGCCCTCTCATTTGCCGCTGGGTTAATGCCCACTCCAGGAGTGTTACCTGGTCCTGCACACGCTGGATCTTTTTGCAAACAAAATGTCTTTGCACATGTCACTCAAATTCTTTGTCTTACACCAGCTCCATCTCTGAATCAATCTTCAGTATCTTTCTCAGAGAAATATTACAAAAAACAGGTACAGCTTGAATAGCAACATAACAGAGCTGGCAGTGTACAGAACCTTAGGCTGACGCTTGGGTGGTTCCAACATGACTTACAAATACTGGTACATCATTAGTAGTCATAGTTTGAAAGCATAAAGCTATTCTGAATGTCAATCAACGTGATGTTTTTGTGTTTCTTGTTCATCCAGGAATGGCCTGGGCCCTGTGAAAGAAGGTGAAGCACAGTATGCTGTTGTCCATTGCACTGGCTATATCAAGGCTTGGCCACCAGCAGGTGTGTATCCCTCGTGGAAGGCAGTGTGCACCAGACTGTCCTTAGGACAGCTGAAAACCTGGCTCAGGTTTCCTTGCTGCAAGAAAAACAGGGAGAATTTTAGTGTGGTAACCAATTAAAGCTCACCTTGAGAAGCTTTTGATAAGAAGAAATCAGCTGATGTTACTCAGTGCCCTTTTTTCATGTGGCACCCTTCTTGATTTCATTGTCACAGAGCAACTGTAGGAATTGTCTGTAATGCAGGATTCCAGAAACTGGGGCCAAAAGTTTTTGCCTTATATTGATAAACCAACATAAAAATGGTCTGATTTTAAAAAGGTAGATGCAAAGCATGTGTACCTCTAGAAGACACCAGTTAATGCTTTTGTACTTAAGTGCTGAGTTGCAAGCACCTCTGTATGAAAAGATGTGATTTCAGTTTAGGCACATGGATGTTCACAGAGATGGTGTTACTTGAGAACGTTCAGTATTTGTGATAAATTCTGTTTTGAGGCTGTTTTTCTGGGAATCAAGTCTTGGCATATTGCTTTGATCTACCAAGAAAAACATTTACCTGCTGGAACTCGGTATTACATATGGGAATATTTACCTTTGAAAAATTCCAAGAGGAGACAGTGGAGCTCATCCAGACCTCGTTACGAGCGGGGTTACTTGACCTTGGCGCTTGCAGGAGTGGAAGAGGTTGTTGGCAATGTGACAGCGCCTGCTGGCATGAATCTAACCAGGAGCTGTCCTGCCCTTTTGTGGTTGTACACCACGGCCATAAATCACATTGATCCAGGGATTATGAGTCCCGAGAGGTGGTTTGTACCAAGTGTGTGCCGTGGTGTGCAGACACCAGCATGCAGATGTGAACTTCTTGTTGGTTTTCTGCTGAAACGCGGTTTTAGAAGCAGAGGAAAACTTCCCCTCTTGTTGCTAATAGGATTTAATAGGAGTCGAGGTTTGAGTTTTGCTTCTGTCTCAAAAGTGTGAGAGCACAGTGTCTGTAGAGTGCTCTGAAAATGGATGGTTTTTTTCTGTTTTGTTTTCTTCTAGAAAAAGACTTACTTTTCTGTTGGTAATTCCAAACATAATTGAATTTCAAACTTGATATATGGGATGTCTCGTCAGGAAGGTGGAGGTCAAATAAGATTTTGTTTAGCTTGAGTGAGAATCTCGTTGCATGTTGTGGGTTATTTAAAGAGATCTGACTCTTGAGGGGTGTATGTTGCTGATGCAGAGCTGCAGCTGCAAGAACTCATGTCAGCACTAGGTCCTGACGTTGGCAGCGTGTGCCCTTCAGCCACCAGTTCTGCAGGATAGCAGCATGGGATTGAAAGGATCTTCTGGGTCTTTTGAGTGCCCAGGTATCAATCACATTGCAAATCCCAGTTGGCGTTGGTGAGGTCTTTTCCTCATCTCAACTCTTCCAAAACATCCCTGCTTTCCCATGCCTAACAGCCTCTTTAATTTTCAGTCCTCATTACTTTATGGGAAGTTTTTATTTCACTGAAGGTCAAGTGGGAATTTTCCTGCCTTGTGCCTCTGTGTCTCTCCAGTGTTGTGGTGCATTTCCAGAAGGAGGTTATACCCTGTCAGCCTGGACTTTGCAGAGACAATCCAGCCCACTTCTACTTTCCATTCTCAGAATTCATTCTCTTTACCCTTGTGACTTTTCTCTGCAATTGTTCATGTTTTCACTCCCCATCTCAAAATGTAGGTCGCTGGCACTATACATTCCTGTTTCAGATGAGATTGTAGTGGTGGATAACACAAACAGTATTTCCTGTCTTGCCTGGCAGTGTGGATACAGCATCCTTCTCTTTTGTGTGGCGCATCCTGCAGGCATCCTAATACATCTGATGTAAATATATATATATACCTTCCAGGCTGCCTTTTTCTCACTTGTCAGCTGCAAATCTTTCTTTGAATTGGGTGATGTTTCAATTAGTAATACCAAGTTCCATCCTATTTCTGTTGCTTTAGCTTATGACTGTTACTGTTCCCCAAGTGCATGCTTATGCATTTAGTAATGTTGGATTTCATCCCATTTCTGTTACTCCACTCCTCAAAATCACATGGTGCTCGCTTATGATATCCCAGTGCTCCTCCACAATGTTAATGCCTCCAAACTATAGCACAATCCTAGGAGATGTTTTTGATTTTGACAGCCTTATGTGGAATTCCAGTGGTCTTTTATGTTACCATCCAGATTGTTACTCCTATTAGTCATGTCTGAGTGCCTTTTTCAGGGCACATAGAACTGAATCGGGGCCTTTTTCATGTGTTTATTTGCCCTCCCAGTCTTCCCCACTTTGTGTTGGTGATTGTCATGTATCCATTGACTTTCAGAGTTGAATGGGATCATCGTGGGCTGAATTGTTCCCCTATGTGTTTGAGTAAATAAGTGGCAACATCACTGCATTTGTTCTCATTTCCATTGGTAATTCAACCATAATCTGCAAAGCAAATGAGATAACCACAGCAGTAATGGAATTTGCCAAGGCTTCTCTACCCTGTAATAAAATTACTTTGTTCAAATCAGGAAGCCCTTCATCATCTCTGGATTCTTGGGAATAAATGGGCTTGTGCTAAATCACAGCTGTTTAAAAATTCAGTGGTCGAAAAGATTATTTTCATTTATTTTTCAATTGCCAAGTGGACACTCTGATATGAACTCCAGATCCTTTTCTTTCAAAACATGCAGTGTGGCATGTGCATTATATAGCTAATACACAACACAAAGTGTACTTTCATAAGCAAAACAACAAATCTTATCAAATGCCCTTAATCTGTACTTAGTCTCATTTGTTTAGCAGTTGGTATTTTCTCTTTCTGGGATGAATTGCATTGTCTGTGGCCAGTGTTCAGTTTTTTTAGTCCCACACTGAGTAAAACAATCGGTGTTGGTACAGAAGTATCCAGAGAAGAACTGGTCTGTGATCATTATTGGTGTGATAGACTGTGTGCTGCTGCAGCGAGGAGTGTGTGCAAATCTGATGTAATCTGAGTGCTTCAAACAGGTGAAAATGAATGAACTACAGACAGCTGGTGGCATATTTTAAGGACTGGGTTTGTTGTGTTGTGGCTCAGGTCTGTGTTCAGCATGAAAACACTTTTGCACATCTAGCCCACCTTTATGTTTCTTCTGACATGTGTGGAGCAGCGAGGCTCATGTACTGGCAGACTGTCCTCAGCCCCTTCTTCACTGAGAAAAGGGAAAGAAAACACAGGAAGCATCATGCCTCGCCCTCCATTCAGGCTGTGTGCTAATGGTCTGTTCATTTTCCTCCACTGTGCCTAAGAAGACAGGTAAACTTAAGATCAAGTGCAAAACCTGGCATAAGATACCTACACACTTATATCCCCGTGGGTTATGTCCCGGCCTCACGTAATCAGGGTGAACTTGGTGTGGAAGTCAAAGGAAAAAGGAGTCAGGTATTTCAAATGGATGTTCCAGCCAGTCATGTTGTGTGTTTGGTCAAATAATGGGAGCGTGGTGTTGGGTTGTTCTGAATGAGGTCGAAGGACCCCTTGTTTGAAACTGGCTGAGCAGCGAGTCCAGCCTCTGTCCCTCTGTTCCCAGCGAAGCAGCACTGGTAGAACTTGTGATCCTCAGCCCAGACAGTGCTTCACATTCATAACCAGTCATAAAACTGAGAAGTGCTGACCTTCTCATGGGTTTTTCTTCCCGTTTTCAATTTAAGCAAGATTTGCTTTTCTTCTGTGTTTTTCTCCCCTCTGAATAGCTAATTCCTGGAAGGAAATGAGTCCTCTGTGGTCCATATGATACTTTCCTAATAGGTTTGTTCTGCTTTTTTTTTCATGCCATGGGACTTGGTAGAGAGAGAAGATAAAGTCTGTCAGGATGTTGGTAGTTTTCTGTAAATCAAAGCCAGGATCTGCAGAAAGCACATAGTGAAGAAAAGAGATAGACACATGTTTCAAAAACTTGAAATAAAAAGTCACAGAATAATGTTAAATTCAGATAATGTTGAAATCTATTTTTTTCCTTTAGTTAAAAAAGAAACATTTTAGTCTTCCAAGTCAGACTTACGGTAACATCTTAACCACAGCATGCCAAAGCTGTTAGGTTATTTTAAAGTTTTGGCCAGAATTTGGACATTTGTGCAAAGTACTCCCTCTTCCAATACAAAACAAAATAGTTGCTTGAATATTCCTTGCAGTGCTGTCATTTTTAAGACTTTATTTATTTTTTTGAACGAGTGATTAATTTAGTTTTTATTGGGATTTTTCACGAGATTTTTATCCTTGGTATGCTATCCACAGCCTTTTTGGTGAGCCTTTTTGCATTGTTTTGTATGGGAGATAAAGTCACGCAGTGTAGTTCTTTCCCTGGCAAGTAACTATCAGAAATGGTTCTAATGGAGACAGGCATTGTCAGGGGATTGCTAGTGACCACTGGACACTCAAATTCCATCTTTCTAAAGAATTACAAATAATTTCTTTTTTAGTGTAGTGAAATAAAACCATAAATCAACTAACGCTGTTCTGTGTCTCACAGAAAGTGTGGGGCAGAAGGGTAGAGAAAGAAAGCAGAAAATGAAGCTTTTCTGTTGTTAGAGCCAACTGGAAGCTCATTGGGAAAACGAAGAAGTTCCTTATGTCCACACCAACACATGCTGTTGCCCTGTGGGAAACTGTTTGCTGGTGTAAAGGACACTTGGAAATTAAATATAACCTCTGACAGCGCAGCGTTCTGTTTGTGATGCTCAGTTGCAGCCTAGCTGTGCCCGTTGTTGATATGAACTCAGGCAAGCCCAGCGCTGTATTTATTATTCGAGAGGGGTGTATATTTGGTGTTGGGAAATAAAGCCTCTCGCAGGGTGACACATAAAGAATGCGAATAACCGAAGTATGTTTATTTTGTTGATGCCCCCTAAAGATCGGTTTCGTGGCTGCTTTCCTCCAAGCTCTTACAACTTTTTTTGGAGATAATGATGGCACTTGGTGATGCTAAGGAGCAGTATTGCATTGTGTTAAGAGCTGGACAAACTGGTGTTAAGTGCAGTGCACATCTTTATTTACCTGTCCATACTGGAGTGTGTTCAGTAGGAAATGCACTAAAGCGAAAGTAAATCTCGTCTACAGATACACCCTCCCGTATAAAGAGACCCAGAGTTGAATCTCTGGAAATATCAGCTGAAGAGTCAAGAAAATAATTTCTCTATATTGAATGCTGCCAGGAATAGCACCTATGTTGCAGAGAAGCAGACAATTATTTTGTCATATTTTTTCTCTAGGCACTTTGGGAAGGGGTTAGCAATCCACTGGGTCATGTATTGATTAATTCCAGGCAGATTGGTTTTTATTCATAGAGTGTCTTGTGGCATAACCCAACTAAAATATTTTCCAGTGTGCTGTACAGACCAGATGTAATCCATCTTGGGCAAAAGGGAAAAAAAAAAAAAAGATGAAAATTAGGACAACAGCCTCCCTTTGTCAACACAGTGACATCAGAAATAATGTTTCTTAGCTAGGTTTAATTTTGGAGGTTGTTTACGTTACTTTGATTTTATTTGAGCAGTAGCAAGCATGGACCAAGTTCCTAAAAAGGAAAGCATTGTTGAAAGCTACTGAGAAAAAAAGATTATACAAAGTGGAAGCTGTCCAGCTGTATCTTTGCTGTCCTTTGCAATACTCTGTGCCACTAAGGAAATGATTGGAAAAGCTTTTTGAAGTCAAGGGAGTATACTTTAAATTTGTCTTTCTCAAATGAAAAACTCCATTTGAAAGGGATCTTTTGGTAAAGGTTATCCAACTAAAATGCCAGTAGTTATGTCCTTAATACAGCACTTGTTAGATGGGACAGTAATGCTCCTCCTTTGTAAAGCTCTTGAGACCCCTTGATAAAATTCAGTAGGGGGCTGCCAATAATGTTGTGCCTTCCAGATTGTGGAATTATTGCAGAACAAGTTTGAATATATTATACAAAAACGTGGGGGGGTTTCTCTCAGACTTGGTGTATTTTATTTTATTATATAGTTCAGTGAGGACTGAAAAACACCTGTAAAGTGCTATTTAGAAACTGATTGTCAGATAAGATTCAACTATTTTGATACGAAACAACATCCTTAGAGATGACTCCAGTTCATTCAGCAGCATTTTCAGTCATTTTTCAGAGGTGTCATTTCAGAAAGTGGTGTGCTGTCATCCTCTGCACTGTCCAAAGATTGACTTCCATTGGGGATTATACACTTAGAGAATAAAGTGGCTGTTGTTTCAGAATTGGGAGCTGCTTTGCAATTAGTTCCACTAATGCTTTTAAGTGCCTTTTAAATGATTCACTGCCTGTTATGACTGAATTCCTTAAAAACCCTTGTGAAAGAGTTTACAGATCACTTAAAATAGGTCAGCAGTGTCACTCCTGGAAGACGTTTTTTCAAGTGTTTCATACGAACTTGGTATCTCAGTGCTGGGGTTGGGAAATAGCCTTAGCCGAAGGCTTAGCCAACAAGCAAGCAAACAGTGCTAATCTGAATGTTCCTATTTGTGAAACGCCGAGATGGAAAATAGTACACGTGTATGTTTTGAAACTATTCCCGTGTTTATGGTAGTTACTCCTGTTACACAGCTGGAACGAGCAGTGTCAGCAAAGCATCCGCGGTTTGTCAACGTAACGACGCAGGTTTAGTCCATTACAGAAAGAAGTAAAACCAGCTGTTAAATATGAGCATGGAATTAGTGATTAATTTAGGCTGTGCCTTGTTTTTAAGGGTCATTATAAAATGTTATTCACAAAGAAAACTGAACATAGTGTGCATTCACTGACCATATTAAGTGACCCCTTGGTTCCATAGCAGCAGCACTTGTGGAGATGTTACTGTCCATCTCGGTTTAAAATGGAACTTTAATGTCTGCTTTGTCTTCAGCAGCCAAAATTGCTGCTACGGGTACTGTGTATATACATGTGAGGTATGTAGGACTGAGCACAACTGAGAAGGATCATCTGATCTGAACCCAGAAGTAATGACTGAATCTTAGAGGAGAAAATAGGGTTATTTTGTAAGACTTAGAGCATCTAGAAAAGTACAGAGCCAGCACAGCAGCATCTCTGTTTATCCCAATTTCCTAATTATAACAGTATTTGTTATCATTTACTCCAGGAATGACTATACCAGAAGAAGATGCTGATGTGGGACAAGGTAGTAAATACTGCCTCGTGGCAATAGGAAGGCTTCAGGTAATGCCAGTCTTTCCATATACAAACTATTTCTGAAAGCATGATCATTGTTCTGGTGTAGTTGTAGAAGATTTGCACACAGTTTTGCTACTAGACTGTAACTTTTAGCATGCCTCCAGTTTATGAAGTGCCTTGATGTCTGTGCTGGCAGTGACTTGTCTAGAACTTGTCAACAGACAAAATGAAGCTGATTTTGGTGCACATGTGTACTTAATCCAGTAACAACAGCAGTGGTGCTCCTGAAGATGAGTGTGTACAGACCTGCCAGTCTTTAGGGTGTGTAGGGCTGGGATATTGAGGGTAGTGAGAAATGTGGCAGTACAGGTGCTGCAGGTGGTGGGTTAAAGTGGCCCCCAAAGCCAGTGATACGCTCCCTGCCATTTTTCCATTCATTCTCTCTCTGGCTAATCAACTCCTTGAAAAACTGTCATTGCAGGAGTTATTCTGAAAATGGTAAAGATAAAGTAGTCAAGAGGCACTTCAGAAACCATAGCTTTATTCTCAGTGTGTATTGTGTTGTGCATTCAGATGAGATGTGGGCTGAAGGAGCTGGGAGAATAAAATTTTCCTTCCTTTCTGTGCAGACAGTTGCAATTGTTGTAGTGCATTTCCTTCCTCTGTGCATTGCTGAGCAGAGTTCAGAGCTGTGAGCTAAAGCAGTCGTGGTGAATCTCCTTCACCGCAGCGGGGAGGACAGTTTTTATCTTCCTGGTCTGGGAATTCTGCCATGGGTGAACGTGTTTGAGCCTCTTGCACGATCCCCTGCACTCGCTGCCATCTGCTAGGAGGGGATTGCTCCTCCTGACAAGGTGGAATATCCCTTTCACAGGTGCCAAACCCATCTTACCCGAAGTGAACAGCCTGCAAGCGTTAGCACGTCTGCAGAGTGGCTCTCCATGGCCATGGCAGAGCTGCAGAAGTACTGCAGCATGGTTTTTAGGTTAATCATGCTTTGATAATCAAGAGTAATATATTCCACTAATGGAAAGAAGGAAGTTATGGGGGTTCATGTGTTACAGCTTCCAAAGAAAGATGATTTCCAAGTGATGTCAAAACATCTGTTACATTACAGGAGCCTTTGGGGTATGTGAGGGAGGGCAGGAGGAAGCTCTGTGGGTGGGTTAAATCAGAAAGGAGTCAGGGTGCACAAATGAAAGACTCTTGTTCTGTAACAGGAACTCGAAATCTTGCATATAGTTAACTGGCTAATCAGCTCCAAGTTAGCAAAAAAATGAGATTTTGCTCATTTTGCATTGTAAGCAGAGATAGCTCTGGAAGTTGTAAAAAAATCAGTGGTCTCCTTTGTAGCTCCAGTGGGAAAGAACGGATATGAAGTGGCCTGATAGCACAGATTTCAGGAAGAGAGCTGAAAACACATTGTTCTCTGTGGTGAGATTTGAGAAATATTTAGAGAACTGTGTTTTTCATTATGAGCAGCCACTTGCTATTCTAATAGCTCCTACCTCAGCTTCCAGAGGACTTGGTTCAGGTTCTGTAGGTGTTTCAGGTGAGGTTCATGTCACCTGAAACATGAGTGTTTAGTCTGAGCAGTCCTGTTGGTTATGTTTACAGATAATGGGTTGGTTTCCTATCCTAAAATGAGTGGACTATATTGTCCTCTGCAAGTCTTCATTCTTGGTTGACAAAAATAGGAACCACGATGCCTGATGCGCTGCAAAGTGAGGTGAATCCAGCTGGGCTTCTATCCTCACTATATCCCCACTTCTTGGGAACTTGTGTTTTTCTGCTGTGCTGTTAAGCCTCGATAGATGCCACGGGGTGAGATACTTGCCCTGCAAACTGGACCAAAGGCTGCTCTGTCATTTATCTGCGCTGTTGTTTTATTTATGACCTCCTTCAGTAGTTAGCAGTGTGCCAGCAGACTCTGTTCTTCAGCTGTGGAGTCAGGTTTGGCTTTAGGTGACTGTGGTGTGGACTCGCTTGGCCCTAGGTGACCAGCTCTCCCGTGTGCATGGACATGAACGGCATGTCGGTCCCCACGGAGTTCCTGTCCAGGCACAACTCTGATGGGGTCATCACCTTCGTGGACCCAAGGTGCATCAGCGTCATTGGCTACCAGCCCCAGGTCTGTGACCACTGGGAATGTGGAGAGTGGGTCGAGCTAATGAAGAGAATCCCGTTTGCAGACATGAATTATTTGTGGCTGATGGTTCATACATCATGCACTAAATGCTGTTCGTTTGTCTTTGCTGTCCATGCCTCTGTGTGGGCTGTCTTTATATACCTTTAGATCTGATTAAAATGCTAACAGCAGAGTGCTCTGAACCTTGCACAGCTTTCCAATGAAGCTATTCTGTGACAGAAAGTTAACAGTGCTTGGAGAGAGTTTTAGTCCTGTAGACCTTTGATTCTGCCAATCTCTTGAACAGTAAGCAAACATAATTTACAGCATCTATTTTCCTTTAGGCTTACATCTGCTTCTCTGAACAGGAGGCTAGTGCAGAGCTGAGCAGAATAGTAAATGAACCTCAGTTCTCCCTCAGATAACTCCCAACAGTTACAATTTAGAGGCAGAAGTAATTTCTTGTTCATTTGCTAATTAATATTTTTTTTATTTTAAATTGCTTTATGATAACTGTTTATACAAAAACTAGTGCCATAAAATGGGCTGTAGTAGCAGATGTTAGTCTTTTCAAGACACCTTTCTCACAGGTGTTAGAAAATGGCTTAAATTTTTTGTAAAAACATGGAGCATGATGCCTACGAACCTTGTTTGTATAGTTCATCCCTGATTAACTGAGTAGTCCCATTAAGGGTGGTAGATCTTGTGTTTGCAAGAATTACTTGCACGTCTGCACGTGGATTTATATTGTGGTTTGGGTTTTTCACATAGCTTTGTGTTTTATTCTAGGATCTTCTGGGGAAAGATATTTTAGAATTCTGCCATCCTGAAGATCAAAGCCATTTGCGAGAGAGTTTCCAACAGGTGCTGTGTCCTGCTCCTTTTGTTCCACACTTTATTATTTTGTTATTGTTTTGACCACAGAAGTAGTTTTTATTTTATAGTTCAAGGTATTTTTTTCTGTTATGCAGGAGAAGGAGTAGCATAGATGATTTGGTTTTTCATGTACTTTAATGGAGTTACAGCACTTTACATCAACACCTAATTTGGCCCTTTTTCCCAATTAGGAATTGAAATGTAGAAGGAAGTAACCAAAGAAATACAACATACAGGAAGAGCTACTGGTTTGGATTTGTTTTTACCGTGGGCCACATTTACATCAGCTATATCCACTTACCTTATTCCATTCAGAGCTTACTGTTTCAGCTTGGTCTGGGACATGCATTAGCAGTGCTTTCCCCGAGCTGCCTCCTTACTGCTGGGCTTTTCAGAGCCCAGCACAGGATGTTTAACCTATTGCTGAGGCTCAGTTGATCTAAGTGGTTCCAAATTTTCTAACAACAGCCAATAGCTCAACCAAGTTGTGTTGATCCATCTTGCGTTGGATGCTGAGATGTGTTTTCAGCTGTGAAATGTGGATATGAAGTGACTTCTAAATAATTCGTATAACCAAGTGTTTGTTCAGGCATGGCATGCACAAACAGCTTCTCAGGGGGAAAAACAACTAAGTGCTGTGTCCCTAGAACAGATTGTGAAACTGAGGTTATGGTCTCTGCAGAAGCGTTGGAGATCATGTAAGATATCCGTGCTCCTGAGCTGTTCCCTTGCGAAGACTGAGTACAAACAGCAGCCTTTTTAAATTCAAGATGTTGATTCACAGGCCGTGAGAGTTCAATGCTTTAAACGAGTCACCACACCCAGACATCTCCTCTGCCCCACCTTGGTTGGGAGTGTGACACTGCAGCTGAATCTTCCCGATCTGTCACCAGGAGTCAGGTCCTGCTTCCCCTCTTCCTCTCCTGCCTGCCCTCCTGCCCACCCTTCCTGCTGCCTTGGTGCTGGCACAGATGGACTTGCTGGGAAAGGCTAAGGCACTAATTCCTCTTGCATGGATCTTTCAGCTTTCGGCTGGTTCAGCTCCCTGAGCTGGTGCCTGATGGCGTCAGCGGCACAGGAGCAGTGAGAGCACATATGCTGTTTTTCACTGGTGCCCAAATGATTGATTCCACTCATCTGTCCAAGAGACAGTGACAGAGAGCTGCTGGATAATGGCCCATCAAACATCCACCTACAGCGAATCCATCCAGGGATTGCCTGGGTCTCAGCAGGGCTGACTAATGAACATTGCAGTTAATGACTTGGTCCTCCCTGTGTTCACTGGAAGTGAGATCAGGCTGTGGGAGGCTGCCAGCGTCTCCCTGAGCTCGGCTGCTGGGGACTCCACTGTCACCACTCACTGCTGGGCATGTGCATGAGTGATTTGCTGGATTAGGGACCTGCATGATCTGCTTAAGGTCATACAGGAAAACAGCAGGAAAAAATGCAATTAGAAGTGAAAGTTCCTGCTCATTCAATCTGTGTCCAATCTATGAAAATACTGTGCTGTTTCTTCAGCAGGCTGTGCCTTTTTCAGTGTATTTTTGTTCAGTACAGTAGCAGTGCGACTGGGGCTGTTACTCCCATCATGCAATAAAAAACTGAAGTAAACAGTTAAGCTTTGCACCAGGTGGTTTTTATTTCCAAAGAATACAAGAAAGTAAAGTTTAATCACTAGCTTTGAAATTTTTTGTGCTGGTTTGTTTGTGTGCTCTGTCTTAAGATAGTTCAGGATTTTCCCAGCAGCAATCTCTCTGCTTTATATATTATTCCAGAATTACTGTTTGCTTAATCGAGGTTTCAGGGTAATAGATCACTGCCATTTGTTTTATTATTATTAGTTTGAACTTAAAAATCTCTTCATTAAAAAGGTAACTGTGTTTTCGAATAAACTCTTCTTTTTTTCCTAAAACCTGAAAACTTGACACTTCTGATTTGCTGACAGTATCAGAATCAGGCTGGTGCATAACAGAGAAGGGAGGGAGGGTTTTGCAATTTTTGGTCAATGGCCAGTATCTATCTCAGGGCTTTACTTCCTTGGTAAGATAAATTCATTCATCAGGGTGGGAGGAATCAGGCCAGAATAAGATAGTCTCAAGGCTAAAGCCAACAAATACAGGTTAGTATCAAAGGGTCCAGAATACAACTATTGGATACCCAGTAGGATACTATTCAGATTGCACACTTCTACACCAGCTCTGCGGTTTCTACCCTGGGTGTGGTAGTAGAAAATTGCTAAAAGAATGTCACTCAGTAAACTCAGATAAACCCTATAAAAGCGTCAAAAAAACCCCAGCAAAACCAACCAAAAGTCATTTACTTCAGGATGATTTCGAACTTTCCTGGGCTTTGCTAAAGCTTTTTGTGTCTCCTATTTGAACTGTCTTCTATTTGCATTCTTTCAATTTAATCCTATATCCAGATGATTAATTTGAAGTGCAAACCTCTGAAGAAAACAGGATTGGAACATTTTTCTTAATCCAGTTGCTTGTCAATAAAGGCAGAGGGTAAATAGTGGGACTTCTACTTTTAGAGAATACAGGCTGCAGATAGCTCATAAGAAGTAAATCCCAGATGTGAAGGATTAGGAATCCACAAGATGTGGCATTTGTTTGCAGTAGACCTTCCCTTTCCTTCCTCGAGGCAGCCCTGAGATAGCTTGGTGGAAAAGCTGTAGAATATAAACAGAGATAGGCCAGGTAAGTGCCAGCTGAAGGACTTAAAACCATGAAAGTTTCCTTGTGGCTTAACCCCAGTTTGCTGGATAACACGAGAAATGCAGCTGCAGGGCCAGTGTGTGGAGATTGCTCTCAATGTACTTTAGTTGGCTGCTTCTCAAAGCTCACTTGGTGCCCGGCTGTTGATTTGAACAAAACTTCAGCTACCAAACCCAGACATCTGAATTCTTAGTTACAAACAAGTAGGCTGTGCAAGCAAGGAATTCATAGTAAATTAAAATTAAATTAAAATGGACAGTGGCTTATCAGTGTTCTCTCCATTCAAACACTGGCTCAGTCTTTTTTTCTTCTGAAAGCCAGAACCGATTGTTGCTTGTTAGCAATTTGCCATTCTAGAGAGTCTTTTAATATGTTTAGGGTGGGGGGAACCAACCCCTGATGGTTTCTAAAATACCAAAAAATAAACACCATTGTGTTTAAGCATTGTCCTAAATTCTGATGCTGATTTATCACATATATTAATTGTATAGCTGGGTATCCAAGCAGAAGAGCAGACAGTCAACCTCAAAGTTGCATTTCTTGTAGGCTTTTGTTCAGCTACAGTGATTGGTTTATGGTTTACATATAAACATTTAAAAGATCCTCAGTTTGGTTTCTGTCAATCTCTCGATGAGTGTTTCACATTTAACCATTCTTAAAGTTTCTGTGTTGGAATAACAGCACAACCTGATGGTTGTCCTGAATCTGTATTCTTTCAATAAGCAAGATGGAAATTGGCATTTATATGACAAAGCATGTGAGGATTTCATTCTGAAGGAAATAGCTGTAAACATGGATAGGATTTCGCATATTCTGTCCAAATTAAGAATTCCTCTGCTGCTTTCTGTAATTCAAGTTTAAAACGTACCAGTTGCTGCTGTTGACTGTTCATTTGCACAGCAGGTAGCAATCTCCTGTTATTAACCTTTCCAAATGGCTTTGCAGGTGGTGAAACTGAAAGGTCAAGTCCTGTCTGTGATGTATCGTTTTCGCACCAAAAACCGGGAATGGATGCTGATCAGAACCAGCAGCTTCACCTTTCAGAATCCTTACTCCGATGAGATCGAGTACATCATCTGCACCAACACTAACGTAAAGTATGTGCCTGGCTGGGTGCTCACCCCCGTGGTTTTGAGGGAATTGTAGCCATTCTTTTCCGCTGTAAAGCACATCCCAGTTTTTTAACAGGTACCTTTGTTTCTCTCTAACAGCGCAGGCTGTAACAGGGTTTTTCTGCATCAGGAGATCTCCCAGTGTAGCTGTTTCTCTGTGTCATTATCCTGTGATGCTTCCAGGACCTGGCTGTGCTGGGGGGAAGCGTCACTTATCTGTTATGTCATTAGACAAGGCCATTGATCTCAGTCCAGGCTGCCTTGAAGTAACACAGAGCTTCCAGCAGCACAGCAGCTGTCCTGATACTGGAGGAAGGTTAGCCTGACTCCTGAGCCAGGAGAAAATTCCGTGTCCATGGTCGTTGTGACCATACCATTCTGTAGTTCTGGGCTCTTCTGCTTGAGCTGTGTCTACTCTTACGACCTAATGAAGCTGGCAAAATTATTTCCTGGTAGGTTTGAGTGGGAAGGGCTCCTGATAGTTTAGGTCTGATAGAATATCCCCAAGTATGGGGGTGGTCCAGTTCCTTATCTTAAGAGGGAAGTGAAATAATCCTGTCTTGGAATTAATACTTTCAAAAGTCTTTCATTTGGCCTCTTAGGAGGAGGTCACACTCAGAGTGTGGTGGAGCTTCATCTCTGTGGACTGAGCAGAGATGCTTTTGGAGCCTGCTGAGTTCTCAGCCAGTAACTGCAGAAGCTAATCTGGCCTTGATTGCTTTGTAGTGTGGGGTTTTTCAATAAACGTTTCTTCTTTCCAGTATAAACTTAATCTATTCCTAAAATTAAATCTGCTTCTGGTCTGACCAGAGATTTTTTGCTAAGTCTTTAGCTGAGAGGAAGTTACTGGGTTTGAGATCTCAGCCTGTTAGACCGTATATCAGAAGTGCTGAACGAGCAGTCTGCTGGTGGAGGTGCCTGCTGAGAGCTCCACTGCAAAACCAAACCCCTGGGGCTTTGGCACTGGAGTTTGGAAGTGCCTCTGAGCGTTCCTTGTCTTGCTGCTTTGGACATGGAAGATACCTGGAGTAGAAGGAAGGGCTGTGCATTCACTTACATGAAACCCAGCATCACAATTGTTTTCCTCATTTTTTTTTCTGCATACCCAGAAAGTTGGGCTTGAACTGAATAGTTAAGCTCATTGAAAACAGGCAAATGTGTCTTGAAATCAGACAGCTTGTCTGCACTGTGCATCAAAATAGCTATTTCCACATTTCTGCTGTCCCCATAATACTTTTCCAAATAATTTGAATATGCAAAAACAGGCCTGCAAAGTAAAAAACATCTTCTGAGGTTTGTCCCAGGCTTGCTTAATTGTGCTTTGTTCCCGAGAGGCCACGGATGAGAAAGTGGGGCTGGAGGCTTGTGTTGTGTTGACTCTGGGAATGCTTTTTCCCGAGCCTGCACTGTACAGTTCAGCTTGGCACCGCAGCCCTTGCTGTGATGAATGGGACTGTGCCAGCTCCTGGCTCTGCTTCCCCCTCTCTTGCTAGGTTTGAATAACAACCCAGAAATGCTGACCTAATATGGAAGTTGCCTGCTGCTACTTTGACAGAGGATGTTCCCTCTTTCCTGTCATGTTGAAAATGTTCTGAAATGGGCAAGATGCAGCCCATTATACTCCTGCTTTTGAATAGTAGAAAGAATGCATCATTCAGACTGGTTTTGTTTTTGCCCTTATTCTCTCCCAGTTCTCAGATTTCCAAAGAGGACTTACTGTAAAGTACTGCAGTTCCTGCCTGTTTCTGTGTTTCTGTTTGTTTTTTTTTTTTTTTTTTTTTTTTTTGCACGTTTGGGGTCATGTTTTGACTTCTGATTTCCCAGCTGCCCTGAAGAGTTGTACGTCATGGTGTAGCTGGTGATTTCCAACTCCTCATTAAGCTGCTGCTGGGACTGGTGGTTTGGCACCAGCCCAGGTGTGTGTGGCCATCCCTGTGTGTTCCTGGAAGGTGGTCTGGGTCCGGCGAGGTGCTTCCCGTGGGGACCAGGCAGGGCCAGGGCTGCCTTGCTCTGCCCAGCTGAAGGCACAGAGACAGATTTGATCTGCCCATCGCTGTGGTAACCGAGGCAGCCCCATAAAATACAGGCTTGAGGCAGTTAAAAACTCAGCATGGAATTGTAAAGACAATGTAGCCGAAACATCCAGGTTTAAATCAGTTTTTAACTTAGGATAGATTAAAGCCACAGTACATACATGTGTGTGTGCTGTTAATGGAGTAGCTCAAGCTGGTCAGTGAACACCGTTTTCCCAAAAGACTGTAGAGGGCAGTGCTGATTCCAGTTGTGGAGGGATCAATTGATTTTTGCTGTTATTTGTTGGCTTGGTTTGGTTGTTCTGTTTCTTTTTTTGTTTGTTTCTTTTTTTTTTTCCTTTTTTTAAAATAAAGATACTCCTTTGGAGCTTCGAAGTCAAACTTGCTTTTGGTACAGAAGGATGAGGAAACATTAGGTTCAAATGTTCACTTA
>VZTI01001642.1:128297-177575 GCA_013397865.1 Struthidea cinerea | reverse complement strand
AAAAAAAAGAAAACTTCTCTCAGTTTCACTTGGGTGTAGTCATCCAAGAGAAACTTCCTGGAGAAATGAAGCATTTAACTTTTTGCGTTTGTGCTGTGTTCGGCTGAAGAGTCCCCTGTTTGACCACATTCTTCCTGTGTAGTTGGGACTGTTTGATTTCCAAAGAGAAAAAATAATTGTTACCAGCATTTATTTAATACACAGAGCAGTGTTTGAATAAAATACTGCCGTGGTGGCAGATTATATAAAGGTCTTTTTTATATATATATAAATATATTTATTTATATGTATATACATCAAAATAAAGAAGAGACATACTTTTATGACCTTTGTGGAATAGCTGATGTTTCATTTTTGGAAGTCTCAAATCCTGCGCTCCACTGTGGGAATTTATGGATCCTGTGGTTGTCCTGAGTCTCGAGACTTTTTGTGTCGTAGTGAGCTGGCACAGGTCGCTGCTGGAAGCAGCCTGCTGGATGAATCAGCCTCTGGGAGAGGTGCTTTCTGGTCTGGATTCTCGTGGGCCAAAATACTAAAGAGATCAATTGTCCTGATAAAATTCCAGTTGGTGGTAGTGGTGGTAAAGACTCTCATGCTCTCGTGCCATCTGTGCTCTGTCTGATGCTGGTGTTAGACCCTTTCACAGGAGTGAGTTGAAGCTCTAGGCTAAAAGAGGGAGATACTGAGCATTTCTGAAAGAGGATTTTACAACCACAGCCCCAAGGCTTTTACTACTCTGCTTTTGTCCAAGCCAGACACAGGAAGCACGTGTGCCTGTATTACATAAAAATAGCTTGGTAGGGATGCAGTGGTGTTGTTTATCTCCCACCAAAGAGCTTGTTAATTTTCAAGTTCAAATTGTTTTTGTTTGCTCTGGTGCTTGAAAAGGGAATCAGTGACTTCAGTTTCCATATAGAGGGCTTAACATCCTCTCGAATGTCAAAAGAACTTCCACAGTATCTTCCTTTTTCCTCCACATATATTTACTAAAGTAAATTTGAAGTAACTGTCAAAGCCTTCAGATTTACTGAACCATTCCTTGTCCAAGCCAGGGGCTTTTCCAGTTTCATATTTACCTGTGGGAGTGTTCCTGCAGAATCCTCTGTTGACCCAGACAATGCCTCTCTTGCTGTGTTGGGTATCCTGTACAACCAAGAAATTTTTCATTTGCTCCTTGAACCCCTGAAACTGAAATTGAAACCAAGGACAGTTTTTAGGTTCAAAGTCAGAAGGCACTTTGAGTTTTGCCCCAAACTGATGATAATCCCTTGTTCTGTTTCATTTTTACTGTCCAGCAGTTGGGTGACTGAAGGGACCTGCCTGTGTTGGCTGTCAGAAGGGCTGGTGAGGTGGCAGGGTCTGAAGCAGCTGCAGCAGCAGCACTGAGCTCTCCCTGGTTGGCTGCTCCATGAATTGCTGCACAGTTCCTTTCAGGTTTCAAGCACCATTTAGACTATTTATGCAGTAGCAGCCAACAACAACAGAAGATGCTACCCTGGCTTTGCATTTCGATCTTAATTAAGTGCAGCATAGCTTGCACAGAGTTCAGTAAAGATACACACAACTGCGTGGTTTTTATAGGAAGTGGATTTGGGGATTTTGTTCCCAAAGTTCAGTGCTGTTAACACAATGTGGTGTTTATCTTGTACTGCAGCTTAATGAGTATTAGAGATGAAAGATAGAGAAGGGTGAAGGAGCACTGAGTTAGAGAAGTGCCTGCAAAACAAATAAGGAGTGAGTGTGCTGTTTGGTTTGGCTCATTTGTATGTATATGGCTGAATCAAGAAAACATTCTTTATAAGGAACAGAGGAGACCTAATGTGCTGTTTATTGACACACGCACCGAGTCGGTGGTAATAAAAACAAATGGAACAGTGTAATTAGCTTTCACGTTAACAACCGGATTTAATGGGTGTTTATTGTCCACGGGGTGGTATTTAGAAACTTCCCCATAGATTCCCCATGATTAAATTGCCTCCCATAGTTCTGTTGGAAAAGTATGCATTTTATGCTTGTGAACAAAGAATGTCTTTGCATTCCAGATGTAATTTTTAGGAATTTTCTGTTAGCTAAAATAACAGGGAAAATCCATGGCTCTCTAATGACCTGGAGGACTGCCTTTTTTTGCATGGTACTGCTAGGACAAAAGAGATTCCTTGTATTATGTGTTCTCACACTGTGAGGCTTGCAGAAGGCTTTTGGCCACTTACTCCGACCTGCTGTTTGTTGCAGGTCACAGATTTTTGCCATGAAGTGTAGTAACTGACCAAAGTGTCTTCTGGAATAGCTTCAAGGGGTGGCAAAATCACTTCCCTAGCTTGTTTGAGTGATTCCTCACGTTTCCATCAGTTTGTGTCTACTTTGTCATTTGACTTTGTCTGCAAGTTTGTCTCTCAATCCCTTGGCAGTTGAATCTATTTCAAAATTTAAAAGAAGATTTGGATGAAAATCTAAAATTTAAGCCTGTGGCTAAAAATATATTGTAATTTTCCAGAGTTTGAAATCCATGATCTCGCTGTTTTGCAGAATCTCATCTATTCCTGCCTGTCCAAGTATCATGTCTCTCTGGGGGAAGACGCACGTAGTGTGTCATTCCCATTTTTTGGGTGATTTTTCCTTCAGAAAGAGGCCAGAAACATACACAAACTGTGAGCAATGTAAAGAATCATTTACAAGTATCAAATCCAAGGATTTTGTCAGTTCAGCTCCAATCTTATCCTAATCTCTGAGCTCTAGCATGACTGGGGGGGTTTATATCTTCTTCGCTAATCGAGCCAAGAGCCCACAGAGATGAGTGCTCTCCCTGTGCATCTCCAGGCCAGAAGTTTTCTTGCTCGTTGTGACCAAGCAACAGAAAGCGACTGTTAATGGGAGGTGCAGAACATCTGGATAACTTTCCAGCTGCTGAGGTGTTCTGTCATTCGGCACCTTCCTGGAGAGCAAGCTTACTCCTTCCTTCAGCAGAATCAGAGAGGGGGTCTGGTGTGTTCAGCATTAACACGAGGAAGACAGTGAATTAAGAACAGTGAATTTTTAAATGCTTTATAAAAGAGATTGTGTTCTATCCTCCATTACTTACCCACGTACATTTCTGTGCTCTCGCAGCAAAGTTCTTCCTGTGCCCTGTTGCATTCCTGTGGTGCAGGTTTTTATCAATGAGAAAGCTGTAAAAACAGATGGGTTTTTACAGGACAGGATTTAGTAAATCATCTGAGAGACGTTTCACTGGGAGTGTAAAATAGGGGACCGTGACTGTTCCTTTTTGTATCTTAATCGGTTTTTGTAAGAAAGTCATTTTGTCTCCCTTGCAGACAACTTCAGCAACAGCAAGCAGAACTTGAAGTACATCAAAGAGATGGGCTGTCATCCTATGACTTATCTCAGGTGAAATTTCTCAGATTTTTCTCTTTGTGCCTCTGATCATTTAAAATGTAAAGCAATAGCAGATTTCAGCAATACTGAAAGTACATTGTGACTGCCGCTGAATTCCTTTTAGTCAGATATGGTAGAGGGAATTACCTTCCTCTGTGTGTCTCAACAGGTGCCTGTTCCAAGTATACCAGCTAATGTTCACGAGGGTGGAAAGTCTGTGGAAAAGCCTGATGCTATCTTCTCCCAAGAGAGAGATCCTAGATTTGCTGAGATGTTTGCTGGAATAACTGCTTGTAAGTCCCTGATGTTTAATTTTTAATACTGTGTTCAGCTTGGTTACATGATGTAGAGCGCAGCTTCAACAGAATGAAGAGAAACTGCAACATGGCAGGGAATTTTCTAAGCGGCATCAGTCTTTGGGACTTTTCCTAGGATCTGTCATTAGTTGGTGTTTGCCCTAAAGGTGATAGCAAAGAGGGAAGGATGGCGTTTGTGTCATCAGAGCCGCCTGGTTTGGATTCTCTTTTCATTTCACAGGGACACCTTAGGCAGTGCTCCTAGATATTAAATATACTGAGCAGAACTTCCCATTTCTAAGTGTATATTTGACTTCTTAAACAGCATATGTAAATTTATTTTTCTAAATGGGGACAAAAAAACCCCTTACCATCTTAAGACAAGCTGCAGTTTTTTATCAAATCACCAGCTTTTGTGTCGATGCTTTCAGAGGCATATGATGCCTTGAAGTGTCATGACATACTTGTTCTCTGGCCACTTGAGGCACCTCCAGTCATGTTACCTGGTGAGGAGTCCTTGCTCTTTTTCCCACAACTTTTAAACTTGTTAGCAAGTTCTTCTAAGAGTGACGGGAGTCTCAGGAACATTATGTTGTTCTAGATTCCTTGGAAATTACTGTGAGGACAGAGTCCTTACTGATGCCCTCACCAAAGGATTTCCCAGCCCTGTTCTAAGAGGAAACAGCCAACTTGACAGCCGTTGTCAGTCAGACAGATGGAGCTGTCTCAAAGTAGCCCCAGCCTGTGCTGCCCGTTGCCCTAGCAGGCAGAAATCACTGATTTCTGAATCCACTGGCAGCTGAAGGGATCATCCAAAATATATCTGTAGGAAACCAGGCTCGTTAATTCCCCTGCTTGTGGAAGAATTCATTGATTGTTTATTGTTCTTAGCTGTCCTCACTGAAAAAGAGGAATTTTTACATTTGTATTAAATAAATCAATGTGCAAGTGTCATGCAGTGCAGGGAGGAAACGACCCACAGGGTTTGACTCCAGGGGTGTTGGAAAGTGACCTCACTCCGTTGGTTTCTTATGTCTGGATTGGCTTTTTCAGATTGAGAAGACATTGTAACTGCAGTATATACTTGATATGCTGTCCTCCTGTTGCTAGGACTTCTCTGCTGTTCCTGTTCACCCTTCCCTGTTTACTCCAACAGTGGAGTCAACAGCTGAGGCCATGAAAGGGGTCCATTAGAAGGTAGCAAGACTCCAACCCTAAACACCAGAATATGTTTTTCCGAGCAAGAACATCTTGCTTTTTTGGCTGCTTTATTGGCTCTTTTTCAGGCAGCTCTCAGCTGTTTGTGGGGAGGGGTTAGGGTTAAGGGTGTTGCAAGCTGTGAGGTGGCTGGGAGGTTATGTTCTTGGAAATGCCATTTCTCTTTTCATTCTTATCAATTTACAGGCTGTGCTTTTTTTGGGACGTTCTCCTTCTCTGAATTTCTCATGGGAGCTGTGATCAAGGTCTCCTGTGAATGATAAAGGATGGTTCACAGTTAGGGATGAGATACCCTGTCCAAAATCAATATTGACAAGCCTGCGTGCTGCCAGACATTTGCATTATGTTGATACCCGATCTCGTTCTGTGAGAACATGGGTTGATACGGGGAGATTGCTGCCACAATTGCGTGTAGTGGCCACACATAATTAAAACCCCAAAAGTTGGGAGAGGAAGCCTGGCTTTACTGATTCGTGCACGTGCTTTGCAGCACGGGATGATGCAACTCTTAGAGAGAGATTCAGTCAAGGGGCAGAAATGTTGGAAATGCTGGTCCTGCTGGGAGAAGGGACATCACTGACCAGTGCAGTGGTAGAGTTTGAAGAGAAACAGGTAAAACATACCAAAGAAAAAAAAATTCAGTGCTGTACCAAAGGTGAGAGCAGAGAACTGTGTGTAAAATCCTGAGTAGGAATACAGCTGGGAGAGATGTGGGCCAGATTCAGAGGCTAAAGGGCATTCAGGGTAACTCAGGAAGGAGAATTAGCTGCTTGCTATTAGTATAGCTGTTCCCTTTGTCTTGGCCTCATCCTGTGGCACAGACCCTGGTAGCTGCCATGGCAACTCTGCTGCACTTGAGGAATTCCAGTTCATTTGGGGCACTCTCAATTTCTCTGGTGAGTTGTTCTCAAATATCTAAAGCACCCGCAGGATTTTGGCTCAGTCTCTTCCTACCCTGAGAGTTTGGTGTCCCTGCAAAGGGTGGCCTCAGAAAATGGGACATCTCATGCACGAATGACATTACTGCAGAAAAAGACAGATTCATCTGTCCTTCTTCTCAGAGCTGTCCCAACCCATTCTCAGTTCTTCCTACTAGATACACAACCTTCTCTAGACCTTGTGCCCATTTCTCCCTGTTGGTTTTTTTTTTAATACAAGAGCATAGTTTTGCAGCCCAGCCTTGGTTTCTGTGCTGGCCAGGAGGTAGCCAGGGAGGAATTTCTACAAATTTCTGCATTTTAAAAGGACAAGCAATGACAGCTTGCATCAGTGGCATCCATGCTCCCTCTCCGAGGCTCCTGTGAGGGAATTTGAGGTGACTTTTTTCTTTTGGGAGGCAAGCTTAGATTCTTGTTAGGAACATAATGTAAGAACGACGTAGGTAACAGGGAAGAGCTGGTGCGTGTTGGAGGTCTTTGGTGAGTCATGCTCAGGAGGTCCCTGAAAGCTAGGGAAAGCTAAAAAAAATTTAAACACCTAAAAAATACTTCTGTTACGTGTGAGTTGAGTGGGCCTTTTGTCCGAGAGAGCATCTTGTGAAATGAGTGGGAATCTGAAAAGAGCAAAGGGGAAGATGAGGAGGCAGACTTGATTTCTAGGCCTGTCAGGTACATAGCAACAGATGGTTGCAAAACCTTCAGTGAGTTGCAGGGTGTTTTGCACTTGGAGGGGAGATGGAGAAAGTGAATAAAGGGTGGTGTAAATTATTTTAAGAGAAGTAGTAGTGAGATTTCCCTGGGCTTTGGAATAATCCAGTGCCAGAAAATTAAATTAAGGGACCAAATGGTGCTGTTCACCCAGTCTTGTTTCATTCAATTAGAGATTGATCTCCAGTTGCCACATTAAGGGTAGATGATAGAAGTCAGTGGCATCTCTTCGTGCGCGTTACTCACGAGGCTCCTTTGTCTTCCACTCCTCTGGGGTGCTTCCATCCTGTTTCATGGCTCCCCATCCTGTTTCATGGCTCCCCCAAGCCACATAAGGACAGCAAATTCCACGAGAGACTTGTGTTTTGCCTTGCCACAGCTCAGGTGTGCAGGTCTTGTGACACTCAGAGGCAAAGTGCCTGCAGCCACCTGTGGGACTGCGATGCAGATGGGGCTGCAGGTTGTCACCCCGAGATGAGCAGGCAGTGCCACCAGGCTGCTGGGGAGGTGGCTGCTGCTCAGGCTGTCCCGAGGGAAGCAGATTGGCAGCTGGTTGGGAGAGAGCTCTTGGACACCCTTCCTTGGGTTCTTTACCCAGTGGGGTGTCAGCTGCCCCCCCATTGCAGACAGTCTGGTAACAGCAGTGGGGCTGGAGGGCTTTTCCTGGTGCCAGAAATGTACCCTCACCTGAGCCACGGAGGTGCACGTGCATCGCACCTTCTTCAGAGCAGGTTTGTTTCACGTGCCATCCCTCCATCCCCCTGGGCAGACTCCCACATCTTTCTTCCAGAAAAGCTTTGTTCCCCTTTCCACTCTGTGGCTGGGGGCCATGCACACCTCACTCCCCACCTCGGCCAGAGCCGTGCTCTGTCCAGTCAGGAGCAGCTTCCAGCAGGTCTGGGCTGTGTGGCCAGAGGCCACAACCAGCTCAATGTTCCTTGCAAACAATGGCATTAACGAGGCACAGCCTGTGAGGAGGGTGTAGAGGAGACACAAACCAGCTGTGCCTCTGGTTTCAGGCTGAATTGTCATACAGCCCTTTTTTGTGTCGTTGCTAATGTGTTCCACAGGGCCTCTTCATGAGGCTTGAAGAAGGAAGGAAAGCTTCCTGCTGCATATATACATTGCAATTGTCTTTAAATAATTTTTCATTCATTATCTCCTCCCCTAAATTAATTCTTTTTCTGTGATTTGTTTTTCTCTTGCAGCAGATAAAAAAATGATGGCCTCTGCATCCACAGCAGGAAACCAGCAGCTTTACTCACAGGGAAGCCCATTTCAGCCAGGACACTCGGGAAAGACTTTCAGGTATTTAGTCCAGATCCTGAATGTATCAGTTTCTGTCTGAGAGTGGGGGACTGTCCCCCTTCAACGTGGTGGAAACAAAACCAACCCAAGGTGCAAGAGCTTTCTTTACATGAATGAATTTTACTCTGTGTACACTTCACTGCTGGTGATATCACTTGCTCTGGGCTTACGAGCTTGAGATGATTTGGGTATCTCTCTTAAAAATATTGGCTGGTAAATAGGTACTTCTTGCTGTGATAATGTAATTGGGAAAAAGCTAAGAAGCAGCAACAAATCCTGAAGGGAAATAACTCTGAGAGGTGACAGGGTCAGAGATCTGAGGAACATTCAACCAAGCTAGGAAGGTGCAAAGATTTGTTTTGCACTCATGGCTGTCACTGCTCCTGCAGGCTTGGTGTGGGTACCTTATCAAGGGGAACAGAGGGGTGCTGCATTCATAGTCCTGGGGGAGGACTGGGACAGAGGCGTGAATGCTTTTCTAAGGCAGCTTCCAAATACATGTAAGGTGGTGGTCTGGCATGTTCCAAGGCTTTTTTGAATTATTGTAAGTGTGTGTCACTACCTGCCAGCTGGCAGTACAGGTTTGCCTAATCTGAAGTTTGTCTTCGTTTCCAGTTGCTTTTGGAGAATGTGATAACAGCAACTGTATTTACCGTAGTGCCTTGTGATATCACCACTGTCCTACTGGGGTTTCATTCTCCAGTTCAGACCAGCCAAGGCTGTTGGAAGTGAAGGAACAGACATTCAGAACCTCTCAGTTCCAGGAGCTGGAAAACATTGGCAAACACTGACTTTATTTAGACCAGTGTGCTCTTAAAGTCGTAATTGCTAGTAATCTCAGTGGGGAGAAGCAAGATCCATGTGAGTGTGTTTTGTCCAGTTAACGCCAAGTATAACTTGGGGAGATATGACAGTAAATTAAAATGTCTTTTAATTGGATATCGTGTATTACCGCGTGGCTGCCTTGCCATCTTGGGGTTTGGTGTGTGTTCTGTTTGCTTCCTGTGTTAATTCCTGATGTTTAACCATAGCTTTTTTTCCTAATGCTATTCTGTTACGTCAAGTAATGGCTTGCATTTCTGCCAGCACTTCCACTCTCAGTGAACTGGCCTCTTTGAATAATCTCCAGCCTGGCCCGTTCAGTCCCTGAGCCTGGGCAGCCTCTAGGCACTGTTCTGCAGAATCCTGCTTTCAAAGTGCATGTTCCAAGCTCCTTAGATGATGGGACTTGCCAGTCCAGCTGAGATGTTGGCAGTAGGGCCAGCCTTCCCCAGCAGATGCTGTGTGCTCCAGCCAGATTTAGATGGACTTTCTGGTCTATGTTTCCCTCTTTGGAGACTCTGTGATAGTAAAAACTAAAAATAAAATAAATTTTTAAAAATTTTTAAAAACTCTGCAAAGAATTTCTAAACATACTCTTTGCTTTTAGGCAGCTTAAGAAATCCAGAATAGCAACTCCAATATTCAAATGCCTGCCACGTTTTGCTTACACTCTGGGAGGGATTCTGTCAGCCTTCTCCGAGGATTCAGATTCCTGCTTTCTCTCTGTTCAGCCTTTTTTACTTCTTTTCCCAATCTGCTCTCTTTTTTCTCTGTAAGATTGTGAAAATAAACAATAGGGAAGGGATTGGAGAAAAGAACAGGCTGTTTCAGTGGATGCACAAAAGTGGTTTTGTGTGCTGTCTTCATTTTTATTCATCTATATGTGACATGTAAAAAATAAGTTTTTATGTATAAAAGTACAGTCACAATGTGTGGTTGTGTAGATTCCATTGCTCACGACTTCCATGAGAATAAAATAGTGATGTGGAGCAGTTCCTTCATAAAATTCTTCTTATAATTAGGATTTTCTAGGTGTTTCTCTCTAGTGAAATTCAGTAATTAGGAAACAGCTAGCATATAAAAAAGTTCCTTAAAAACATTATTTTTTATTATTATTATTAGTGTTTCAAAGTTACTGCATGAGTTTAACTTCTTGTCTTGATTATTCTTTTGCCTGGGTGTATAACTGCCTGTTCTTCTTTAGCATCAGTTGGTGAAAAAAGGAATTAAAAGCCCTTATTTTTAGTTTGTCGCACAAAGTTCTTCATTTCCCAGGCAGGAAACAAATAAGGAAGTGCTTATAAGTGTCATCTTTTGTGCCCATCTTCATTTAAAATGGCATTTAAGCAAATGCTTAAATACTGTTGACTTTAGGCACAAATTTATGATGAAGTACCTGCTCAAATACTCTCTGCAAGCAGGATTTTTAATGCATTAAATGTTAGATGGGTGTGGGGATAAGTGTGTATGCACCATGTGTGAGACTGTTTTTATTCTTAGAAGCCCTTTCCAAGAGATCACTGAAGTCTAATTCAAAATAATTTTGCCTGCTGCGTCTATTAGAACTGACATTTTAGAATGCCAATATGTTTCATATTTTTGTGATTGTTTTCAGTCAGTTTTTTTGTCAGGATAGATTGAATAATTCGTTTTAATGTATTGTCACTACTTCTGTATCTGGGGTACAGTTTGTGCATTGAGAATACACCCTACAAATGAGGCTCTGTCTCTGTTCTGAACCCTTAGCTCCTCTGTGGTGCACGTGCCTGGCGTCAACGACATCCAGTCTTCCTCCTCAACAGGCCAGAACCTGACACAGATATCCCGGCAGCTCAACCAGAGCCAGGTGGCCTGGACAGGAAATCGCCCACCATTTCCAGGACAGGTACTGATTTCAAGAGCTTTATTTTCATGGCCGTTAAAGACTTGCACTCTCTGTGCTTTTTACAGAAGAGTTAGTAAACCCTTTTATAATGTCAGTGTAATTAATTTGTGGGGTGGAGTTGGTACCTGGCTTCTGTTCCTCGGCAGGTTGTGGCGGTGTGAGCAGCTGCCCCACGTGGAGCTGCGTTTGGTTTGGGATGGTGTCCATCGAGGTGGCAGTCGCTGCACTGACCCAAACCCCAGCGCAGGGTCTTGTCCAGCACTTGTTCTATGTGTGCACTGGATGAAGGACAAAGGACAGATCTTCTGCTTTGGTATTAAGCCTGTGAATTAAATCTTTCTTGGACCAGCGCCTTGCAGCCAGCAGTGTTACCCACCGTTATCAGGGTGGGCAGAAGGGGCACGTACAAATCCAGGCATGGATTCAGAGCAGAGGCTGCTCAGCCTGTTGCCCCTCCATTAGCACTGCCCAGCATGGCTCACACTGTTGTGTGCTGGAGGAAACAGCACATAACTCCATCAGATGCACTGTGCTTGTCAGTGTTAGCCCAGAAATCATTTCTTGTTCTGTGCAACAATTTAAAAAATGCTTTGAAACTGTTAAAAGACAAATAATAGGAAATAATCAAGTTCAATCTTAATAATGCTGCTCTTAATCACTCCTGAGTTCCCATTGTTTGGCAGGCTGGAATGGCATGTTGGGGTGGTCACTAAAAAATGTTTCAATAACTGAATTGTTTCTGCATTAGTCGCTGAGTATTCCCAGCCCTCAGTGTGTCGTGGTTATCTGTCACACCTGGTTAATGAAATCCAGTCATAACATTAACTCGCTTCTTTAAATGATATGGAAGATGCTGAAAATGGCTAAAACAAATTACTTACCCCTCTTACTGCACAAATTCTGTCCAAGTCAACTGAGTTTGTGTATGAGTGTAAAGAAATTGGAATTTATTCATCCATCTGAAATAAAGTAAAATAGAGTTAAGCCTTGCAGAAGTGGCATGCAGAGCGCCCACTGCCATTGTGGCAACCTTCAGAAATCTACAATTTCTTAGCTTGGAACTGAACTGAAGACTTAATAGCATCTTCCAGATGTTATATGTGTATTGGGATCTGTTTTCCTCCCCCAGCTCCCCTGCATTTGCCCAAAAATCATAGCCATTAAGTTTGGAAAAGACCTTTGTGATTATCAAGTCCAGCCATTAACCCACTGCTGCCAATTCCACCACTAACCCACCTCCCCACGTGCCACATCCGCACATCTTTTAAACACCTCCAGGGATGGCAGCTCAATATCTTCGCTGGGCAGCCTCTTCTTGTTCTGGACAACCCTTTTGGTGAAGGAATTTTTCCTGCTGAGAAATGATGGGAAGTGGCTCAGTGAGCACTTCTGCCTGCTCCCTCAGTGCCCTTGGGTGGATCCTGCCCAGCCCCGTGGACTTGTGTGTGTCTGAGTGGTGTAGCAGGTCACTGACCTTTTCCCCTCGGATTGTGGGGGCTTCATTCTGCTCCCTGTGCCTCTCTTCCAGGGGAGAACACCTTCATTTGCGTGCACTGGTTGCCAGTAACAGTGCACATCCTTACAGGTGTCCAGAGATGTAATCACCTTTAATTTCTATCTGTGGGATTGGTTAGGCGGTGAGTTTTTCTTGGGACTGCTGGACTTATCATGTGGGAAATGGTTTATAAGCAGATTCTGTCTGTGCATTAGCACATGACTTTGGATGGAACACTTCACTCCCTTTAGGCTCAGTGTACAAGCTGTGGATGTCTCAAAGCAGCCTCTGCAGTGTTTAATCATTTGTGTAACGTTCTGGGAGAGCCATTATGTAGGTGAAATGACAGCAAATTGGATTTTAGTACCTTTGAATTAAATCAGCTGCCCAGTTAAAGCAATGGTAGACTGGTTCTTCCCTTCTACCAGGACTTGGTGATTCACCCTTGCAGGCCTTTTACAAAGCAAAATAACTGCTGCCTGTATTTCATAGGCAGGGAGAGAAAGCAGCTCATTAGTTCTGAAACTTCTTTGGCCACTGAGTCCCAAGCCCCGGACACTCTGGTC
Organism: Struthidea cinerea; assembly: GCA_013397865.1. NCBI lineage: Eukaryota > Metazoa > Chordata > Aves > Passeriformes > Corcoracidae > Struthidea > Struthidea cinerea. The sequence continues at coordinate 164,967 of VZTI01001642.1, read as the reverse complement.
ATGTGAGACCTGCACGTGTCCTGCAAGACATTCAGATAACTGATTTTACTGTGGCACTGCACAATCAATACACCTGGAAAAGAAAGATGAATTCTTCATACCTGTTGCGTTTGAGATTAATCCTCATAATAGTGGTGAAGGAAATCCTGGTTTTCCAAATAGCTCTGATAGAGTACATGTGAGCTGATCAGCAGGAGAGCTGTAAGTGTTGGTTTATAGTCTGTTGTATTCCTTCTGCAGCAGTAAGCTGGCTTGGACAGAAATGAAATATGGCTGAGAGAAGAAAAACGTGCCTGTTGGCATCCACAGAGTTTATTTAGTCTTTGCTTTATGCTGTAAAAAGTGATTCTGCTGTGCTGTTCCTCAACAATAAAACTTTTTCCTTCTTTTACCCTTTACTCCTCAGCAAATTCCGTCTCAGTCGGGCAAGGCTCAGTCGTCTCCCTTTGGCATTGGAACCAGTCACACCTACCCAGCTGATCCATCATCGTACAGCCCCCTGTCCAGCCCAGCCACCTCTTCTCCGAGCGGGAATGCCTACTCCAGCTTAGCAAACCGAAGTGCAGGCTTTGGTGAGTTTTAAACGGTGTAACACAGAAATGCACGTAGAAACGAAACTCTTCAGCATTAGCTCCATTAAAAATCCTCCAGCCCGTTTTTTTGGTGGGTCAGGTGGGAAACCCAGGTGGTGAAAGGGTTTTGCTTTCTGCTGCTGAGTAGAGAGGACAGGGCCTACATGTTCCCTCCATGCTGCATCTCCTCCGCATCCAGCACATTCCAGAATATTGTGTCATTTTATGGTATGAGGGAATTTTTTTATTTTTTCCCAGTAAATGGTGTCCTGAAAGATTCAGAAGTTGCTTGTATCACTAGTAACCATCCTCCCAAATTGTGGTCAGCTTCTTTAATTTCTTTCTACTTCTCAGGAGAACACTTAAAAGGCACAATTTTTTTTTTTTTTCATATTTTGTCTTCTTTTTCATGGTGATGTCCTCTTGCACAGAGATTGCATGCTGGAGTTTGGCTGTAAACAGGATTTATTTTGTACCCCCACTGCTACTAACCTATTCAGAGTAGGTGCCACGTTTTGAAATGGTTTTCTTTTCCTATTACGTGGTAATTTAGTGGCTTTCAGACCGTGGCCCAGTAGGTAACCCCTTGGTAAGTTTTCTGCACTCCACCAGAAGAGTAATATTTGAGAGTTAAAAATATAATGGGTTCCATGAAGAGTGTCACAGGCTGATAATAATGTGCAGTTCCAAAGAGCACAGGTAGCAGTGTGCTAATGTGTGTTGTTTCCTCCTGTCCCTGGGGAGCAGATCTGGCACAGACCTGCTGCAGACGGGCCCCGCTGGTGCCTTGAAAAAGGGCATTGAGATGGAGCTCTTCCCACACGGCTTATTCCTGCCTCCATTTCCATTTCCACCAGGCATTGTACATTTGTTTATGAGACAGCCTTGTATTTCAGGCTTAAGCTACTTGGCAAGAACCCTTTCACTTAATGAGAAACATCTCCTGACCTACATCAGTTTGGGTGCTATTAATAACACAGCCCTCACGGAGACGAATGGCTTCGACCGCCGGCTGGCAGGAGCTGTTCTGCTGAAAAGAAGCATCATTTGCTTCCCTCAGTTAATTTCACTGTGTTGTTCTGAGGGGGGAAAAAAACCAAAGCAAACTTGCAGCTTTCTTTCAAAGGGTAACTTAGATGAATTGTATTTTGGCCCTTAAAATGTCTGCAGGGTTTTTGAGTCAGCTGAATTACTGGTTGTGGTAATGTCAGTAAGGAAAGAACTGTAGTCATCTACTTGGGATGTGATAGAAATGCATCACTACAGCCTGTTTACTTTCCTGTAAAAGCTTCCCTTTATCTGTTCTGCATGGCTTTGCTGGTACCCAAAGGGATGGGGTTAAACACATGTGTTTGTATTTTCTGAAGTCATGACTGTGAGTCGTGGCTGATTTGATGTGGTTGAGTCTGGCTATCAAAGTGTGGCACAGCAGAGGTGTGGAAGTTTGGCACAGGAAATTTGGCACCCTTGGCAGAGGGTACTGGTGATCAGGAAGAACCAGGCATGCACAGCTTGATCCTCTGCTGGGAGAGGGAAACAGGCAAAACTATCTGGAGCAGTTATAGAGGAAAAACAGGAAGAAGAAAAAAAGAGGAGGAAGTGTTTGGAGGAAGAGCATAAGCCTCGTGGCAAGCTTTCTAAAATGCTAATTCTTAGAAGGAGAGACTGTAACTAATAAATGGAAAATTATCCAAAAATATTATAATTCAGTGGCAGTCTGTAGAAATGCAGGGTGAAATGCGTCCACCTTAACTGTAATCTGTTACTGTGCTCATGAAGAATGTATGTGACCAAACTAATGTGTGGCAACATGCTTTTTTTCTGGTAGACTATTTAGAAGAAATTAATCTCCTTGAAATCATCACTTTAAGTGTATTTACAATAAAGCCTTGCTATTCTTGTTACTCTGTCAAATGTAAATGCCCTCAGACTTTTAGGAAAATATCACCACATTGACAGGATAATAATTTGCTATGAAATGCATATTAAATAAATCACTTTGCAGCTGTGTCATTGGAGGACAAGACAGTCCAGCAATGCCTGTATTTAATCAGCGAGGCTGTTGTCTGTTGATCATAGTGTTTCTACATCTGCTTAAAAAATCCTGGATCTGCTTACGTGCTTTTTAGATGAGTAGCAAACTGTGCACCTACTGCTCTGCAAGAATTCAGTCTTTTGAAGAGAGAGAGCATTCAGATGGTGAAGTTTGGTTTTTAAGTGAAATGGAAAACACTCCTTAATGTTGATTAAAAAACAATGGGGGGATGCTTGAAAATTGTCTTCCAGTGCCTGGCTCACTGTGTCACTGTGTGTTTTGCTCTGGGCAGTTCATGGCTGCGCAGCCATGGCCCTGAGCTTTGCTCTGGGGCTGAAACTCCCTCCAGCTTCCCCCTCACGGCACTGGTGTCACTCGGGGCCTTTCTCCAAGGCTCCTTTGCAGATCCAGGCACTGATGGATGCCGCACCAAAGCAGGCAGATTTTTTGGAGGAGCTGCTCTCTGACTTCTGCCCTCTCTTCCCCCACCCAGCTGAAGGTGGCCAGAGCAGTGGGCAGTTCCAGGGGAGACCTTCTGAAGTGTGGTCCCAGTGGCAGAGCCAGCACCACAACCAGCAGAGCGGCGACCAGCACTCGCACCCGCAGCCCAGCCAGACCGAGGTGTTCCAGGTGAGGAGCGTTCAGCGAGCCCAGAGTCCCTCTGACAACCCTTCCGGTCTGAGTTGAGAGCCGTGGCCCTCGAGGATCAGGGTGCAGCAGGGCCTGGGGCACTTCCCTGCTGCTGTCTGCTGCCATAGGCCTGCACTGCTCTTAGCTGCCCTTAGCTGCTGAGGTGGCTCGGGTTTCTGCCACACAACAGCATCTTTGCTGATGTAAAACGCTGTTTTCCCTTCTCTTTGCACCCTGTACTTAGGGCTTACATCTCTTGGAGAGAACCCATGAAGTATTCCCAAGTGGAGAGTCTTTCTTATTGTGGTGCTGGTCTCCAACGTCTCAAGTTCAATTAAATATCAATGTCATTCTCTTTGCCAGTTCATGTGAGAAACGAGTCTGATACCGCATAGCAGAGAGTGATCAAGAATTTTTTAAGGTTAATCCCAGTGAGATATCAGATAGGTGGTAAACAGTCATCTTCATCTACCTAATTAACTATAATTCTGAGCCTTGACTACACACAGTGAAGTCCTACTATAGAGTAGGCCTTCGTAAGTTGACTTATAACATACCTGTCCTTGCCTAACTGGTTTTTAAATTAGATGAAGAAGACAGTTTACAAGAATACAATGCAGATAAATGCAGGAGAGACAGTTTAAGCCCCAAGCAAGGTTTAGAAGTGGGGCACCTCCTTATCTTTTGGAAAGTAAGCTCGCCTGCAAGACTGGGCTCGTGTGCAGCTGCTCGCAGGAGCGCTGCAGAAGAGATGTGAGCATGGCAATCTTGTTGATTGCTTCCACACGAGATCAAGCAACAGCACTTCATCTGGAGTAAGTGCCTGTCTGCGTGCTCTTAGCCACGGCCCAGGCAAGATTTTTCTGTTGCACCTCTTTGAGTTAGCAAAGTTTAATCGCTCTCTGAGAGGATACTCAGGGTAATTCCAACGGAGCTGAGGACAGCATGGTTTGATGGCCAGCAGAGACACGGGGCTCCAAGCAGTGTCTTGCTTGTTTCTTAACAAACTTCACATGAGGTTGGTGGAAAGGAGGACCGTGGGATAAAAGGAGGACTGGGCTCATCTGCAGATCTCTTGGAGGCAAGCGTGCATTTGGAGGGAAGTAGGGTAATAGCTGGATGTGCTAAGAAACTTGGATGAGTTTAAAGGCCTCCAGGAAGCTGCTTGGATTGTTTGTGCCCAAAGCCAGCCCTGGGTTAGCTGGGCTTAAGGAGAGAGGCAGACTCAAGAGGGGACCTTGCTGGATCTCTGCCTGAGGAGACTTTGCCACAGAGGCCCCAGCAGCAGAAATGCCTTCAGAGATGGAAATGTAGACGGGACGGGGCAGCTACAGCCTCCCTTTGGCTGGGAGGGAATGTGGGAAAACATCAAATAAATGGAAGTTTTGGTCAGGAAATGAAGGCTGACCCTGGCAGCTCAGACTCTGCCAGTTGTGTTCATGGTGTCTGTCACCACATTGACAGGGATACTGTGAAGACTTCAGATGGATTTTGATCAGTCTTTATTTTGGGGGAACTTCATAGTTCGCAGCAGCTCTCGGTTGTTCTTTCACAAAGCAGATCCCGTGAGCTTTCTTATTTGTTTTTTTGGTTTTGTTTTATTGTAAGGATAATGAGCCATCCCTGACAAGACCTGGCTTTGTGGTAAGAGCTTGTTATTGTAAGGACTGACAGGAAAAGCAAGTCTAAACTCTGGTTTTCCCAGCAAGGGGTATCTGTTCCCTGTGGCTTCAGTCTCCGGCTGAGAGGAAAGGTTGAGTGTTTTTTGAAGCCTCCTGCAGCGACCTCACTTGGCTCAAGACGCTTGAGAGCAATTACCACAAAATCCCATTTCTCCTAAGTTCCTGCTATTTCCTCTGCCTCTGTACATTCATGAAGGCTGCTTGGGCACCTTGTAGCTGGGGTGGACGTCCAGTCTTGGGTATTCCACAGAGCAGTGTTCACCTAGAGAGTGCTGGTGAGGAGGTGAGACCTTGCCCAAACCCATCCTGACGCAGCTGGAGCTCCAGTGTGTGAGGTGTTGTATACTCCCCATGCAGAGTTTGCTTCTCTCCATACGTAGCTGCCCATTCCAAGGGGAGCTGTGTCAGTCTGGGAGGAGTAGGAGGCAGCTCAGATGTGTTTTATTCAGAGGAGCAATCCAAAACTTCTGTCCTGCTCAAGTCCCACCTCTTGTTCAGAAACACTCCAGCAAATCATAAGTAGCACGTAAACCTTAGCCCAGCCGCCTGCACAGGTTTGGTTTTCACCTGGCTTATCTAAACTTGGCCTTTTCTGGTTTTACACTGAAAAGATGAACAGGAAGCAGTTTGTGTCTGGATAATGTGCTGGCAAGTGACACTTCACTTTGATTTTTCCTTGTCGTGCAGGACATGCTGCCGATGCCGGGGGATCCCACACAGGGTACTGGCAATTACAACATTGAAGATTTTGCTGACCTGGGCATGTTTCCACCATTTTCCGAGTAGCTTGCGAAGCAGAAATGGAAGTTCTTCTTCTCCAAGGCCATTTCAGTGTAATTTTGGCGCTGCTTTTTCTGTGTCGCATTTCTGTGGAAGCTACTAAACCAGAAGACACATTTCTTACATTTCAGATAGTGGTGTAGGGCTTGCTCTCTCCTCCTTGGGGTGCGTCAGTGCCGACAGAGGAGCTCCAGCACTTGTTAGTGTTCATTGACAGCTCCGTTATTTTTTTTTAATTTTATTGTCATCTACCTCAGAGATAAAAATTTTGCTTGTTTTTAAAAAAAAAAATCTCTGAGTCTCAAATATTTGAATGTGAATGATACATAATATTTCCTTTGAATGGTAATTTTTCAATAGATAACAAAGTAACAAAGACTAACAGAGAAAAGGTAAGCTCATGTCTTGTTACAGTGCCTACCGCTCAATTTCGATGCCTTTCTTTAAGCTTAAGTTTCTGAAAGCAGACACAATATTCTGTTTTCTTTGATTCTTGTAGGTTTTAGGTCACTTTAAATGTTGAGATTAAGCAACATAATGTAGGCCTCTCTCACCAGGAGATTCAGCTCTGCCTTTTCTAACTTAAACTTGAATGTGTGTACATTTTGGTACTTTATGTATATCTTGTGCTGTATGAAGTGATTTCCTGTACTGGTTTCTTTTGCCTTTACAAAGGGTCCATTCTGGAGTGTACTGAAAAGGTTGATGATGTATGTGAAGGATTTGAATATCATGGGAGTCTCCATCACTTCACATGGGTGTTCTTACTTTTAATTCAGGTGGTTCTCTATTCAGAACAAACATGTACTTACATAAGCTATTAGTCTGGTTTTGCACTGAATTGAGGCCTATAACCTTGTACATTTCTCACTGGCTGCTTTAATTATTATTGGTCTTGCTTTCCCAAAAATATTGCCTCTTAAAAAATGACTGTAAACACATCGAGATTGCATTTTCTATATTAACTGCATTTCCTTTCTGTGAAGTACTTTTTTATACTGTGAAACCTCACATTTTAACAGTGCAGGGTGGTGGCCTGTTACTAGGAAATCATTCAGGCTCATTTGCTGCAAGCAGTGAGATGGTTTTGTAGTGTGTAATTTTTTTAGAGTGAGTTGGTAACAGATATTGATTGGACTGTTGTCCACTGCATACACAGTGATAACTTGAATTTTTGCTTGGATTCCCAAGCAAATGCTTCTGTTAAACCCTGTTAACCCTATTCCGTTAAATATGGGATTTTCAGCTTACCAAGTTTGTTGAGGACTCTTGACTGCTCTGAATGCCGTATGCTTTTCCACAGAGGTAAGTTAATCACCTTCCTCTTGGGCAAGTCACCTGCCTTATGTCTTCATCAGAGAGGTGGTAGGAACCTTTTTGTTCAGTATTTCATATGCATGATGACTTAGAGAGGTTGGATTGTAAGGATTTTATCCTGATCATTTCTCCTGGGATGGGAGGAGAAAGAATCGCTGACAAAGCCCAGAGTTCCTGCATGCAGGTTGTTCATAACCTTTGAGGTTGGGTGGTGGTAGCCAGCCTCTGCAGAGGAGGAGGGGGCAGCTTCCCTCAGCTTTGGGACATTCAGGGGCCATCGTGGACCTTGAAAGAGCAGCCCCAGGGCACAGCCCCCGTCCAGAAGATCTCGGTGTGTGCAGCGATTCTTAGGCTTCACAGGATTAAGCTCTGCCTTCTCATAGCCCCTCTCTGGGGCGTCTCTGAAGGGGGACACGGTGCACATCACCACAGTCCATATTTTTGGGATAATATCCTGCAGAGCAGGCAGGCCCTGCCCCACAGCCTGCTCTGGCCACGCAGGTTTCAGGCGAGCGTGGCCCAGGGGCACGACTGGCACAGGTGGGGCTGTGCCCATCTGCCACTGCTGTCCCAGCCTTCTCCCAGATCAGCATGCAGTGTTCAGTAGCCAGGAAGGGTCCTTACTATTTCTCTCACTAAATCTGGGACCAATCTCTTACCCTATGTGCAAGTGGGGCTAGGGAGTCTTTTTTTAGGACAGTTTTGTATATATCTAGATGCAGCACTGGAGAGGCCTCAGATCTCCTGGTCTGCACTTGCCTCACCAAATCACACTGAGAACAAACAAAAAACCTCCTATCTCTTCTCCCCCAGAGATCAGGAAAATACCATCTTAGGTGAGCAAGCCATGTGCTTACGCACTCTTCTTTCAAATGCGTGGATGTTTACTCTCCTGGAGCCATCTCCCTTTCCCCTCACGCTGCTCAAATGAATGACTGCTCATGGAACTGGAGAGGCAAAGCTCTGCTGCCTCGGAGTAAAATTCACTGGGGTCTGTAAGAGGTGCCTGGGTGCTGCACCGGTGAGTGAGGTGCTCAGTGTCTGTGCAGGGTTTTGAAAGGGGTTGATTCTGAGGGAGGGAGCAGTAGGTGACACAGTTTGTGTCTCTGCACAGAAGATGCTTGACATGATAGATGTCAGTTCTTCTAAAATTTTTATAAATTTCTCCGTAAAGTGAGTAATGAATTCAGTGAAAAAGTGCTGTTCCTCTGTTTATTTTACCCAACAAACTGCTCTAAGTATATTTATAGTTTATTTTACTTCCTGAATTCAATTCAAGAATAAGGTTTTTAAAGTAATTTTCTTTCTCCTGACATCAGCAATGATAAGTTCCTCAGCGTGTCGTGGGTTTTATACTACTGGAGAAGGCTTCCCGTGTACAGATTTTGGTTGTGCAGTTAGAAGTGCACTGTTAGAATAATTTTAAGCACATCTCTCTTTTTCTTGTTGTTTTTTTTGAAGTCAGTACACCTGAGGGATCAGAGCATGGACTGCTTCTCACCTTGTGGACTCTTCCTGCCTTTCTGGTTGGGAAAGGCGATGGCTGCTCTGTTAAGGGCAGTGTGGATAGTGCCAGGTTGGGGTTTTCCCTGTCAGCCGTTACCGTCCCCCGTTTCCGTTGTGCCATCCCGAGCCAGCGCTTTATTCTCGGCATTTCCACCCTTCCCCTGCTCCTCTCCCATTCCTGGCCATCCCATCTCTCCCACCCCGGGCGGGAGGCGTTGGGCTGCCATTCCCGAGCCAGCGAGGAGGGAGCAATGGATGAGTCTGGCGACTTTGTGCTCCTGAGCAAGCAGAGGCTGCAGGTGAGGCTTTGCTCGTGCTGCGGGGCGCCGCGCGCTGCCCTCGCCGTGTCCGCGCCTGCTGCTCCCCAACGGCCGCCCCAGGTCTTGTGGCTGCCAGAGCTGTGTAGCCTTGGCTGTGCTGTATCTTGTGTTTGGTTCCTAAAGCGACTTTAACTTATCCTGTAGCTGCAGTTATAAGGTGCATTGGGAATGCTGATGTTTTTATTGCGTGCTGTCAGTGTAGCTTTGTTGGCACTTTGGCTTCTAATTTCCAGAATTTCGTAGGTGGTGGATTTCTGATTTCTTTTGTGGTTTTTTTTTTTTTCCTAAGCTGAAAATAAAGCTGTGATTTCTGATCGAACTGTCGCAAACACAGTGTTTCTTGAAACTGAGTCTTTTGGGTTTTAAACTAATGGAGCAAGAAACTGCAAATAGTGATGGTCTGGGTGAGTTATTTCAAGGAGCAGACATGTAGACTGAGACAGTTTTAGATACTGAAACATTTATATTCATTTACTCGGACAAACAGTCCAAGAATCCATCACATTACTTGTACAAGTGCTACTGGCAGTACCTACAGTGATGTGTTAACCAGATAGTTCCATTTGTAGCTTTGTTGCCTTTTCTTTTCTTTTGAAGTACAGTATGAAACTGTAAATACTTCTTGCAGAACTGCCTTTTTAACTCTTACTTACTTTTGGCACAGTGTTAAATAGTGTTGGATTTACCCAATTGCTATGACATATATTTTTATACATAGGTGTACTCTTTTTTCGAGAATAATACAGCCATTTTGTCATTAATGCCTTATTGGTGTCATACTGCTGTTGCTCTTTGTTTGCAAGGTATCGAGTGGACTAATTTCTAGTTCAGATATTTTCACTTTTCCTGGCAGTGCTCAAGTTTGGCTTCAGGTGATTTTTGCCAGGGCCCCATTTTTCACAGTTGTTAACTGTGAGAAGAAGATAATGTGGGCTTGGGCTTGGTGCTGTTAATGGAGCAAAGAAAAGGTGATGGCATCTAATTGTCTTTAAAAGGTCAGTCTTTTCCTACTCTAAACCAGAGTGCATTTCATGAAACTGATGACTGTGGGCACTGATTACTTTGTGTAGATTAATGGTCTTTTAAAAAAAAGGGAGAGAAAAAAAAAAGAAAACAACTCCAAAAATGGGCTTCTGTCATTGTTAGGCACTTGGCTACGTATCTGTTTAAACTCTTCATATTGATGTGAAATTGTGCTGTGGATAAAGTGTATTTTGTACTTCTGAATGTTCTATATTTATGACTAACAAGTACAGAATCAGTTGTGTGTATGTATAACTAATAACTGCCTTTTTAAATTTCATTAAAATAAAGATGTCATGAGCTGTTGTTAATTCCTGTCTTTCTGTAAATAAGTAAAATATGCTGTTGGGAATTGTCAAGTAAGAAATAACCCTGAATTATAAGATTCATGCCAAAAATCAGAAGGTGAGGCATTGATCTTTGTCTTTGAAATCTCCTCCAGTTCTGTGTGGTTGGGGACAGGATGTTCCCCTTTCAGCTATCTTGTAAAGGCTGTCCTGAGGGAGCGGGAGGGGAATGATGGTTTGAGAGCTCAACTTTTAAAAGTGTTCCAGAAAAACATTAATTAACAGCCTGTTCTACTGATGATGCTGAGGTGTGTGAATTGGTGTCTGTATTGTAGAGGCTTGCATTAGAACACAATTGGTTTAGAGTTAATTCATGGTCTGGGGCAGTATTTATTCACTCCCTGGGGTGGTATCACAGTGGTTTCCTTGTCCACCTTTTGGTCTCATTGTTCAAAGTTAAAAATACGTGTATCCTTGCTGTACACATTCTGGTGACCTTTTCAGACTGCCTATGTAAGGCACATTTGCCTTTCACTGTGGATCTTCACTGCATTGATATTGTGATTTCTTTGTCAACTTGATACTTTGTGAGCAGGATTTACCTTGCTCATAAATCCAAAAAGCTGGTGACTGGGCCGTGGGCACTGTGCTCCAGGGCCTGCATTCCTGGCACGGGGTAGGTGGTGTTTCCACAGCTCATACTCTGTTTTCAGGGCTCTGCCTGTGGAGAACAGGCGTGGGCTCTGCTGGGACCTGGCCGGGAACTGGGGCACTGGGATGGGCTTAATCAGCTGCAGCCACCAGCCCCCCCTGCTCTGCTGGGCTCTGCTCACTGTGTGCTCGTCCCAGAGACACAGGTTGGTCAGTGAAAATGGGCCATTCGTGCTGTTTTGCTGTGAAAATCGGGTTTTCAACGAAGTGATGTTCGTTTGGCATTTGCTCAGGCGCCGGTGAGCATCTCTGATGAGCGGGCCATGTGCCAGACCTTGAGCCCCATTTGGAAGTGCAGCCGCTTTCATCCTGGCAGCTCCTTGGTGCTTTTCCGGTGCATTTTAATAGGCTTGTAGCTGCTTTTGAAGAACATTATCCAAACAGAAAGGCACACACAGAATGGGTGTTGCACCCGTGCCAAGCAGGGTACAGTGTGGTTGGGCTGGTTTAAGGTCCCTGCTAGCGCTCCTTTCATACGGGTCATCATTAGCTGTGCTCTCACGTGCTAAATCAAGTGTACTTCTGGGCACCGTGGTGACAGCTGGGTGTGGGAGTGCTGGGAGACACTGATTTTGGTGTGGGATCTGGGTTTGGAGATGCTGGATGTGGAACGGAGCCACGTGTCTGGTGACTGATGGTCACTGCATCTCAGCAGGACACCATGGTAGAAATCCACCCAGGGAAGAATTGCAGCTAGGACTCACTGTGTCCCTACACTCACCATCTTTGCCTCTATCAGCTGACACTAATGACTCAGAGCAACAGGTTGAGTCTTCATTATGATGATAGAAATACATTTTTCTTAATTTTTCCATGGGAGCTATTTCTTAGCCACATTTCCATCAAAATACCATCATGGTTCAGGAAGCATTACTCATTAAATTTTCCCAGTTTCTCGCCAAGGGGTATGTAACAGGGACAGATACAGGATGAATTCTTCCATCCTTTTTTACCAAGTTTCAACATATTCCTGGTTGAAAATACTTGGCAGCATCTTTCTTCAAAGTTCGTGGTCTGTCCCACATAAAATGAAATGGAATCACTTGAGTTACTGTATTAATGGATTTGGGATCAGATCCAGAGGTTGCTGGGGCATCTTTTCATTAGCTCTGGAAAAAATTATCTTCTAATTATAGACTGGCTCTAAATACTAATATACAAAATGTGCCATTTGGGACCCAGTTGAAAAAAATGTCACTGCTGGGCTCAGCCCTGGCCAATGCAGCAGTGCAGAAGTGCATTGCCATGGCTTTCGCAGGCAAAAGTGCTGTACACACACCACTGCAGTGGCAACTGTGCAGGCAGAGCCTGGGGACAGGAGACAGCCCCCCCACGTGGGAGCTTTCACCCCTTGTTGGAGGAAACCCCAACACTTTGGTGTCCTGCTGCCCTGTTAGAAATACCAGGTACCTCTTTTCAGTGAGGAAGGTGAGGTTTTAAATACTTAAATACGCTTTTAAAAACAAGAAGCAGTGCAAGGTTGAACTACTTTGGTGCACTCTGTCATCCCAAACGTGTTTTGGGTGTCTCTCAGAGCCTCCCCCCTGTCACTGCCCATCCCTGGCTGCTGTGGCTAATGACCCTTCCCTTGGAGCCCAGAGCAGTTCTGTGTGGCCCTGATGGGAAGCGGCCTCAGCCTCCAAAATAAAATCACAGGATAGTTACTTTCCATTTCACACTGGAATTACTGGCCTGATAGACCCATTGCCGCTGAGGAGCAGGGATTTTGAAGACCTGAGGTGCTGTTTGCTTTGTTGTCTGAGGCCTGCAATTTGCTAAATGAACACACAAGAGCAGACGCTGCCCTGGCGCTGTAAACACAACCCACTGCCTTCATTGCAGTGCGTGTACAGGGGGCAAGGGCTGGATAATAATACTTCCCACTCAGTGGAGGAGTTTGTCCTGTGGAACTGTCTCAGAAGCAGCTCTCCTCTCCCTGCCTGTCATTTCAACACCTCCTGGATGTGACGGACCAGGGATACCAAAGCATGACTCACGGAGGGGATGTAAATGCTGTGGGATTCCTTCCTTCATGTAAATCACACTCAAACAAACGTTACATTGTTTCTGGTTCATGTAATTCAGAGCAAAAGTCATCAGGAGGCAACACTGTACAGTGCTGCTGCTGCTGAATTAAATTATATTTCATTTTAAAACAGGACTGTTAGTGGATGTGTCCCATCCTCCTCCTGTTACCTGCTGCTGCCTGCTCCAGCCACCAAGACAGCGCAGAGTACTCTGAAAATTTAGAGCTGGTTGAGGTAATTCAGGCTGGTCCCCAGATGTGAGCGGCAGATGGAGTCAGCTTGCTCCAGCACGCTCTGCTCTGGGAGATGGAGCTCACCTGTGTAAGAGGTACCTGGAAACACCAGCTCGTGACCTCCCCACAGTGTCCCCTTGGCACCGCTTGCAGGGGTGGGATTGCATTCCTGGACCTCCCTGTTCCTCCCAGTGCTCTCCAGTATGTGGCTGCTCAGCCCACCAGAGCTCCTGCACGGCTCCTGTTCCAAAATGGAAAAAATGATGCTACAGTGAAAGAAAGTCTGGGGTTGGACAGTGATTTTATGCAGTGTCAAGGAGTCATGGCCTCTTCAATACCAAGCCCATGTGTCATCGTGGCTGTCTTGTGTACGCAGGAAAAGTTCCTGCCCGATGATTTATTTGGTGACGTAGGAAGGGATCTTTGTCATTGTACCCGTGAAGCTCAAACACTGAATGTTTACATCCATTCTGATATGGCATGGAAAACTACCAAACCTTTTGACTGAAAAATGACTGGATTTTAATCTACGAAACCCTGAAAGCAGATGGTTGCAGTTTTGTGAAAAATCTGCAAAACTGAGACTTCGGTAACCTGAAGTGCTTCTCTTTGCCTTTGTCTGTTTAAAAACTGTATTTGGTGGGGTTGAGAAAACAGTATGCATTGAAATTTGTGAAATTCCTATGAAAAGTTTAATTATTGAGAAACTATGAAGCATTGTGCACTTCCTTTAAGCCATATTGATGCCCCCACTGCACGGAGATGCTTAATCTAAAGGAGTTCTGAATTGGAGTTTATTTAGATTCTTCACATATTTTTTGCGACCTCCGTGATTTAAGGTCAGAGACCTCAGCAGGGAGTCAATGGAAGTTGTCACTTTAATCATTTTAGTTCTAAAGGCTCGTCAAAGTTATGCGAATTGACCTAAATTTTCAGATCCTGCTGAGGGAGTGGGGTTCTGCACTAACCTGCCAAGGCTGACCTGGATATATCAGCTGGTAATGAAATACTGGAGCAAACGCGCTGAAGCAAGTGTCAATTATATAAATAAGGCTACTAAAAGGCAAAAATCCTAATTCAGTGGTAGGTAACATTTGATATTTATAGATCACTATAGATACACGACACTTCATCGCAGGAGTGTCGAGCTCAGGCAGCAGATTCCCTTTGACAGGTTTGTAAAATCCCCATTTTGTCCCTTGCACCACCGTGTCGGCGAAGGGTGGGTGGATTTTTGTACCAATGTTGATAAGGTGTCAAGGCAATTTTACAAGACTCTCTTTAACACCAGCCAAGATTCCAGCATTGAAAAAGAGAACTTTATGAGCAGGGGTGGGAATGTCAGATAAAAGATTCCTGTTTTCCTCTTGGTTTTGTGCTTGTTCTCCCATCAGGAGCATGTTCCACAGCCATTTAAAACACTGGAGCTGAGTTTCCAGCAACAAGTCCATTAATAGCTCCGACTTCCAGGAGGTTCTAAAATTGGGTTAAAGATACCCTGAAGGCACAAATTTCTTTGCTGTTTAAGTCTGCCATCCAGAAGAGAAAATGCTTCTCTCAAAAAAAAAAGGCAAAAAAAAAAAAAAAAAGCTTCTAGTTATTCCAGTTGTTTCTCTGAGAGAGTACACACTGTGTTTGTCAGTTTTGTTGATTCCCTGTCACCTATGAAACTGAGGTAAGAACTGTACTGTTCTCAGCTGTGCCCAGAAATGCCACTGAAATGGTTTCCAGCTTCCTCTGTTCCTCACCAGTCTTGGAGCTGGGCAGTGGAGGAGGAGAAGGTCTGACTGCTGAACCGCAGGTCACAGCAGGGCTTTGCAGCCACAGCCGTGGCTCAGGAGGTGCAGTTTGGACATCTTCTATCAGAGAGTTTGTGCAGCATGGGAAAAGGCTGCCGAAGGTCCCGCTGTCTCCGTCCTTGGCTGGACGGAGCCGTGGTTGACCAGGTCTCAAGCTGGGGAGAACGCGGCTTTCCCAGGAGGGAAGTGCTGTACCTTCAGTGTTCTGGGATTCAGTGGCGTCAGCTCCCCTCAGCACAGCCACAGTGTCAGAGAGGGCTCAAAGACCCTGACGTGGTCACTGAGCCAGTTAAAAGGTCCATGTGGCCTCCTCAGCCAGGCACAGCAGCCCCAGGACTGAACATCCACGGCCACAGGACTCTTGGGCTGTGACCACCTCCTCACCCACTGACTCGTCCTTTCCCCATATCCAGAAGCCCTGAGAAAGTGCTCTGTACCACACCACCTGTCAGATGTTCTGCTGCTGAGCTGTTCTCAACCCATCCTCCTTTAAAGAGCAGACCAGTTTCTAAAATGACTCAGGTTGTTGACAAAAGTCCCCGAGGTTGCTGACAGAAGCCCAGACACAGAGTCTATCAGCATAGCCAGTCCCTGAATTCTGCAAGCAACTTTTTATTACAGGCCCTGAGACACTGAGAAAGAGAGACCATCTTGATGTAGCACAATAGCTGTTGCCTGATTTGGAATGTTGTTTTGCTGGAGAATCTTCAATATCCCATCAAATAAAACCCTTATTAACTGAGAAGTGAAACACAAACACAGCAGTTACCAGACGTGACCAGTCAGAGAAGTAAACAAGGAGGATCTTTAATGGGTAAGATCACAATTCAGCTGCCAGCTAAAATGTTTTCCTATAGGATTATTGTTCTGGGTCATCATCACCCAGAACTATGGATTGGTGTCCATGCAGTTTGTAGGACAAGTGTGAAGTCTATTCAGTAACCTCAGTGCTGTGGCAGAAGTATCCTGGATTGAAGGAATCTAAAAAGGAAGGTTCTAAGTTTCGGTGGTGCCACAGTGTAGGCCCTAGTTCAGTATCATTGAACTATCAATTATATCAATTTAGGTTTTATTTGATTTTTAACCATCTGAGCTAGAACTAGAGCCAGTCATTCCATGGTACTTAAAATCCCATTGTCCTGCAAGCTCCTGTTCAGATGTCATATTGGATATGCTCGTCAGCTTTTTGGAAATGGATGCTTTTTAGCCATTCCTGAGCTAAAAGTTAGCACTGCTGCTTGTTGGCTTTTTCACTTCACCAAGGATCTGCAGAGCTCTGGGGGTCTCTCCAAGAAGGTTGTGCTCTTTGCTGGAAAGAGGGACAAGCTGTTGCAGAGTACTCATGGATGATCTTGGTTCGGATCAGGACCACCTGCGCAGGACCATGTCAGATGCATCATTTCTGATTCAGGGGCTGCCTAGCACAAACCCACCAGAGGTGAAGATGGAGAAGTATCTCCAATACATCCCTCCACAGTCTTTGGGTGTTTCCAACCCTAGGTGCCACATCAGGGCTCTGATCCTCTCCCACCCCAGGACTAACACGTGGATGTTCTGCATCACGCTGTGATGAGGAGGTGTTTTGGGACACTGTCATACATAGGGGTTAAATGACTCTGTGCACCAAACCAAACCACTGGTGACCCAAAATTACAACGTGGGAGTTCCTGGCTGCTAGGCCCGTGCTCATTCCACGAGACCACACTGCCTCTTGAGAAAATGTTTTAGTGGTATCTGGCCAGCTGTGTAAACATGTCAAGAGACAACCGTGTAAAACTGAACTGCTCCCATTAGGCAAGTTACAGTCTATTTTATTTGTAAGCACAAATCCGAAATCCCTCCTCTAGGATGATACTTTCGCAAACAAAAAGTAAGGAAATGAAAAACAAAAGCATTACAGAAAATGTTGATTTTGGGGCTGTGGGTGACATGACAAAGTTCATTTCCCCTGGAACAGTGAGCCTTTTCCTCTCAACCAGACTGCTTCCCAGCCTGGTTCCTGATTTGAGAGCTGTTTTTGGGGACAGATAGGCTGGTGTCCATATGGCAGGTAGGAAAGGAACCTCTGTTCACCTTACAAGGTTTCCTCAGCTGATGACCTCCTACCCCTGCTTAAAAATACATTGCTGTAAGAATCAAAGCTATCAGTTAATGAGTCTGAGCACCCTCAATGCCTAGTGTTGTGTTTTCTCATTTTTGCCTGTATTATGAGAAGACAAAACTTTTCCTGGTGTAGGACACGGGCAGCCATCCAACAAGCGATCTTTATTCTTTTATTAAAATGCCTCTTTTCTGTCTGTGCATTGCAGGGTACAGAAGAACAAGGGATGTATTTAACACTAATGTGACCCATCCTCCCAAACGCAGTTGCAGCAGCATGTAATACAATGAATTTTTGCTGGGTTTTGTTATAAAAAACAGCGGATGGGTTACCATTTACTACCACTCTGAGGATAAAAAGCAGTGGGTTTGGGTAAGTAAAGTGCCCCAGAAGTTGCGTGAGCTGATTCCTCGGACAAAATGTTTCAGGTTGTAGTGGGACTCACATCTTAAAAGGAAAACCACTGCTGTACTCACTCCCTTGTTCACTGTTAAGGGTCCTTCCCTTGGCTGTGTAGGTGGCACCAGCATCCCAGGACTCAAATCACTTCCCTTTGCTCCAGCGTGTGGGCACAGCTGCACCAAAAAAACAGTGACATTTCTCACTTCAGACAGTTTGGTTCTGGTTCTTGTGCTAATGCAGTTGCTAAGTGACAGCATTTCCCTGATCCCACTGCTCTACAGCACCGGAGTGCTTTAGCCCCAGGAGCAGATTCTGGCTCTCAGCTTTGCTCTAACATATGTATCCCGTTGTTTCTGCAGCATTTATCAGTAGCACTTTCTCTGTTCCTCTCCAGCAGTTACATGCAGAGACAGGTTCCCCAGGGAACTGGACCCATGCAGGGCTGGAGTTCCAACACTGTTCCTCTGCTGCTGACTGCACGGTGACAACAGGAAAGAGAAACACTCACCTGCTGTGTCACCTGCAGCAAACTTGTCTGACAATCTTCAAGGTCCACAGAGGTTTTCGGGGGCTGGAGTCTGAATGACAGCAGTAAGTAATGAGCCAAGCACTGCAAAAAGGCACAGCTCAGCTCAGGCTGGGGCTCTGAGCACTGATAAGGAAGTATTTTATTCTTTGTTCAAGGGGCTCATGTTGGAGCCTACGATCCCCACTCATGCTATCGTGTTGGGCAGTGGATAATAGAAATCAAAAGGCACTCTCTGTCACAGTGAAAAAAATCACAGATGATTCAGAAATTCCAGGTGTTCTAATGTAGCAGGAATGCCTGGTACAGGCAGGAAGAAAGTTTGAGTGTTGGATGTGAAAGAAAACGCCCAGGTTGGCAATGCTGACAGCGGATATTTCTCACAGG
Organism: Struthidea cinerea; assembly: GCA_013397865.1. Classification (NCBI taxonomy): domain Eukaryota; kingdom Metazoa; phylum Chordata; class Aves; order Passeriformes; family Corcoracidae; genus Struthidea; species Struthidea cinerea. The sequence continues at coordinate 146,629 of VZTI01001642.1, read as the reverse complement.
GCAAATCATGGGTAGGGAGTTCTCATGACTTATTTCTTATCTGGGTTTCCTGCTGGGACCATTGCTTCCACGATTTCCCCCTTCTTCCTTGCCCTTCCCTTTCCCATCCCCAGCCCTCTCTGGGCTGGATTTGTCTCCTGGGGGTGACCCCACCCCGTGGGTGAGAAAATGCCTCTGTGGATATGTTGAGTGTGGTACCTGCCCCACGTGCAGAGATTTGGAGCTGACAGCGATAGCAATGAGGTGGGTTAACCTTTTACCTGGCCTCGGTGCACCAGCAGAGGTGTTCTGCTCCCCGGGGGGGCAGCTCTGGGTCTCTCCCACACTTCAGGAGTGAGGATGAGCTGTGCACAGGAGTGGAGCCCCGCACGGAGCGGGTGGGCTGGGGCATCCTGCTGGGCTCACAAGGAGATGCTTCACCAGCCCTGTCCCTACCAGGCAGCTGTTGGCAGCTATGTGAGGCTGCAGGTGGTTCCCTCAAACCTGACTTTCTCACATGAGGCTCCTCCACTCTCCCTGATGCTGAGGCTGGAGGAAGAGATGCCTCGTTAGCTTTCCGAGGTGATGGACTGGCTCTGAATTCTGCTGACGAGGACTGTGGTGGAGGGTTTTTGTAGAGGCCTCAGCTCAGGGCAGGATTTTAGCAGGTGTTGAGGTCTCCCTGAGGCCAGTTTCCAGCAGGCTGAAAGCAGCCTTTCAGCATTACTGGTGATGACATTGCATGAGAAAACATTTTTCTTTAAACAGTAGTTTCTTCAAAGCAAGATGTGAAAAGCAAAAAGTCCCTCTCAAACTAGAATTTGCTTCCTAGAGTAGAGCACCAAAACTAATGAAAGCCAGGTGCCTTGGCCTGTCCCAGGAACAGGAAAGGGAGGAAAAACCAACCTCAGCAGCCTGAAAATCTGCAGTTACAGGAACCTGCTCCAGCAATAGAAAAGCCCAGGAAGATTATGTGTTTGTGACACCAAAACATGGTGTGTACAGGCAGTGGAGGAGGCTGGAGCTGCTGCCACAAAACAAAACAGCTTCCAGGGGCTGTACTGCTTCCATGATTTTCCAGAAGGGGAGGGAGGGTGCAGAAAGCTGCTTCAGGGCACTCAGGTGCACTAAGCAAAGCCCTGATGAGCCCAGAGCCTGGCCTGAAGGCCAGCTATTGCAAAAGTCATGTAGGTGTTCCGAGTCCTTCCTGGATGGGGACAGCAATTAGGAGCTGAGCTGGGACAAGCTGTGTTACACAACCATCAAACCAGTTTGGCCACCCATTGCCCCCCAGTTTCATGTTGTGGTGCCAGTGTGTAAGGCAGCACCAGGCTGGTGACTCTCCCATGGTGTGTTCATCCTGTCCTTCTGCGTCATTGTTTTGCAGGAAAAACGTTGGGAGTTGAATGCTTGCTGATGGAATTATGTGAGCATGGCAGAAGTGAGCCTGACACACTTTCTGAAGGACCAAGGTCACTGCAGAAGTGTGTGCACGTGCAGGAATATATATCTAAAGTAGGTGTGTGTGCATGTATAAATGTGTACACATGTATCTGTGTGTATATGGACACTCGAGCAAAACATGTAAGGGTGGAAAATACCTAAAAGGGCTACAAGTAACTGCTGTGGTGGGCAAGAGAAGAAAGCACCCCCTTTCCCTGGGCTCCCACAGCCATCCCAGCTCTGCCAAAGACAATGGCAGGAAGCCAAGGGGAAAGAAAGAGATCAGGGGGAGCAGAACCAGGCCGGGCGTCCTCTGTTTCACACTGGAAGTACGGAAACTCAGAGGCTTAAGTCTTTTTTCATGAACCTTTCATCTGGAGCAAAAGTGCTTGTACAAGCCTTGCTTGCTAGCTGTGCCCCTGGGCTTACTTACAGGACTGCGGATTTTATCCAGTCCTGCTGATGTTTCTGGGTGGAGATGAAACACTGACTTCCTTTCAGGAAAGCTCATCTCTTCCTGGGAATGGTTAAATAGTGCTGACTGCACGTATACCTCCTGGGAAGAATAAGGGAGGAACAAACTCAGCCAGTTCCAGGTTTTGCAAGTGGTGCAGACATTGGAGAATAATCTTTAGTAATGAAGGACTGATAAGCACTTTGTTACAGTTTATTAATTAAGATGCATGTACTTGACTGATCCCAAGGTCAGGTATTTCTGCCCTGGTGTCCTGGTTCAGTCCGGAGAAGGATGCCAGATCCAGGCAGTCCCAGGTCTGTGTGTGTGCAGGATCTGACTTGCACTGATGCTGCCTGCAGGGATGGCTCAGCACAGGCAGTGCTTGGTTTGGGGAGAGCCTCTGCATATCCCTCTGCCTGTCCCTCTGCATATCCCTCTGCCTGTCCCTCTGCATATCCCTCTGCCTGTCCCTCTGCATATCCCTCTGCCTGTCCCAGCTGACTCCTCACTGCCCCGTCCCAGGCTCGGCTGCCAGGTTTTGATTAATGATTGATCCAACACCATGCAGGTCCTCCAGTTCCTGCTGACTCCTGATGGCACAGAGTCCAGCAGACACATGTGTGTTATTAGCGCTGCAAGTCCAGCGGAGCAAACAGCTCTTCATCATATACGCTTTCGCCAAGATATTATAGCACAGTTTCCACTTCCTGGCAATTAACTTCATCTTTACCATTCAAGAACAAGAAACACTCTGTTCCACGTAGGCAGGTCTGCACAGTTTGAAAGCTTCTTATTCCAAGTTGAAAACCCCAGAAAATTACTTCGACAAAACAATTTTCCTGTCATTTAAACACAAAGAAGCATGAGAAATGGTGTTGCTCAGCTGACTGCGCACAGGGTTGAGTTTCAGATGACCTGGGTACAGCCCATGGCTGTGCTGTGGACCTGCATACTGTGACCTTGAGTTAAGGTCCTTGTCTCTCTCCCAGCCCTGTTGTTGGTCTTGCTTTGTTTCCTGTGGGAATTATTAAAGGTGGTGGGGTTAAGAGTAAAACCATCCATCAAATGAGGAGCTACTGGGGAGGAAAAGGAGGGCTGAAGGTGGCTGCATTTCTTTCAGCTTTGCTGCTGTCCTTCCAGGTACTCAGTGCCATCCTCCAGGCTGGGGATGGGTACGCTGGGCTTGGAATAGGCTGGGCAGGTTCCACAGATCCCTGGTGGTCCTGGCTATAAAGAAAGAGCCAAGCCCTTAGCTGCAGGCCTGTTGGTAGGGCAGGTCTGATTTATTCACATAGGTGAGTTCAACTGCAAAGTCTTTGCAGCCAGGACTGTTTTCAATCTGGTGGCTGTGCCCAGAATAACAGGAGCAGGATGTTGGTGGGAGCCTCCAGAGCCACTGCAGTACAAATACTGATCAGTCCCTAACAGATAATGTTTCCTGTCTCCAGCTTTTAAGAGAGCCTCATGGGCCAAGGGACTGGAAATCGTCCTCTGTTTCACTGGTTGCGGTCCAGTTCAGGCAGGTACAACAGGGAAGCTCACTGTTCTGTGAGCTCTGGATGTTCTCCAGATGCCATTGGGGAGACCTGGTGGCTCCTGAGAAACAAAATATGCTCACAAAGGCTCACTGGAGTGATTACTAGCTGTCCCACACCTTGGGAAGCCAGTGCTATCTGTGGCTCTGCCCTGATGAAACTAGGTACCGCCTGGGCCAAATGGCCGGGCAGAGCATGACAAGGGAGCCAGGAGGAAGGAAATGAAGTCAGCCCTTGATCCACACCAGATGCACACTCACACTTTGCTACGAGCTCATTACCCCTGACCATTACCCTGGTCTGCAGCTACAGCTGCTGGGGGAGCTGCCAAACTTGGCACGGACCCAGCCCGTTCCCAGAGGTCTCTTTTGGGCCGGGGCAGCCTGTTCCCCAGGGCCCCATGCGGAGCAGTGGTGGCTACGTGAGTTACACACAACTATCCCTGCACAGCCAGCCACAGCACGATGTGGGAGCACAGTGATCCATAGGGATTGGTGTGATCCTGCCCAGGCTTGCGTGGGGCTGATGGATGGCCAAGGCTGAAAATGTTGGGTGGGTAGTGATCAGAGAAAATATTTGCATTGTTTATCAGGCCATGAAAATCCTGGGGTTTAAAGGACATGTCCATGGAGTACAACCAGCAAGTAGTTGCTCAAGGCAGCCTGCTGCTGGGACAGGCAAATCATGGCCTCAGGACAAACGGGGAAGAAGATCCTGTTCCCAGTAGGTCTGCTGGCAGCAGCCCTGACTCTGTCCTGAACTCCTGCAGGACTGAGATGACTGTGGTTCCAATGCTGGGGGCTGTGGCTGAGGAAAGAGGAGGCAAGCTTGGAGGGGCAGCTCCACAGGAGCTTCTGACACTAGGAGATGAGGTGAAAGAGTAGGAGCTTGGCCTTTTCATGACTCAGTAGCACCGATTTGTTCAAAGAAGTAGCAGTTGGAAGGAGAGGGAGCGGAGCAGATGCAGCTGTGGGGTAGGAGGCCAAAGGATAAACAGGCAAGACGAGGGAAGACCACTGCTAGGAGACATATTCAGCCAAGCCAGCTGTACATCTCGTGTTTTGGGGTTTCTTAATTGATTTTTACACTAACAGACAAGCTGATTTTTTTTTGGATGTTTCTCTGGAACTGAGTCATTTCCTGGGGTAGAGGGGGTGGGAAGAAAGTAGCATTTTCCACAAAGCTTTAAAACAGAGTTTTAGCATTTGGATTGAGGATTCCTTCTTTCTTTGGTTCTTCTCTTTCTTTCACTGAAACAGTTACATTTTAAAAAGCATGAAAACCAAAACCAGTGGTTGACAACCCCTAAACTTGTGCCAGAGTTGCTCTTTGCTGAGATTGTCCTTACCAGGTAGCCCAAAGCAGTGTACGGGGTGGAGGGTGAGACTGGCCAAAGCGGCCCAGCTCCAGACTGTCTTGTCATCATATTCACCCGCAGAGGTTGATGCTTTTTCCAGCTCCTGCACACGTCACTGGTGTTGGTGCCTGTCTGCTCCTCAGCACAGTGACCTTTCTTCTGGTTTACACATCAAAATGGACTGTTTTGGCAGCAGTTTCCAGTTCAGCGTGAGCCACATGCCTTTGCGCTATAGTGGACGTAGGGCAAAGCTGCCTAAAGCCCCCAGGGCTTATGTGTTGACCTGGGGAAGCCTAGTGTGAAGCAGTGGTGAGTCTGGCTCTTTTTTTTTTTGGCCAGAAAGCTGTAAATACAATGTGTTACTTAAATCTTTGACTAATAAAAGTGGACATCTGCAATCAAGCTAATTTGGTAGAGATTAGAGCCTAATTAAAACGTAAGAGGCAAAGGGGCTAGCAGCCTCAGAGCAGCATGCATTGACAACTAAGGGATGCACTGGCTTTTGAAAATAAACAGGAGTTAACCACCTTGAAGGAGAAGTCGCACCATCCCGGAAGCTCCACGCACCAACTTCACTCTGTCCTGTCTTGCCTGTGGACTGGGGACAGGAAGACCACTGGCCAAGGTGGAATGAACAGCAAAAACTCCCATTGACATCAGTAGGTCCTGGACTCATGGCATTTTTTTGTTTGTTTGGTAAGCATGTCCTGTAGTACTTGGTTTCTGGAATGTTTTATGCGTAGTCTCTTGATGGAGAAGGAAGCAAACATACCCTTTCAGAGTTATTGCCTGTACATCACACAGCTGGCTTCAGAGGGACCGTTGCTCTTGGTTGAGCATTGGCGTAATTAAGCTGGAAATCAGAGTCACTGCAGTTACCTCAGATCCAGAGAGGTTTATCTCACTGCACTGTTTAGCTGGTTATCCTCCCTAAATAGTGCGCAATGAAGCCAGAAGTGGGAAAAAAGAAAACTTCTAAAGGTGTGCTCATAGAATACAGCAGGAAACTGCAGAAGGTATGCTGGAACCGTGCACAAACTTGAGCCAACTCTACCCCCAGTTTCTCATGTCTTTCTTTCACGGTGGCGATGCTTGCTAGGACCCTTAGCACCACATGATGTGCAGTAACATCTGGAATTACAGACTAGCCTGGAGCACAGAGCCTTGGAAGTCGACAGGCACATGGTCAACAGCAGGCGATTGTAAAGTACAGCCTGGCCCTTGAAAACAGCTTGATTTCTTATCCTCAACAGATTGTATTAACCCATTCTTATCTAAACTGGTGAGGGGCAGTGATTTAGTGTTTTAAAACAAAAGGAAGCTAGAGAATACTGATGACTAACTTCCTCCAAACAACGTCATGTGGGTCATCTTCCTCGTGCATTGTTTGTTTTGCTGATTAGCCTTTAGGTAGATATTCATATATCAACTATTATTTTCCGCTGTGGATTGTGGTTTTCTGCCCAGCAGCAAGTCCAGTTTGCAGGGTAATTGGGAAGCCAACTCCTTTCCAACTACGCAAAAGATGAACTGTGTTTCCTGCAACTTTAATGTCTCTACTGTTAGTGGTTGAGTAATAGCCGGACACAACAGTGTCTTCTGTAAGGAAATATGCCAAGAGTTGCTGCTTAGAAGTGAATAAAACTTTTTTTTACTTTTTTTTCCTTTTTTGAAGAAAAAGTGTTTTGAATTACTTGAAGCTGCAAAAACAGCCCTTTTCAATCAAAGCTTATCCTTCACAACAACAGGATGCATTGCTCTATTTCAGTAAGTAATAATATTGGTTTTAGTCACTGGACATGCGTCGCTTCCTGTTGGGAGGATTGCACAGAAAACTAATTTATTGTGTATCAGATCACTAATTCATTGTGTATTTGCAGAATTTATATACAGAGTTGTTTTCTAATACCATCTGTGTGTAAGAAGATATATCTTTGCAATAAGCTGGTGTGATCTGTCTACTGGCTGTACAACATAAGGACTGGGTTGCTCTGTTAGCATTGGCAAAACCGTGAGTATTTGGGGTCTCAGTGCTTCTGATTTACAGTCAGAAAAATTTAGTCATGAACTGCTCATTCTGGTTGTACAAGACCTTTCACCTAAAAACTCCCAGTTGCTTAAAAAGCAATTACTGGGAGCAATGGCAAAATTTTGCCTAAGGACTTCTTCATTGCCCCTGCTAATGATCTGCTGGGGTTCTGCATCTCCCAGAACATAAGCATAGCAGAGTAATTTTGATGTCTGTCATTGCTCCCTTACTTATATTAACAGTATATTTCACAGCTAGCTTCCCATCTTGCAGTTGGTTTCTCCCTGTTAGGCTGTACTAATGAACTGAGAACAGATTCTGAGCTCTCACTCTTCCAGGGAAAAAAAAGCCCAGACTCGGCTGAAATTAATGGAGTCGGTCTTCTCTGACCTGGATAAGGAGGATCGTCATCTGCCCTCAGGTAAATGCCCTGGGGCTTTTCTTCCAGTCAGGCAAGGCTGCTGACACTGTCCTGGAAGCAATTAACATTTCAATCATCTTTGGGTTTCAGCAGTGCAGTTCCTGTCAGGGTGCTGAAGCAACACGACTGACAGGCAATGAATGCCCCGTGCCCCGACCTGAGAGGACGTAATGAGATCCCAGCATTTCCCTGACGGTGGAGGACAGGCCGGATCTCTGCCCTGCACAGTTGGTGGGTTTCTGGGGCAGGAAACACGTATCAAAGCTGGTGACAACTTTTGAGTGTGCATAGATAAATCAAGGCTGTGCTGTGCTTTTAAAGAATTATATTTTTAATCTATCTGTATGTCAGTGGAGGATTTTTAATCAGAAAACTATCAACATCTGCAGATCCAGGCTTTCCTACATCATCTGAAGTCTGAACATCTGTCAGCCTAGCCAATTGTTTTACCATTTTCCTGCTGAGCTATCTGCTGCTGGGAAGGGGAAGGGGGTGTTGAGCCCCCGTCTAACCCCAAGGTCCCAGTTACCTTGTCAGTGTAAACTGGGATCCTCCTTTCAGTGAAGTGGGGTTAGAAATAAAATCCTGATCAGAATGGACCATGCTCTCCCCAGTGCCAACAGCCAAGGGGAAACTGGGTCACACTAAAGAGTGCACAGATGGGAAAAAAAGAGGATCCAGGGAACCTTGTCATTGAACTTCACCTTTATCCTCTGGCCGCATGAATTGTGGTCCCTGAACACTTCAGCTCACGCTGTGTTTAGCTCCTTTATCACTTTATCCCTTTTCCATCCTGTTTGTTCCTTTGGCCAGCTTTTTCACTGCAGTTAATTGACCTGGTTTCACTGATTTCTGTGAAGACTGGCCAAGCCTTCCAAGCTGGAGAAGTGGGTCACCGTCCATCATGTACACTGAGGCTTCAGCGGGAGGTTGCCTCAACTCCCTCTTAGGAGAGGAGCCTTTTTGCTGACACGTGAAGCTGCATTTTCACCCCAATTTCACCAGACTTATGATTGGTTTCTGTAGGAGGAACACCTGGGAGGTGCTGTGAGGAAAAGGAGGGTCTGGTGACTTAGAATCTGTGCGAATCACGCGTTTGTTGGTACAGATAAATTTAACTTGGGACTTACCTCTGTTTGAGAAACTTCAGACAGAAAAAAACATAACAGATTGTAACTCCCCAATGAGGGGTTTATTGCCAAATGGATGCACCGTATCAAGCGTTACAAGAAACAAATGTATCCAAGAGGGAGAAGTAATCCTTCTGTTAGAAATTACTGCAAACAAAACTGCAAGTGTTGCCATCACTGTTGAAATTTGAACCATGAGAGTGGAATTCCATACCTCAAAAAAATCTCATTTTGGCCCAAAGTGGGAGGCAGAAAGCTTTCTCTTAAAAAAAAAAAAAAAAATTACAGAAGCCACAGGATCTACCCCTTAAACCCCCTTTCTTCTTAGATCAGGCTACAGTTATGCTTGGTCCAGTATTTATTAAGCTAACTGTTCAGTTTTAAAAGAACACAGCCCAGAAAAACAGGAAGGTTACTTAGCTGGATGTGGACAATTTTATTCATGTCAATGGAAGTACTGAACTGTTTCAAGTTAAGCACCAGATTAAGTACTTAATCAGTTCAGAGCCAAAATTCTTCCAATTTCTGTAAGAAAACGACCAATCCCACTTCAGTACAACTAAAGCAGTGCATTGTATCAGTTCCCCTTTCGAAATATAGACAGTAATTGCAATTTGTGAACACAGACACCTCCCAGGCTGAATCACCAAAATGCCTGGAAATGAACAACAGCATTCAGGTAGTGATATTTGCTGTAAAACGAAGGAACCTGACTTCACCCAAGTACTCCCTTACCCTAGTGTAATGCTACTCCCTGGAGTACAGTTCCAGGTGCTTTTCTTAGTATAGTGTGAATGACTCAGACAAAAGGGTTTTTTCCTCTGTTCTCCCTGAGCGACCAATGTGCAGGAAGAGGAAAATGCTGCTTTTCACAAGAGAAGTTTTCCCATATCTTACTGAACTTGTCAGACCTTCCTCCTCTGCTTTCCAGCTCTGCAGTTCTTGCCCTGCAAGCCAAGAATGGCCTTGGTCAGACTGAAAAGAGATGGCGCAGTTGGACCAGCAGAGACACAGAGCAATGAAACAGTCTTGGACCAGCTACTGACAGTGCCTTCACTGCAGAAATCACTTCAGAGCTGACACAAGGCTGGTCTAGGATGCAGCTCTGTCATTAGTGCAGTCACTGAAAGCCTTGCTGATATGAACCAAGCTGAGAGCTGTGGGAAGGAAGGGTCATCTCTTGATAACCAGTGCACAAAGATCTGTCAGCCTGGTCACAGCTCTGGAGGGTTGTGAGGCATCATCTCCTGCGGCATTTGTGGAATCCAGTCTTTATTACCTGCTGACAGACATGAGCACCAAACTCCCTTTTAATACTGAACAAAGTGAAAGCAGTGAGATATTCAGATTCCCATTCCCGTGGTCTTGGGAGAATAAGGAATGTGTGCTTAGCTATAGGACGGTGCTCATCAAATTGTGAGTCTCACAGAATTGTTCTAATTACCCCATCAATCCATACAGGATTAATACATGAAAGCCCAGGCAGGGAACCATATGCTTTGGATTTTATCTTCAGCCCAAGCCTCTAATCTTTCGTCAGGAAATTACCATGTATTTTATCAGTACCTTGGTGTTAATTTTTAAAACCTAAAGACTTCAGCCAAAAGGAACTGACCATCAACCGTTTTTTCTTTCTTATAAATGTAGCTATTGTTACCTCATTAACTATTTAGCATCCTGGCAGGTTTTTGCAATGAGCTGAGCTTGGCAGAACCGCCAGGGCTGTAACCCTGAAGGAAAATGTCGTAGCTCTCCATATCTGATACATTTTGGTTAGCAGAGATTTAAAAGCAGCAGCAACAGAACCATAATAAGACATATTTGGCAAGAAGATACAAAATAACTATTAAGCTGGTTTACATCTGTTTCCTTTTTCATTCATTTTTCCTTCTCTAATTACATACTTAACATCAATCTGCTATCACAGTAGCTTGGATTGTTTTCTTTCTGGGTCTAGCCTCCAAGTCACTGTTGCTGGATTTCATTACTGCTGCTTCACCAGTAAGTAATGAGTCTCCTTGTACTTACATACCCGGACTCCTGCAGTCAAAGTAGCAGGAGTAGCAGCACGTCTCTTTAAATACCCCTGTCAGACAAAGGTATGAAGAATGACGAGGCTTGTTCTGTATTGCCAGCGCTCACATGTGTACAGTCTGACAATCACATATAAAGCTGCAAGATTTTGGAAGACTGGGGACAAATTTGTGGAGAGCTTTATACACGTCAGAAAAAATTATCTTTTGAGTAAGCACGTATGCCCTGAAGTACCCCATATATATCAGCAGATGTTGCATCACAGGTTCAGAAAAAAAAGGGAAAATAGTTATTTTTTCATCAGATGGTAAATAATTTTCATGGTTTGTTTTTTATGTTCTGGTACTGTGAGTCAAAAACAAAATAAATGTTTGTTCTCTTTGGAGAAATGTGAGACTTTGCTCCTGCCTGTCATGTTTCAAAGCTCAGGAGCAGAGGGCTGGCTTGTGGAATATGGGTTGGCTGGCACTTTGCCCCACAGCACCTGCCCACCTCTGGCAGCGTAAGGGGCTCTCAGGGAGACCCTCTCAGTCATCCTCACTGGCCAACAGCCATGGCAGCATTTGTCCTTTATAGACAAGGGGTCTGATAATAAGAATACCAACTGCTTCCTAAAAAGGCTGGGCTGACCTGACCAAGGCTCTGTACTCAGTGCTGTGTTTGTTTGCAGCTCTGCAGGTGCCAAGTGTGTTGATTGTGTTAGAAGTGGGTACCTGCAACCTGATAAGGACAACTGTAATGGTCTGTGTGTTGGGAGGAACAATCAAGTGCAAAGAAATGGAGTAAAGAGCCAACAGAGCAAGCAGGAGTTAGCTGAAAAGGTATGGGGGGTTAGACAGAACTGCAGGCTCTATAGGAACCAGCAGTGTCATGCAGATCTTACTTAAAAAAGAAAAAAAATGAAAAAAGGCAAACATCATACTGGGATAGATCAGTGAAAGTACAGTTTATACGCTATGAGCTCATCCTACTATTCTACTTGCTATAAGGCCACAGTTGAGGTACCACATCCAGCCTGCAGCATTTGAGAATAGTTGTGGATCAGCTTGAGAGAGATGAAGAACGACTCAGAAACAAAGAAGAAAAAAGTAGAAGGATTTGCAACAATTTGAATAAATGACAGAATAGAGGTAGTAATAAATATGTAAATAACTACAGTAAAGAGGAAAAGAAATTAATCTTAAGGTTGATTGTAGGAAAAGTAGTAGTGGGCTTCTGTGCTTGGATGTAACTGTACTGCTTTTTTAGACATTAGGGACCAAACATAGAAGACTTTTCTAGGAAATTTCCCCTAGACTATGAACATCAGGGTGTCCTTTTGGAAACCACAGTGACTAAAAGGCAATGTGGAGGAATTGAGTTTGCCCGCAAAATGACTCTGAGACAGCAGAGAGGATGCTCAGCTCACTGTCTCCTCTTCTTCTCTTCTCAGAATTTGTCCTTGGGCTAAAAGGAACAATATTTGGTTTTAAGTAACATTAACAGTTGTAGGCAGTTGGTGAGGACTGAAGCCAGAATGTGTCATTTCTGCTGCCTCCTACCACTCTTCTCACAGAGAGGAGCATCTCTGCTCATCTTAACCCTGCTTCTTCCACTGGCCCCATGTGCTCAATCCTCTCAGCCAGTGCTGCATGTGGAGTATACACTGGTTTACTGCAGCAGTTTTGGTAACTTCACCTCTTCCCTCAGATTCGTTGTGCCAGGGTATCTATTCAAGGTTTTCCCTGTTTGCTTTCAGAACATCAGGGTGGAGAATTCCAAATGAGTGCCACACAATCGAAGATCATGCTTGGGACAGGCAGTTCTTGATGCCTTGCTGTTGTTGCCATAGGAGGCAGAAAGAGTGCCACCAGTGTCTAGTGACAGGTAAAATAACCACCAGCAGCACCACCAAAATATATTCCCAAAGAGGGAATATATTCCACAGTTCAGTTCTCTGCTTCCTCCTGCACTGGTAAAAGCATGTTAACAGAACAACAGGCTTTATCCAGGTTTTCTGGGGAGAATAGGGGAGATAAGGACTTAAAGAGAAGGAAGGGAGGAGTATGTAATGCTTGAGGGTTGGGCTGTCTGGTTTCCAGCCTCAAACGTGTGCATCAGGTGAAAACATGTGACCTGCCTTTCAAATTTATGTCTCTCAGGGAGTCGAGGGATGATCTCAGACTAATGGTGGTTTTGGTTTGTATGATTTCAGAAAGCCAAGTTTAAGTGATGTTGAGAAGAAAAAAAAATTTAAGAAAATGAGAAGAAATTAGAAGAAAATTTGATAGATCTCCATAGATTTTAATTAATCACCATTGGCCCTTCTGTGTTGTGCTTTTTAAAAATGAAATTTAAGCTGATTATCATAGATTTATTCCAGCTGAAGAATATGGTTCAAGGTTTGGATGTGAAGATTGACACACAGCTGGAAGAGTCCACATGCTTCAAGAAAGTGTTGCTGATTTCTGACACACAGTAGCATGCAGAAGCCAAAATATGTTTTTCTGTTTTAATTACATGACCATTACTCATGAATGGGAGCCTGAACTCCATCTCCACTGACCTTGAAGATGCCCTGGAGGTTTATGATGAAATGAAGCGTATGTTTTCTGATGATTTCTGGAAAGTGGGGAAACACAAAAACCAGTTGTTCTAGTTTTAATTTTTTTCAGGGAACAGTGTGATACACCATCAGAGCTCCCACATTATTGCAGGAGAATTTAGCAGTTTTCCACTTCAGTTCCTGTAACATACATGGGATTTGGCAGCTGTATGCAAATGCTCACATCAGGATTTCATATATGACAGCCTCATCCCTGAATAACTGGACACAGGTAAGCCATGTGCACCATCATTCTGGCTCCTGCTGATAAATCAGATCATCTTAATAGATGAATTACTGTAGTGAATGAAATGTATGTCTATGCCTCAGTCACATTAATGACTCTGTAGTGCTGTAGACATACACAAATTGACTTTTAATTGATAGCTTGATTATGGATCTGGCCAGAGTGACACAGAGCTCTGCCTCTGTCCAGATTTTGTTGAGCAGTAACGCCTCAATGTCCAGCTTCAGACCTGAATGAAGGCACTACTTATAGGTACATGTAGAGGTCCTAAGGAGTCTTTGGAGTGCACTTGTTACGCTCACGCTGACTGCACGGGTGGGAGCAGAGTGTGGATCAGCAGCTCTCTGAAGGTCACCACGACAGCTGGAGCCCAGCTGGAAGGGCTGGGTGAGCATTCTGGATGTATCAGCAGAGTAAAAATTCTCACCATGACATAGGCTGGAAAAATGGTGGACAAGGACAAGCATGCAAAGAGAAATACATCTCTGTGACAGTGCTCAGTGGGAACTAATTTGTCTTTCACCCCAAATATGAGGTGATTGCAAGGTAGGTAGATAAAGTGGGTTTGATATGGTTTCCTACAATTAGTATTCCTTTTTTCCCCCTGCTCTCAGTTTTCTATTGTCTTTCTCTTTTTTTCTCTCTCTCTCATGAACTGCCTTCATATCCATGTCTTACCGTTTTTCACATTTCTTTTCCCTAAGGCTTTCACTATGCAGATTTATAACCCCTTTCAATTCCCAGGATACTGCTTACATACACAGGGTGAAAATCAGCCTTTTCCTGCCAGCTTATGTGGCCACCCTCCCTGCCACTCCTGAATGACTCCAGACTGCTATTCCCTTGAGAACTAAACTAGGTTGGGATTGATTAAACCCTTAGCCCCCTGTTTGAATGATATATGGCCTCAGGCAGTAGGCACTAAGGTGAGTGCACACTGTTTCTTTGTAAAGGCACAGTAAACCACTACAGAGTGCACTGCCCCAGGCATTCCTAAACTATCTTGTCCTGTGTCAGCAAGATGCCTTAAAGAACTCTCTATAGAGCTTTCATTGCTCCATTCTCCATCGGCTCCCACCCTGTGCATTTCAATACAGTATGGAAAGGATTTCATCCTTAATTGAAGTTCCTTTCATCAGCCTAGATATAGCCTGAACAAAGATACTGACATGAAAAAGCAGTCAAGAACATATCTTTAAAACGTCAATTTGCCAGTGACAGGCATAAAATGCAGTCACTGCAAATCAAGACTCTAAACCCTCATTGTATATTATCATATAGCTGCCACTTCACCCTCCTCCCCGCTATCCCTCCCATAAGTTTTGATGTTTGTACATCTTTGTTTTCCTTTCCACATTCTTCTCATACTGTATTCACAGGAAATCTAAAGATAGCTGAGTCTTGACTAAAACCCTGCAGACCTAGAAGAAAGGTGTTTTAAACCCTGAAGAGTGTCATTTGTCTTAAGACTCATATTTCTGAAGAAATTGATCATTCAAGCTCCATGAGTTTTCTATTTTTCCTTTTCTTTATTCATTCTGGTAAAGTAATGGAAACATTTTTGTCCATATAGACCTGTAAGTTTAATGCTACGTGGGTTTATGTGGCAGAAAATTGCTACAGTCTTGCTCAGCTGAGGAAAGAGAAATAAGTAATCCAAGTTCTTTCCGCTGGCACAATGTGGGGAAGGATACACCCAATAGAAAAAACATTAAGTATGGGCCATCTACTGAAGGCTGTATTTAGCTTGCTTACCCTGGGTGATTAATTTAGGTGTTATATCTTCAAGTTTTGACTACACAGAGACCAGAGCCTGGAGAAAAGGAGGCTCAGGAGATACTTTATTGTTCTCTACAACTATCTGACAGGAGGTTGTAGCCAGGTGGGGTTTGGTCTCTTCTCCCAACTAACAAGTGATAAGACAAGAGGAAATGGCCTCAAGTTGTGCCAGGAGAGGTTCAGACTGGATATTAGAAAAAAATTCTTCACTGGAAGGGTTGTCAAGCACTAGAACAGACTGCCCAGGGAAGTGGTTCGGTCACCACCCTTGCAGATATTTAGAATATGTGTAGACGTGGCATTAAGGGACATGTTTTAGAGATGGACTTGGCAGTCCTGGGTTAATGGTTGGACTCTGTGATCTTAAAGGCCTTTTCCAACCTAAATCACTCTCCGATTCTATGATCTTCTCACTGGCACCAGAGTGATATGTCTCCAGTAAGTTCTTGATGCCACCCTCTGTTGCCCATGCATTCTTTTCCAGACACACCGCATCCCACTACATTTGGTTCCCTTGTGTTTGGGAGGGTCTTCTTCCATTCCCCAAGAAAATAAATTTTTCTATTTCAAATCCTTCCTTCAAGCACACCTTTGTCCAGAAACTGCAAAGAACTTGTCAGTGACATGGCTGATGAGAACACAGCCAAGAATGCTCATTAATAGTGCTTCATTATTTGGCCTGCACCTGAGTTTGGGAGATTCCGGTGTGATCTCTTGTCTTGTGTTTCAGCTGACAGAGGCATTGCCTGTCAGTGCTGCTACTGCTTTAACAGATCCTAGAGCAGGCCTGCGATACACAGTTACTAACTTACATGAGCAGTCAGAAATAATACTTGCACTCTTCATGCACTATTTGTCCAGGAAATAAGCAAAAATGCTTTGAGGAACTTCCTAGTCTGAGTCTGGTGTTTGTAACCAGTCCTGAAGCAGATGATAGTTGCAGGTGTGCAGGTATGAGATGTGGACTGTTTATCCAGCTGTAAGAGCCACACAGTCGGCCAGCGGCAGCAGGAAGTCAGACATGGTTAATGTTTAGGATACATAATCTTCACAGAGCTGCTGCCAGGTGTCTTCTTTGGCTTCAGTCTCACTGTCTTCTGGCCTGTTCTTTTGTCTATCCAGTGTTCAGGAAAAGGAAGTGGGGTGTGAAGTGCTTTGCCCTTGCAAGAGGCATGGTGAGGCTACAGGACATGGAAATAATCAAGACATAACCAACTACCGTGTGTTCTGTTTATTACATTTGCCTTTTTGGTAGCTATTTGAAGATCTTCCCTGCTCACCTGAGGCATCTTTCTAGGCCCATCAAAAATTACTTAAAGGCTGATAGTAAAACCTCATAGGTAATGAAGTTTGCACAGCCTCATTCGCCCAAGCAGCATATTTGTAACACTTCCCTTTGATTCAAAGAGGACACTTCAATTCTTCAATTTCACTACTGCAAACGTGACCTAAGGAAGGGCCAGGGTGGCGCATGGGAAATAATGTCCTTTTACCTGTCTATTCTTTGGAGTAGCAATCTACTATATAGCAGCTTCTGCTGTCTGGCTCTGGGTGAGTCATACAGCCTTTGAAAGGGTTCTGAGAAACCTTCGTTTCAGTTGGTGCTAATGCCCAGATTCCAGCTCTCATCTTGGTTTCAGTGTGTGTGCAGTGAGGGGGATGCATAGCGGCAGCACTAGACAGGCTCTTCGCAGCTCTCCTCAGCCAAATCACTTCTCAGGGTATATTCAGGGTTTTCTCAGGGTTGTATCAGCCTTCCCACAGATTATCAATAGTGTCTCTTGTAACAGCTGAGGTGGAGCTTGAGGGCGTTTGTCATCCCCAAGGAATTTCACAGGGTCCCTCATTTATGTAGTTTGTGTTGTCTTTATCCAGATTTTCCTATCACAGTCTGTGGAGTAGGAGTCCCTTTCATCATTTCATGACCCATACCCGGGTGTGTTGGCTGTCTCTGCCACCCAAAAGAGCCCAGCATCAATCAAGTAGGTGGGACACATTTCATTACCCTGCTGGATTTCTGGAACCTGTCACCCTCCCAGTGGGACATGCCTGGGACACGCGTAATTATTCTCTGTCCTCTAGAGGAACAGTCTGTCCATGCCAGAGGCCACAAGTTCAAGCTGGATGGAGATAACACATTTCTCCCTTTCATTTTCTCCCTTAACAGTCAGCATAGACACAATTATTGCTGGCTGATTTTAGCATTTCTAAAATTCCCATTGTTAGCAAAACTAAAGACTGCTGTGGTTGGGGGCTGAGCTCATTTTGGACGTTCCAAAGACAAAGGCGTATCGCACATGACCAGCTTTTTGTACACAGGTTTTTTCTTAGAGTTGGCAAGTGTTACCCAATGAACATGAAAGAGAAGGGCATCTCAGGTTTGTAACTTATGAAATGACCCCAGTTCTTGAGTTTTTGAAACTTTGTTCCTCATAGGTAGCACGTAGGGTGATGGCCAAACAGCAGGAGAGCAACGCGAAGGGGTGAACGTGCTCACCGTGTCTCAAGTCAGGACACTGGTTGGTAGCGCAAGAATTGCAGGGTAAGCGCATTTGCAGAGGTGTAATTTTCCTTGTATTTTCACTTGGGCTGTGTGGCCTTTTTTTCCAGCAAGCAGGCAGTGCTGATTAATTAAGGGGTGTAGTCATACCCTGTGTTACCAACACAATGTTACACATACACGTGTCATCATCTGCCCGCAATCTTTGCGCTCTGCTCTCAGGGTCGACGCATGCGTTAGAGATGCAGTACCACTGATCCATGGGTCTGCCATATGCTCTAAGCAATTTGCTAATTTATTCAATGAATTATTTGGGATACGGATCATTACCCTGATTTTCTAAAGAATTTAGGCTTCTGCAATTGCACCATTTTAAGTCTTCCGTGGTATCTCTTGAAATTGCCGGCAAGTTTCACCCAAATCCACAGATCCTCCAGAGCTTTCGAGCCCGGGATGCACAGCTCGCTCGGCAGCCGGGGAGCGGAGCGCTGGGCACTGCGGAGGAGCAGCTCCACTGGCATTGCTGCACAGCTTGGGCGACTCGAGGAGCGACGCCCAGGGCCACGGGGAGCCCCTCACCCGGCCCGCCGTGCCCCGCTCTGAGGGCTGGCACTGCCGCAGGTGTGGCCGCCCGGGGTGGCCCGAGCGGGGCTCCCCTCACAGACCCCTCAGAGGGCGCGAAATGGCCCCTGCGCGCGCCCGCCCCTCGCCCCCGACCCCGCCGCGCACGCGCGAGGGTGGGCGGCCGGCGGAGGGGTTTGGGGGGGTCCCTTAAAGGGCCCGGCTGCGGCTCCCGCGTCCTGGCCGGCGCTGCGGGACCCGCTCCCGCACCTCCCG
>VZTI01001642.1:96497-128279 GCA_013397865.1 Struthidea cinerea | reverse complement strand
CCTGCGGCGGCGCCGCTCCGTGCCCGTAACCCGGAAGCGCTGCGGCGGCGCGGAGGGGGAGCCGGGACATGGCCGCTGCCCGCTCCTGCCTGCGCGCCGCAGCCGGCATGGCCCTGCCCGCCGCCGCGCGCGGCTGAGCCTCGACCTTGCCTTCCCCTTCCCCTTGGACCCTCCTCATCCTGCTCCTCGTGCTCCTCTTCCTTCTCATCTTCCTCCTCTCGCGGACGCTGCCCGGGCCGGGTCGGGGGCGGTGGCGCTGCGGGGGCCCCTCGCTGCCTTGCGGGGCGTCCCGGGGGCCGGGGCGGAGCGGGTGGAGCCGCGCGTGGTGCGGTGTGTGCGGGAAGGTGCTTCCCCGGGTCCTGCATGTTCCCTGCGGGGGGCCGGCTCCGGTGCTGGAGCGCCGCACTGAGCCGCGGGATCGGGGAATTCATTTTGTAAATGTGTACGTGTGGCTCACGTGCTGTGAGGGGGGTTTAGGGTCGTGTTTTGGAGAGTTGCATTTGCTGTAGCGTTAGTTGTGGGGGGGGGGGGGGGTGGTTGAGGGCTGGCTGTAGCCCATCTGTATTTCGTGGGGTTGTGTTTTTGCTTTGTATAAGCAGTTTCCAGGTTTTGAGGAGCTGCACTGCTGTTGCTGAACTGTAGTTCCTCCAAGGTTGCCATTGTTTGCGTTCTGGGAGGGCAGCTGGTGGCCTCGCGGGAAGGCGGCAGGTCGCGTCGGAGGAGGGCTCTGGGTCGGTTCCGTGTGACTTCTTTCCAGGAGAGGTTTAGCTTTTCTCCGGCGTCTCTGATGCCAGAACAAGGCCCCAGAATGAACGGTTTCTCTCTGGGCGAGCTGTGCTGGCTGTTCTGCTGCCCGCCCTGCCCCAGCCGCATCGCTGCCAAGCTGGCCTTCCTGCCCCCGGAGCCCACCTACACCGTGCTGCAGCCCGAGCAGCAGCAGGAGCCCGGGGCGGCGGCCGGGGCGGGCACCCCCACGGGATCGGGCACCTGCAGCCTGCACCTGAGCGAGCGGGCCGACTGGCAGTATTCCCAGCGGGAACTGGATGCCGTGGAAGTGTTCTTCTCCCGCACGGCCCGAGATAACAGGCTGGGCTGCATGTTCGTTCGCTGTGCCCCCACTGGCCGGTACACGCTGCTCTTCTCGCACGGTAATGCTGTGGACCTGGGCCAGATGTGCAGCTTCTACATTGGCCTTGGCTCCCGCATCAACTGCAACGTCTTCTCCTATGACTACTCCGGCTATGGGGTGAGCACCGGCAAGCCCTCTGAGAAAAACCTGTATGCAGACATTGATGCAGCCTGGCAGGCCCTCAGGACAAGGTAAATGGATATTGGGGACAAGGTATTTCTGTATCTCCCTTTAATCCTAGTAAGTCTGCATGGTTAACCTTGCTGAGAGGAAGGGAAGGGTTTGTAGATGGTTGCAGTTACTTTGGTGGCCTCACCAGATGTTCCATGAACAGCTACAGTGTGATTTACTGGATGGCTTCATTTGCTAAAATGATGGGCAAACCTTCATCCTTTGGCTTTTTCTAGATTAGAGGATTATTCAGATGTAATTTATGTTAGCCATTGCTTCACCATTGAAAATCTCCATCTTGAGTAGGATATATTGCAGTGGTTGCAGTTTGAGCTTGCAGACTGCAAAAAACCTGCTGTCCGAGGCTTGCCCGCCACTGTCTACACTTAGAGGTAACCCAGGTGAGCCAAAGCTCTGACTGAATTTGGCAGTAGCCTTGGCTAGGGCCTACCAGGAAACTGCTGGTGTTGCGTGACATGTTTGGGGTTTCATGCAAGCTCATGCAACAAAGGCATCTTTCTCTTTGGGCCTCCAAACAACTGTTATCCAATGGGTATGATAGCGGTCTGGAACGAAAAAGTGTTGACATCTGGAAGTAGAGCTGAGGATTCTGCCAGGAGATGCCAAAGTATGTGGCATCCAAAGGGATGGAGCAACAGTGAGAAGGCTTGGCAAGAGGCAGCGTGGTGAGTGGAAACAGTGAACCCTTGGCTTCTAGAAAATCCTGAGCAGAGCTGCTGGCTCTGGCTCCTTGCTGCAACTGATGGCCGTCCCTGGGCCTCTCACTACTGTCCATAGAAACCATGAGCTCCCTTTGCTGTTGCATAAGTGGTTCTTAAAAGTATGACCTCGCACAACATGTCCTGAAAGAGAGAGCTTTAAAAAGCTTAAATTGTAGTAAGCTGAGAGAAAAAAGTGATGAACGTTTTGAGTTCTTGGCTCTGGCGTTGTGTAGACGAACTTGGCTTGCATGAAATGCGTATTTAATGTCTATCTTGGGGATACGTGCCAGCTTCAGAAATAGTGACAGGAGTTGTTACTAATTTAGATAATTGGCTTTGCAAGAATCCAGGGATTGGTTAGTCGTGGAGTCCAAATGCCTTTTGACATTGCTCTGCCTAAGTCAAGCAAAGAGGAGGGGAGAAAGGTGTAGGGAGAAGCTACCCTTTCATAGCATGTGTTCTGTCTGTTTGGTGAGAAGGCTAGATTCTGGGCTCGTTTTCCAGGACTTTAAAAAATATTTGTTTCCTTGAATTCAAATAATAGGGTCTTACGTAAAGAAGTAATTTTGATATGCTGTATGCATAATAAATTATTAAGTGCCACTACGACACATATGGGTGATGTAAATAAGATTCAAGAGAGGAAAAGTGCTGTGTCTAAGCCAAGCATAGTTAATGTTTGTCCTTCAGTTGCTGTGTTTTCTCTCTGTTTCACTTGATGTTTAGTTGATGATACTGTTTTATTTAAACCTTCTCAAGCTCTGAAAAAGCACTTTCACATCTGCCTGGAGGTGCTTCTTCTGTGCTGACAGGCGTTTAGTACATGGTTAAGGTCTACGTAGGTCCAGAAACAAGGGGTTCCTTCACTTAAGTCTTTTAAGAAACCCGACCCAGTAGGTAATGCCAACATGTGCCCAACTTGCTCTGAGAGGATCGGGCTTCTTCAATAGAAGTGTGTCTGGACAGGTTTATAGTTTTCCATTAGTGTCCCTTCTATGGTTTACACAAGATCTAGGCTCTCCTTTCCACCTTAAATTGAGGGGTTGAAATTTCCCAACTCTTACTTTGCCATGTTTGTTAATCCAACCTTTTAGTGTGCCTTGAGAGTACACTTAGAGCAGTCATCATTGGTTAGGTTTTTAGGAGCCAAAAGCCATTGGAATTGGATGCCCAGGGAAGTGGCGGCATCGCCACCTTTAGAATAGTTCAAAGGACATGTGAGTGTGGCACTTGGGGGTATGGTTTAGTGGGGAACACGGTGGTGCTGGGTTAGTGGTTGGACTCAATGCTCTTTTGAAGTCTTTTCCGAAGTTAACAATTTTGTGATTCTATGACTGCAGTATTTTAGGTGCCCAGTGAAGAAGCTGGTCTGTGTAAAATGTAATTTCAGTAGAAAGTTAATCAATTCTATTAACAGATGACTGTTGTGTTTGTAAAGCTGAAACCTTAGTCTTTCTGCTGATGAATTCTCCAAACAGCAGTGCGAACTTTACAAGGCTGACCATTTCCTAGTCCTCAGTCCAAGTGGCTCACAATTAATTGAAGTATTCTGCAGTAGAAACACAAGTATGCCTCTTGAGGTGAAATGTCATGTTATAGCATTCCTGCTGCAGCAGTTCCTTGGTAGCTCCAGGAGATTGTGTATGCTTTCATTCTTAATGCAAATTCCTGGCGTTTGGCCTCCAGTCATATGGTAGTGAACTGTAATGTAAAGTTTAAAGTGAAGTCTTAAAATAGAGGTTCACTGTGCCATCAAAAGCATTTAGTCATCTGTGCTAAGTTCCGTGGGAAGCTGTTGCTCTTCTGAATCTACCAGACATTCCACCTGGCAGCAGAAAGGAATCATTAAAATGTTGGAAGTCTGAGATTCTTTCTTTTTTCCTTTTAAATCGTGCCTTTGAAGTACCACTGGTACTTAGCCATCATTCATTTGTCAGTGTGTTTTGAAAGGAACGTGGGAATTAACCTGTGCTTGGAGGAAGCTGTCAAATTTTAGAAATGATGGTGAGCTGGCAGGGGTTGCCATCATGGCTGCAGATTTTGACTGCATTTTTCAAGGTCCTGAAACAAGCATCTTGCTATCACATACACATTTAGGAATCAAACCTTACATAACAAATGATTATAAAACTATCTGAGAACAGTGGATGATAAAATAAAATCATCGAATTCCTTTGTTCCGTTTCAGTTATCAGCCTGTCTTTGTAAGATCAGTATCAACTCCTCTCCATTCTTTTAGTCTTTGTAAAGGAAAATTATTTCCCTTAATTTAAAGGAATTTAGTATTTCTCCTCATGAATAAAGTATACTCTTAAGTGATAATTTTACTAATTACCAATTTTCAATACTGTCTTTCATCCCAGTAAAGATGTTGACATACAGTTTTATTCCCATAAAATGAATTTTTATAGATTTTTCTTCAGAGGTTATAATTGTAGCATTGGTTGTTCTTGTTCCAATATCAAATATTGATCAGTAATTAATTTGGGCTTTTACATATATTTATTTCCACTTGATTAACAAATTTCCATCTGGCATCTCAATGTTTATCAAAAAGAATTTTCTGTCTTATTGCTACAGATCATATTTATTTTAAGTGTTTTATTTTAGGCAGATTGGTCTGGTTTTGTTCTGTTTGTTTCAAAATCAGAACCAGATTGAAGAGAAGGTATATCAGACTGTCTTCTCTCATTGTCCATGTGGTTTTAAGTTGCTGCTTTTTGTTCAGATGTCTCTTATCCTAATATCTGATCGTCTTAATGCAACATCTGTGCAAAATGACTTGATTGTCCTCCTCTTCTCCCCCTTTCCTGAATTCCACATGGGAAGGATGAACTTTCTAACACTTTTACATTAAGACAATGTACAGTACTTAAAAACAGGATGCACATGTAGGGCTTGGGTTCAGTGCTCAAGCACAAAACCATGGCTGCTTTGTCGGCCACATGCTATTTATATTAAAATCAATTTGTATGTTCCCTCAAAATTTGGAGAAGGTTGGTGAAATGTTTTAAAATCCCAGTCAAAAGAAGGCACTGCTGCCCCACTCCCTCTGCTTCTATAGTAAAGTATCGAAGAGCAGAACCTGTTAGTCCATCCTATGGATCCGTAAAGGAGGTGAAGAAAATGTAATTAATAAATAGCTTAGAAGAGGTGTTTTTGTTGCATTTAATAAAACACAGTTTAATTTGTTTTTATTATTTGTGGTGCTGATCATCAGGAGATTATTGCTGTTTCCTTTGTAGGAGCTGATGGAGAAGTCTTACATTGAGTAAAATCAGGAAACATCACTCTGGTCTAATCCAATTAGGGGTAACTAATCTTCTGAAATTGTGTCAGTTTAGTTCGTCTCCATTCTGATGTGATGAGGTGGTTACAGCTTTCCAGGTGAATAACAGCTTCAGCGGTTTTTTACCTTGCCTAATCAAAATAGTCAATTTCTACGTCAATTTTCTTTGCAACAGAATCTTCTTTCACCAACACTCTCTTTCTGTGCATGATCTAAGCCAAATTCTTTAGATTGGATATACTTAAAGGTTTTTATCAAAAGTTACCAGCTAAACTCCTGACATGACCAAAGGCAGTGCTTGGCAGAGTCACAATTAATAGTCCTGGAATAATAGGGTTTCCTTTCTTCATGGAGCATCACCTGGTAGATTTTTCAGTCATACCAGCTTTTCAATAATGTTGTTACAGTGTCTCCAAAGGATTGTTTAAAGGTACTGTCCTCTAAAACTTAAGTTACTCTACTTGCCATAGTCAGTACTTCAAGAAAGGCTGCATATAACTTTGAGCAAAAATAGAAGCATACACAATCCTCTCCTGTTCTTGTCTATGCAATGAGCAGAGATTAATTCAGATGATGAGCGTCCCTAGGACAAATACCAACAACTGTTCAAAACAGGTGCTCTGATGTTCAAAGTTATTCAAAATGTTTACTGAGCTTTGGTGTTGTATTACGTCTTTTAGTCACTGAAGTAAAACTAGTTTTGTTAAATATTTCCCTGTTTCTGTCAGGACTGCAAGATCAAAGCTTGTTTAAAAAGAAAAAAAAAAAAAAGGAAAATGTTGACTGTCAAGAATGTTTTGCAACTGGTGTTATTTGGGAAGAAAAATAAGCTGCCAAAGAGCCTTTGGCTAACAAAGTGTGTAGATAGTCCTGAAATTCAACTGCCTGAACTGGAGATGTTGGTTTACCCTGATGTACAAAGGTTGTAAGACTTGGTTCTCAACATCATCAGAGCATTGAACACAAACGTTTTCTAGAGGAACATGTTGTTAAATCCTCCATGCTGAGGTAACTGTCTGCTTTTTAGCACTAAATTACATGAAGTGCACGAGAAAGGCAAGCTTTTTCTCTCTAGATAGAGAAGTGTCACCTTTTGAGGCTGAGCTGGTGGTTTCTCTGCCGTGGCTGTTTGACCTGTGCGTGTTGTTGGTAGCTCTTAGCTGTGGGAATGGATCGGTGGAAACCATTTCAAGGTATGCAAGTGGTTATCTGCCAGCAGCTGGCTTTGTGGGGAAAACTGACTTAGTCAGCAAATGGATATTTGTTTCAATACTGAATGAAGAAAACTGGTCCTATTCAGTTTTCTGGAGTTTTTTGTTGCTGTAGTGTTTCCTCATGTGAAGATAGACTAGTACAAGGGCAGTGCCAAGTATGGGCTGTTTGGAGCCTGACTGCTGGAACAAAGGTCTGAATTTCCTATTTCCTTTTGATATGATGTGCCTGGTGGAGAGGCCAGTGTGGTGAAACCAACTTTTCATCCCTGCCCCAAACTCACTTTTAAGTTCCACAGTTGTATTCTCTGTTGGCTTTAAGGCCAATAGTCTCAAAATTATGCAGCAGTAGTAAAGAAAATGAGCAAATAACATAGGGGTTTGTTTTTTTCCCAAAGCTGATAATAAACTTAATGAGTAAGTAAGAATCCTTTCTGCCCTCCTTCACAAATGTAAATCGATTACAGGGCTGCATTGGAAGCAGTTGAAATGAGTCATGAAATAAGGGGCAGATGTGTTGTGCCTAACATGTGTGTGCACATTCAGGCTTGCTTTTGCCAAGTAGCCCCTAAGAAGATCAGAAATCTTTCCCTGTGGATTAGGAGATAGCTTCAGTTGCCACTGAACTTGAGAGGAATTGAAGCTGCTTACCTTTGTACAAGATGAGGAGTTCCTTGTGCTTCCTTGAATCGATGAAAAAAACCTTTTTACAATTTTTGAATGCTGGTGGCTCTTAGGTGTCTGAAATGAAGTGATTAAGCATCGGTTTTTGTCTGACTCTTAAAGCTTGGGTTTGTGTGGCCTAAAATACAAACCCAAACCAACTGATAGGCAAATCTCCTGTATCTTCTGTGTCAGTTGGTGGTGGATAATTGAGATTGCAGCAGACGAGCACTGGTAAATTGAACAAGCGGTTGCAGTGACCCGTTTGCTACTGCTTCATCTTGACTGCCCTGCTTTCCAGTTTTTAGATGAATGACTTACACTGCTCTTGCATGCTCAGCCTGACATCTGATGATGAAGCTCAATTTCATTCCTGACTAAAACGGAGTGTTTTGTTGGCAGTGGTTTTTTTTTCAGTGTGTCAGGTTTTGGGATCAGTGGGAAATGTGGGATTGTAAACCCAGGAAACGCTGTATGAACACAGGGGAATAAAGATGCTTTTTAACAGAAGGCTAAGAACATAGAATGGGATGGATGAATAGTGCACAGTGTCAATTTGAGGACAGAGGAACATCTTTGCATTCTTTATTGCAAGGGCTAATTTGAGAAAAATGGGTTACTGTTGTTTGCGGGCAGCAGAGCTTAATGTGCCATCACAGAAAGGTGCAGGCATAGGTCAGTTGTGTAATGACAAAGTTATACTGGCATTATCTGTATCCATATCTTTATATTTTTTAACCACTGTGTTAGCTTTACAGAACAAAGGTTCTCCTGTTAAAATGAAACATTGTGGTTGGATTTGCTGACTATGAGACCAAGTAATAAAGGCACAAAATTGGGCTAAACAGCAGGATCTGGCTCAGTGTCCACCCACCTTCCCACCCTTGGTTTCATGTCTCCTGATAAGCACATGCATGTCTTTGGGAAAATCCCTATAATCATGAAATAAATGTGTAGCCTCTCAACTTTCACAAAGGGGAATTCCGTGTGGGTTAACAAATGAAGAATGATGTTGATGTGGAAGATGAGATTTTAAGTTAGTACACTTGCCTCAAAGTCTAGAGGGGAAAAAATTTAAATGAGAGGTAATCTCAAAGTATTGCCTCTGGTTTTTATTTCGTTTTGCAAATTTGTTAGAAAAACTTCATGTATGCTTTCCTGACAGTAGCATTATTTATTGGTACAGTCTCTTCAAGTTCTTTCTAGGTGTACCTTTCAAGATGAAAATTCTATTTTCAGCTGTTGATTTGGAGTTGATTGTTGGATTAGACGGGTTGGGCTATGCTTTTAGGAAGATCAGTATTACTGTGCCTTTTTAAAAAATTCTGCTTTCATGTAGAAATGTTACTTTAAGAACTTTTACTCATGGGAGCCTTATTTATCAGCCAAGGCATGCTGC
Source organism: Struthidea cinerea (assembly GCA_013397865.1). Taxonomy (NCBI): domain Eukaryota; kingdom Metazoa; phylum Chordata; class Aves; order Passeriformes; family Corcoracidae; genus Struthidea; species Struthidea cinerea. The sequence goes on along the minus strand of VZTI01001642.1, from coordinate 119,695 downwards.
TAAATGAGCTGCATAGCTCAGTGTCTGGCAAGTAACCCTTCTCGAGGCATGCAGTGCCAGCTAAAAGCTCTAAGATAGTCTTTTTAATTTTTTTTTTTTTTTTTACAGGACACTGCCAAATTTCTTAAGATCCCAGTATGTTAGACCAGTTAATTTTAACTTTGTGCTATGGCACGGCCATTTCTTTCTGCATGCAACAGAACAGCTGTGGAGTAATGGATAATGGGAGCCAAGCCTGAAAGTTCTGAGACCAACTCCAACACATTTCTCAGGAAAGCACCCTTTAAATAGTATTGCTTGAAATGTTTCTCCTTTAATAAGGTTGTTTATAATGGGTTCTGTTCAGATTATAGAATCTTTCTAAACATTCCTGCTAACTTTTAGTTAGCTTTGCTATGAATGTCCTTACAGAACTGGAAAAATGGTGTTCAGCATCAGCAAAGAAGCAAAACCAGCTGTGTATTTTTCCAGTGGGCAGATAAACTGAGATAAGGTTCAGATTATTTTAGCATTATCCCATGAACCTTAATAGTTCTTTATAATAAATTAAATAAGACACTTCGTCTTAACTATTACACTGTACAATAAATTGCAAGCCTTAATAATATGCAAAATAAAAAAGCCAACAATAATATTACAAAGTAATAAGTAGTAATACAACGTGAACTTCCCTTGAGCACTTTGCAACCAAAATGGTGTATGGAACCATCTGTACTTTATAGGAAAGTTTGAGAAGTTAATTTGCTGCCTTAAGCCTTGGACCAGTTTGTGCAGAATTTAATCATTGTCTCAACTCTATATGGTCTTCCCCAACATCTGGTGAATTTATTGAAGTGGGATTTTGGCTGGAGGACAGCCTGGGGAAAGTGGCATCTTTCAAGAGAACGGTCTTGGTTTTGGAGCATGTTCTTCAGGGCAAATTTACAAAAGTCTTCTCCAGCATGCTATTTGTTGTTTAGAACTTCATTTCTCACAAAGGTGATTGTCTGTTTAAGTGTCCTTTTGGGTTATTTTTGAAAGAAGTAGCTAATTTTGTATAATATTTACTTTGGAGGTGTTCCCTGGACAATTCTTACCTTGAGGCAGCTGCTCAAGAGCCAGTCAGTTTCCTCCTTCCCCTAAGACTCAAACGTACCTCAACTTGCATATTGAAGTTGTATTACACAGTTTGTTTGTAGTATTTTTTTGTTGTGGTTCCCTACTGCAAAAAGCTTGTCTTTTTCTGGTAAAGCATGGGCTTTTAATGTGTGTTAATGTTACAGAAAAAGTTACTGTTTCAGTCTGGGTATGAGCATCTCATCAAGTTTAACAAACTGTAAAAGTACCGCAGTTGTGGGAAGAGGCGGGGTAATGTTTCAGCTACAGTTTTGCTATTTTTATGCGTAGGGGTGTATGAACGTGTAACCTTTGCTCACCCTGGTTAATAAATACACGGGGAGTTACCATGTGTTGCAGGCAGCACTTTCTGATGCAAGCAGCAGCACCCTTTCAGGCGTCAGTACGGTAGTTTAAGATATTAAGTGGGGTTTCAACCTTAAGCCTGTCCACTGTGCCTAAAAGGTTTCGACTTGCTGTATCTTTGCCAGCTTCCAGCCTTCTGTTTCTCTGATAGCAAAACCCTTTGCCCTCTCCCCTGAACTCTTGCTAATTATTCATGTAATGTGATGTTCACTTCTGAAGCCTGCTGTGCATAAGCCCAGTACAATTAGTTCTTTATCCTCTCTTTGAAATTTGTACTAAAAATCAGTATGATAATGCAGAAATTACTATCTGTAAAGGAATACAGGCACAAAGTTGGCTTTTAGAAAAAGAAATTGTTCCGATTTGTATTTACATTAATAAAAAATTAAGATGACGGAACATACTTGAATATAATTTGGATCTGAAGTTTTGATAGATCTTGAAAGATAATAGTGTCATAAATCGTGAATGTTCATAGAGTTTTGTAGAGAACGAGTGGGTTGTAAAGTCTCCTTGATTTGTTGACTTCTTTTCTATCCTGAGATTAAGGAATCTGGTGCCAAATATCCCACCCTTCCAAACTGGATGTCCTTCTGTCAAAGCTCATCTTAGATTAGTAGATCATTTTGTGTAGAGCATTGAACAGATACTATTGACACAGATAGGATCTGGGACCTTCCCATTATTTCAGGAAATTACTCTTTCCATCCAAAAATCCACTTTAATATTCATAATAAAGAACATAGAACCTAAGGATCTTAGCTATTTCTTACCTGGATGTAGTTCTAAATTTGTTGCATTTCAGCAGCAGGAGAAATTGCACTAAAGTTTATTATTCTCTTTGGTTGACTTTCATGGCAATTTTCAATTTTTCTTTTTTTAGTACATTAATTTGTGTGTGAATTCAAAATAAAAGTAGCAGTGTTAGCTTAAACTTAGCTCATTTAATTACTGAAATTTTGAGGGGGAGAGGAGAATTTAGCAGGCATCATTTGTTGTCTGTTACTCTGTTTTTCATCCTTCCACTATTCCCAGTTTTTCTGGGCCAAGTGAACTATGTTCTTTCATGTTGTTCACTGTAGAACTGACCAGACTTCCTCCTTAAATATTTTTTTTAAATTCTCAGTCAATATTTTTATTTTGCCTCTCTCTTGGAAGCTTTATGGTATTAGCAGAAAGGGAAACACTATATCCATTTGTAAAATGCAACTTTGCATAAATGGGAAGAATGTGTGTTGGGGGAGGAAAGAGTAGAAGCTTGTAAGTGAAAGTGTCCATGTTGTGGGATGGTGAACTGCAGAAAACCTACATGGCCAAAGGCCAACTTAGGGTAGTAATGCAGACATTAATACACTTCTTTTCCAAGCACTGTGCTGTTATCTGTTATTTCAAAAACTCCAGCAGTGCAAGACTTCTTTATGCTGTGCTGGTTTCTTGGGAGGCAGTTAAGTGCCGGTATGGCGTGGACTGGAATTGCTAACATTTTTTCCTGCATAACCAGTTGTTCTGTGGTGATACTGCAGTCAAGTAGGGAGCCTACGTGCTTTACAAGGTCTGCGTCAGAGACAGAGGGAAAGAGGGGGGTGAATAACATCAGGAAGCTGCTTTTCTTCACATTTTTATTTTTTAAAATTTCTAAGACGCAGCTGCAGATCAGTTTCTACCTTTAGCATCAGCTGAAATAATGACCTTAAGTGATTGCATTAACAGTTGTCCTTGATCCACTGTGAGGTACTTCTGCTTCTTGTGGCATAGCTGGTGATTGCTTGGTAAGCATCCTTTTTTTGAGAGGGAGAAGCTGGCCAGCAAGAAATCTTTCACCAAAAAACTACAAAAGCAATTGGCCCTGTTAACTAGGTGTGTTGGCAGAAAACAAAGTCTGCAAGTGTGCTGTTTGATCATTGTTAAAACATCTTGATTCACACAATCTGGGCAAAATGTCTTTTACTCCATAGACTCGGATGATCCCAGATAAGACAGCTGGATAAGCTGAACAAGTATATATGACCTGGTTTCAGGAATGTATTTTCTCATCTGAGTTTAGGAAAGTTAGTACTTTTCTAAATGTACAGAAGTACCCTTATCATTTTTTAGAATAACATTTGTTGCTTTAAGACAGGTTAAGTTTACTGATGAAAAATGTTTCTACATATCATTAAATGCAGATGTATGTTTCTGTAATAAATTACTTTTTTTTGTGCTATCTTTTCAGGTTCTTAGTGAGCACAAGGCAGGTTTTAGTAGCACTTCAACCAAACGGAAGTACACTGCAGAAATTTTGTGCTAAATTTTATTGTACACAATTCTAAGTAGTATTTACTGGGAGGAGGGAAGAGGGATTTAGCCCCTGGGTTTGTGGCGATAAAGGCTGTGGCTAGAAAATTTGATTTCTAAGCTCTGAACTAGTTATCTGTGGTCTGCTGTTCTAAAACATCTGGTACTGTTAATCCTGGTGATTGCTATATATTTTTTAATCATCTTAGGTTTATATTGACTTTTACTGGGGGTTGAACATTGATTGTGCTAAAAGTTCATTAAGGGAACATGTGCAAGATGAGGCTGCTTGGGAAGAAAGGAATAGATGAGTCTGATTTAAAAGTCAAGAGTGCCAATATAAAAATGGTGCAGGAAAAGACAGAACGCTGAGGTTTTCTTCTCTCTGAAAAGATGCTGGATGAATCTTTTCAGGTAATAAATCGCTTTCATGAAATGACTGTCATCTTACATTTGCCACTTACTGTTCTTGGTATTTGCTAGAATATTTAATGAATCTGCTTGAAAATGGATAATTGAGAGAGACAGGAGAGACTCATCAGGAGAGTTGTGTTTCTCTGTAAGGCTGTGAATTTGGCACTTTTTGAAAGCAGATGTTTAAATGTATGCAGATTCACACTGTGACAAAGCTCAGTGTTTTGAGCAAATAAAAAATTGGTATGTGTTTTCTCCACTTACTGTGGAGAAAAGTAAAGGGATAGGGAAAAATAGAGGTTACAGTGTCACTTAGCCAAGTAGGATTTCTTCCTATTTATGATTCACGAGACATGTCATTGCAGAGGAAGCGTCTATTGTTTTAATTCTTAAATCAAAAGAAAATACTGCCTTTCTTCAAGTCTGTGGAAATGGGTAGAGTAACTCAAAGAAACATGAAATGTTTCCAGGGAATCGAAGAGGACTATCCGAGTGGGATAGATGGCCTCCTGGGTAACACAGGCTGTGAGACTTTTTCACTGGGCTTCTCTATAGAGCTGTTCAGTGTTTGAGATGCTGCATTTCTTTGAGAGAAGCTCATTCTTACTTAATAACTTGGTTCTTCTACAGCGCTTGAGCATATTAATGTAGGTCTATAAAGGAGAGAGAAATCCTACTGCCAGCTGAGTCATCTTCATGCAGTGCTGGCTGCTGAAAGACTCGTGTTCTGGGGACAGATGCATTCATCTGCTGTTGGTTCTTTTTAGGAACACTGGACCGGTTCACTGTCATGGACCACTTTTGTATCACGACTTCTCTGCCATTCTTGTTCTCCATCCTGCCTTGCTGCTTTCTCTTCTCTTTTCTGTTGGAGGCTCAAATCACTGCCTGAGCTACACTAATGCTTCTGGATGGAAGAAATGCTGCATCCAGTTTGTCTGCTTGCATTCTTGCAAGGCCTTATCCATTCCAGCTCCCGTGTAATCCTCTTGGACTCCAGCTCTGGTGCTCTGTGGGAGAGACAGCATTCAGATTTGCAGGGGTCTTTGAAGAACAGTGTGAAAATGTCAGCTGTAATAGGATTTTGGCTACAAGCACCTGCTGTTTGTGTAGACAGTTCAATTTTTTCTTTGTTCTCCTCTGTTAGCATTATGGAGATAACACTTGAATCTTTTTTCTACCAGCTTGTGTTTCAGATACAGCTACAGTTGTCTGTAAGTGATGTAAAGAAAATGCTGTATCAGTGCCACATATTTCACATTTAATGGCTTGCCAGCTATATCAAATAATCGTAGCAAAACCAAGTCATTTAATGCTGCTAATATTTGAAAATGTGAAGTTCTTAGCAAAACCTGTGGAGGAAATAGCTTTTACTTAGAGATCGAAACATGAACAAGATTACAATAAACAGATGAAAGAGAACGCAAGCGGAAGGCAAGAATGGAAAGAAACCCAAACAACAAACAAACTGCAAAACAGAAGCCCCTCACACAGAAGAAAATAGTTAGTTGAATTCAAACAGTGGTGGGATTCATTACCTGAGCAGTTCAAGGGCCAAGATCTATAGATACCAGTTTCTGAGTGCTCTGCTTTGAATTTTTTCACCTAATCTTCCAAATATTAGTCTCCGACGTGTTAATTCCAGCGTGAGCAAACGATTTAATGCTGCTATAGCATCCAGGCAGCTAACTGCCTTCAGCAGAATTTACATATATACTTCTTGTCGAAGATCCTTAGGTCAGGAATACCTTTTTTATGAGTTCCAGTGTGTGTGTCTAACCAGCTGTGCAAACCTTCTGGTGTGACATTTTAGGTGAGCTTTGCAGTTTGATCCATTACAGTCTAGGTTACTCTTGTTTCATCCTATGCTTATACAGTGATAACTATTTTCAGCTAATACAGCCTGATACATTGAAAGAAGACTTAACGGAGGCATCTCTTTTTGTGTTGACTGTCCTGCTTTGTGCACTGGAGCAGTTGTTCCCTGCTTTATGGGCAGCTGGGCAGTAGCTGGCGGAAGGGGAGAAATGTCGGAGGTGGGTGGAACAGGCAGCAGCTCCAGTCAAAAGCCACTGTGCTCTTCCCATAAATAATTCCAGCTCGTGAGTCAGAGGCTTAAGCCTTGCATAGGTGCAGCTCATGGCAATTAGTGCCACAGCAGGGTGGCCTCACCTCAGCGTGGTGCCTCAGGTGTGTAGGGGTAAGGGAAATTCATCAGGAAGCTGGAGTTTTATGTGAAGAGTCCTGGCAAGAGCAGTGCTCGAGAGAGGTGTCAGAGGGGCTTCAATGAACAGATGGAAATGCTGGAAAAAGGATAATACAGTGTTTCTGAGCAAAAATGCTTTGAGAACTGTGGAAGAGCCACAAGATTGTTTGCTCCAGGCTTGTAAACCCTCAGTGTCCCAGTGCTGATCCAAGGCTGGTGAGGAGGGTTATGTGATGGGCTTGGGAGGTGAGCCAAAATGCATTGGCTCACTGTGAAATTTCAGCCTCACAAATAAGGCAAGGCTCTCCAGTTTGGAAGTAGCTGAAATCAAAGAAACATCTATGAAGGCACAAAACTTGTGGGAATGAATAGCCAGTATTAGTATTTGCACTCAGGTTTGCTTAATGTCTCCTAGGGAATCAGTTTCTGTGTTAGTTGATACATACTTGTTTTAGCTGAAGTGCATGGATATCATCAAATCTTTCTTGTTTTTGATAACAACCCTTATTAGGAGCACAATTTTAGGGAGTAGTTTACATTATTGTTCAGGTTTCAAGTGTAGGATGCCCAAAGTGAAAGTGCAGGCTTTTTGCAACAGTAAAAAAATGGTTGAAATTTTAATGTCACATCAAGTGTTGTGTGGACTACACTCATCTGTCTTCCCTCTGCTGTATTAGAACATAGGATATGTATGCAGTTGAAGTAAAAATACCCCAGCAGGAAAGAGATGAAGTGAGATGAGATAGACAGTGAGGGTGAAGGTAATGGATTCCTTCAGAAGATACCATAGCTGAGCTTCTCTGTGAAAGTAGCTGAATTTTTTCTGCTCTCTCAGTTTATTTAAATGTACCTCAGAGAATGACTGTATAGGTTTTGTACACTGCTTGCAGTAAAGAGTACATATACCAGAATGTAGCTGACGGAGTTTTTGTGAATTATTGATGCTGTGGTCATAAAAATGGTTCTCAGTGGCCAGCAAAAGTTTCCAGTCTTCTGCATTCCAGGTTTATTTGCTACAGAGCATCTTAATTAAATGCAAAATACTTCATTAAAGTTAACTCCAGTGCTCTATTTTTAAAATAACTGGAGTAAAAAATTCATTTTATATGCCATTTACCTGTTGTGTCTTGGGACTAAATGGTGTGAATCAAGATTGCTCTAAGAAAGCACTTTGGAAGAAGCAAGAAACTATTACTAGTAGAGAGCTCCTATGTTTGTTCAAAACTATCATCTTGTGCCAGTGCTGACTGCAGAACCCCAGTGGATTTTTAAGGGTGCTAAAGCAAAGAAAGTTGGGGGCAGTGGGAATTATGTTTGAATGTATCTATGTTAGGTCCTGCTTCCACTAGCTTCTTGTATTGCAGCTCACAGTGGGTTTGGTTTGTATTCACCCCTGTGATTAGAGAAATAAAACAAGCCTCCAACATTTAGAGGGGGTTATTTAGGAATTAATTTAGGAAGGTGCTCACTCCCTCTCATTGCATGAGTGTGCACTGAGTTTGGAGTGTTATTCTCCTTTTGCCATAAAGCAGTGGAATGGTGAAGGTAGGAATTCAACAGATGGCTCAGCCACATCATTGCTCGTTTTTCTTGCATGTTTTACAGAGTCCTTTTTGCTTGTCAGTGGCCTTCTTGCTTTCACTCAATATGAAAGAATTAATGCTTGTAGGGGCTAAGTTATTCTATTACATCAGCATGCCTGTGGCACAAGTTCCAGCTTAAATTTCAGTGCACATTTAATGAAAACTCTGTTTCCTGCTTCCCTGCTATCTGGGGGAAAAAAAAAAACCACAAACAACCAAACAAAAAAACACAACAAACTCTCAGTCAGGCAGAAGCAACTGTTCCAAATCTGTTTGTTGTTTATACATAAAACTGCTAGTTCATGTGGTAGACAAATGAGCAATCTATCATAAACCAAACCCAAAATCAGTATCCTGGGTTATTGTGGTGGTGAAAAGTCATGTTTTAAATACAGTTGAAGTTCCTCAGTACAAGAGAAAATAAAGGAGGTTTTACTTTTTAGTTCCTTAAAAACATAAATAGATCTGCAAACACAGATTGCCTATTTTTTGCCTGGGGGAAAAGGAACTTCCGTGTAATGGTGAAGGTGGGGGGAAAAAAAGGATGGGAGTGATTTACTGTTCAAGAGCACTTGGTTTGGCTCTGAGTCCTGAGCAGTTCTACTTTAGTCAGAGAAGGTGTTTCCCACTTTGAAACATGACATCTTCAGGAGCCTATGTTTGAGGCAGATGACCAAAAGGTAACTTAAGGCTGTATTTCAAAAAGGAGCAATTTTTTAGACAAACTAGCATTATTTGGATAAAAAAAAAAAAAGTCATCCACCTGTCACCCCAAAGCTACTCAGTGCAGATTAGCATAATTCAGTTAATTTAAAATGTAATCTCGTTACAGTTTGTACTAGGGAATGCCATGAAATACCATTTACCTTTACGTACGCTGGCTGTTCAGGGCAAACTTGCAGTGGCTCCACCACTCAGCAGTGTGTAGATCCCTGCTTTTGTCATGGATGCTTGAGCTCTCCAGTGATATTCAATATCCTTGCCAGCACTTGGTTGAACTGTGAGCACAGTTCTCAGTGTTTGATAAGAGATCGCTGGTTGTCACAGGACAGCAATCGAGAACCAGTTGCAAGGATTTCATGCTTTGGTATAATTAAGTTACTGCAGGGCAAATGATCACCCTCAGAAGTGCCTAGAAGCTGCTTCCACTTGATCCATTTATTAGTTACATGAAAAGAGGAGCTGGTGCATCACTGGATTAGCATTACAGTCACAGAGTCCAGCAAGCCTGTAGTAGTGTGATATTTGCTAATAACTTCCAAAATTGCCTTTAAGAGGGCATTTTCAAGAGTCATAGGTTCATTCTGTAATTCCACTGTCACTTAGCTTATATTGGTTAGCACTGGGGTTTCTCCATAGCATAACCAAATCACTCTCTGGTGTGGTAGTAAAAGTAATAGTGATATAAAACTGTGGTGGATTCCTTGATTAAATTTCTCTGTCAGCCATTTAAATTATTTTGAGAGTGAGCACATTTGTGGAATTACTTGTCTGCTCCTGTGACAGTGTGCTGGGACATATGCCAGAAAAATTGGTCTCTCTTTTTTGCAGCTTCATAAGCCAGAGTACAACCCGGTTTTGGCTCTTAGCACACGGAAATGTGAAGTGAAAGAGTGTGTGGTGTACCTGAACTTGAATTGCATAGTACTTGTAGGCCTGGAGAGGTAGAAAGTAGAGAAGGAGGAAATCTCATGATTTGAAGAGTCAGTGTCAGTAAAACAGTGAAGAATTTTAGACCTATGTTTGTGTGGATTCGAAGAAACTGGCACAGGGACACTTGCTGTGTGCCAGGTTTTCCTGTGAATCTTGAAATCTGATTTTTCTCATTTGACATTTCTCATTTTATGGTTAACTCAAAAAATCCTTAATCTAATGCCTTCCTCTCAATTTAATGTTGGCATTTAGACTGAAAATCTGCTGTAATTTTTCTGGTATTCTGGCTGACATGCTGGAGTGGTACTTGCTGAAGCACAATGCAAAATTCAGTGTTTTGTTCTGATACTGTCAATTTCTTTCAATAATCATTATTGACTGAGTTGCTAGTGTTGATTTATTTTAATGTAAAAGTCACACAACATAAAATCATAGTCAAGATATGCAGTCTGCATGTGTGATTTATTTAATTGTGGATTTTTGTTTTTCTTTCTACCCCCAAAATCGGAATTTTAGATTCATACACAATTAATAGCCACTTATTTCTGAAAATGTACATTGGCTATCTTATGGAAATGTATAATGATGCTAGACAATATCTATCTGTGGTTCTTGACAAGTGATCTAAAATTTTCTGGATTATTAAACTTGGAGATAATGCATTTTGAAAAGATGATAAATGGTACGTTGTGGCAAATGGGTTTGTATAAACAGAAAGAAACAGACTTGAATAGGTTATGAAGAGCTGAGCACATGTATGTTCTAGTAAAGGTACTCTAGAAGTCACTATTTCCTCCAAATTTTGGCATGATTTGTCTCATTCGTGATACATGCTGGTTTTTCCTCATGTCTTGAAAATGATTTATTTCATTGGTGTTTGCTAGAGAGGGGAATGCCCAGTTTCAGACTCGGTCCCCTTGTGAGAATGCAGGAGCTGATTACCTCATTTTCCTGGCCTTGTTAATTTATGTACTTTCTGTGTTGTAAGGAAGAACTCGCCCATCAGTCGCTGCCCTTAGTTCAGTAGTAGTTAAACACTAGGTCTCAACAGCTTTATGGAATGGGGTTTGTGCCATCAAAATGCTCTGCATAGACAGTTTCTGTGGCCATTCTTGAAAACTAATTTGTTGTTGTTGCTGAATACGTGCTGCTCTTTATGCTTTCCAGTTCAGGTAAGGGATAATAGGACGGCAAATATAAAAATTCAAACTGAAAATACAGGGTGAGGTTAGCTTCATGGATTCAGAAAGCCTGAAAAAAGGACTGGCCTCGTTAATGAATATGTATTTGGCACCTTTGAGGACTGGCACAGATGCTGAAGCTTTGGCCGTGAACATTGGAGGGCTTCAGCTGTGACACGTCTGGAGTCCCCGCAGCAGCATTTCACTGGCGCTCTCCACTGAGCGAGGAGAGAGTAAAAACAGCAATGGTAAACTTTCCAGCTCTGTGGCTCAAAGCTGGAGCCCTGCAGGGAGGAGGGATTCAGTATCTTAGGCTCATAATTAAAGATGATTTGAGATAATACATAGTTTGCACATAGTGCTGTCAGCCAGGAAGTATGAGGTGCTTTGCATGGCAGTTGGTGCCAGCATCGCTGTTGTATGAGGAAATTGAGGAGGGACATGGCCCGAGCCACAGCCATGCAGCCAAGCAGGTGAACCAGAAGTAGTTGTGTCTCATCCTTTGCTGTGCTCTCTGTCAGCAGTATTCCCAGTTTTCTGCGTCCCGCTGATCTGCTGGCGTGACTGAGGTCTCTTATTACTCTATGAAGGAATAAGTAGAAGAGTCTGGGGTGTGGGTTCTTAATAACCAGCTTCTGTGCACGTAGTTCATGGGGAGACCAGAGTTGTTTGTAAACCTCATTTGCATTAACTGAGGCAGTAGCACAGGGGGAAAAACCCCCTAACTACTGTTATTACAGACTGTGGAGTGTTTTGGGGCCTTAGCTAGACCTGGCCTGAAGCTCTAGGTACAGAGAGCTGTACTGCGTGTGAAGGTTGCTGGGGGGATTTCTGCACAAATAAATGTAGTCTGTAAGCCACAGAGTGTACTTGTGGATTATTGAGAGTGGAATAGGCTGGAGAACTTTGAGCTTTGCCACCTGTATGTGTTTGTGGGTAAAAGGGAGCAGAAATGTTTGCATCACTTATACAGCAGTAGCTGCAGTTGTCAGTAATGGAGTTCCCTCTGGGAAAAGAAGCATGCCTGCCCTTTTTTCTTCTCTTATTTCCCCCCTTTGTCATATCAGGGTTTTGCATATGCCCATGGTAACTGAGTTTTTCCTGCTTTGGCTTTGCTGAAGGCTGGTTTCCGTATTGCGTTGTTGCCCTGCTTGTTTAGACCTCTCTTATGGGCTCCACAGGAGGAGTGTCCAAGCATATCCAGAAATTTTACTTGGCTCTCCTGCTCCGTGGATGGAGCTCTGTTTCCACAGAGACCAAAGCTTGTGTGTTTCAAGGAAGTTATTTTTAGGCGCTGCTGTTTAGCTGGTGGAAGGACTTTCTTCCTTAATAGGAGAGCAGACTGTAACAGGGTTCCTCTTTTTCCATAGTGTCTTTTGCCTTTTTCTACCATATTCTTTCCCTTTTTCTGTGTCATCCAGTTTCTCTTTCATTGCCGCCTTCTTACCCATGCCTGCTCTTCCTTTCTTCTCTTTCACTTTCTGTATCACTGTTCCTGTTGTGCAAGGATCTGATACAAGGAAGTTTGCAGAGAGTGAGGGAGGGACCCGGCCTCTGCTTTAAGAATGCTGTGTTTTAAAGATAAAGCCCCGAGGTGGGTTTGTACCTGGACTGAGCTGTGCTTGCTGAATCACCACTGGGTAGTGTTTGTGAGGACGCAGAGGATCACGGAGCCAAGTCCTGGCCCTCAGCTCCAAGGACCTTGCACAGATCAATTATTCATGGCCTTCGCTCATGAGTTGTCCTGTGTCCTTTGGCCTCACAATAAATAAATATTACATGTAGCTGTTTCCGCTGATGGTTGCGGTAAGCTCGATGTCTCGCTTGCTGAGCGATGACCTGATGGTAAAGGGCTTAAAAAGATAAATCTGTTACAGTAACTCTTCCATCTTAAACCACAAACTTGTCCCTAAATTGTCCCTAAATAAAAACAGGCCCAGAGATTCCTTTAGTTGTCAGTCAGTAGCAATGTAAAGCAGAAAAGACATTTGCTCTAATAGGCTAAGAGTGCACTAACTCAGTGTCCTAATACCCTTTTACAGGAATTAATTTTGTCAAAATTGTCACATTTCCTTTCTTTGGAGTTAGATATTGAATAGTTGTAGTGATGAAGAGCTACTTTAAGTTTAGACATATCTCTGGGCTTTTTAAATGATGCTCTAGACTGTATCTGACTTTAACTGGCATACTGTGAAACAGATTTTTCGCTAGAGTATCTATTGCCCCAACAGCAAGGTACTCCCCTTACAGTATGAGATGTTTTCAGAAACAAAATAACATCAAAAGGAGTGAGTCTAAAGCAGATCAGTGTTGAAGAAGATTGCCATAGTAAGGCAATTGGATGTGTTGAATTCTCTTGCCACCCTGTGCTGTCCTGTTATCCTGTGATTCTAATTCAAACATCTGTTTCTGCATTCTGCTTATGTTGTAAACCTTTTAGAAAGGGAACTTCACATTTATCATGATACCGCAGTTCAGGATGGCATTGCAAAACCTACCAGCATTAATGTCATTCCATGCCCGCTGAAGTGCCATGTAGATGATCATGTTCCAGCCCTGTTTTCTTGTATATCCCTGATGCTGATGCATTTCTGCCTGTCTTTAATATCATGCAGCAGCTGGCAGATAGATTGGGTGCATAAATTGTCCCTAAATAGCACGCGCTGCCTTTGGGGTGCACGCCTCCAGCCCTTCCCACCCAGCAGCTGGAACAAAGTCTGCGAGGACGAGACTTTGTTCCAAGGTCCTGTTAACCAAGAGGACAAGACTTTGTTCCAAGGTCCTGTTAACCAAGCCAACCAGGCCCTGCTGTGTGCTGGGCCATATCTAACACTAAGACAGGAAAAAGGTCTGCTAAAAGAGCTGCACAACATCTCTTCAAAAGCGTCAGCCTGTGGCTGTGGTGACAGACCGCCAGCATGAGCTGCTGCTTGGTTACCAAGAGGATAAAATTTTACTCCAGAGAGATATTTTTATACAGTTGCTTATTCATATAACAGTGGATGCCAAAAGCACCCATATGCTCAGCAGTACAAAAATATTAAGAAAATTTCAGTTTCACAGAGGCTGCAATCCAGTCTAGTTATACTTCATCGTAAAACGAGGCAAGCTTGACAGCCTGTAGTTGGATGATTATTACTGAATTATTCTTAGTTTTAATTATTAATTGATCTTTCTTCCATTGTAATTTTCTCTTTTGCACATACCAAATCATTTAGCTGCTTGAAAGTCAAGTGCCCTCCAGGCCTGCTAAACACCTTGCAAGCAGCTTTGCAAGGAAATTGAAAACTTTCAGGTGTATGTGGGGTTTAGCCTAAACTGCAGGGTTTGATTTTCATTGCCACAGCAGTGACCACAGGACTGTAGATGGTGTAGACTGTCAAAAAGACATGGTTTACACAAAAAGTTTTCTACTAGGTATGTGTTCTCTTCTGCATTCATTTATACAGCTTGCAATGAGAGGTGGAGTTACAGAGAGAAGTCTTCTGGGTAAATACTTTATAATTGGGTAACAGCTTTGATTTGCAGCTTTCCTACCAAGTTGTGGTGGCCAAATACTCTTCACTTCTTCCTATCCACTGTCACCTCCTCCTGTGCCCCTTCCAAATTCCTTTCTATTTTGCATACTTTAAATGAAAACTGAATTAGTCTCTTTCTCAGCTTTTTTTTGCAGTGTGAAGCAGCACACAGGCTGGGGCAGTTTTATAGACTGGATGGGAATATTGGGGAGCCATCTGGGACTCCCTATGAACCCTGCATTTTATGGAATGATGTATTTTTATAGTTACAAACGAAACTTGACACATTTTAAACTGGAAAAGAAAAATTAGGAATATTTTATACTGTTCAGAAACTGGAAAAATGAACAGACTTGTTGTCTTTGGTGTCACTAACAAGGCAGTTTTGTCTTTTTATTCCAACTGCATGGTTGGAAAGGTGGGCAGAGGAGTAACTGTCTTGTTTAATGGTGGAATCAATGGCTGTTAGGCTCTAGGACATCCAGCTGAAATTCCTGAGAGTGACTCTGGATAGGGGGGAAGTCTCATTTATAATTTGCTGTGCTGTGGAGTGAAAGACAAGAGCTGTTCCTCAAGAAGGTGAAGATTAATGACCAAACTGCCATTCCTTCTTTGAGGATAGCTCTCTTCAGCCTGTGTAATATTTGGGTTGTTTACTTGGCTGGACTGTTTTAAAATTTAAACTTGTAAGTTCACGTCTCCTAGGAATAAAGACCCACAAAGGATAGGAGGGATGTTTTGGGTTTTATCCTCCTCTACTTTTCTTTGTTTGGTTTGGTTTTTGCATCTGTGATGTGAAATGTGGTTTGGCTTCTTTTTTTTAATTATTTTTTTTTTTAAAGGGATCTTCCTTTTCTCTGCAGGTATGGTGTTAGTCCTGAGAACATTATCCTGTATGGTCAGAGCATTGGTACTGTCCCTACAGTAGACCTGGCATCTCGGTACGAGTGTGCAGCGGTGATCCTCCATTCTCCCCTGATGTCTGGATTACGGGTAGCTTTTCCTGACACCAGGAAAACCTATTGCTTTGATGCTTTCCCAAGGTATGTATCAATGCTGCAAGGGGGGGTTCTGTACTCACCATGCTCTTTAGGTGTTTAAAAGGGACTGGTGGTGTAGATAGATACCAAGACTTGTACTTGTTCCTCCCTGGTGGAGGTCCTGTAGGGTCCTGATTTTGTGACTGAAACAAAGTCCCTGTCCCATCTTTTAGAAGATTTTAAGCTTGTTTTGAGAAGCTCTAGAAAGCCATATACAACTGGTTTTAAGACAAAACATTTGCTTTTGTAGTGTAGTTTTCACTGGAAAAGCAATTGCAGCAGACCTAGAGTACCCATGTATTTGGAAGTAGGAGAGGTCATGGGAAGAGCAGGTATTCTAGGAATCTTTTAGAACTTCTCATTTGATCCAGTTTAAGTTATGGGAGAATTTGAGAGGGGAAGCCAGTCTCTCTATAGCAGAGCAGGGGGAAGCACAGGTAAAAAGCTCAGTGGTCCATGGAAGGGAGAAGGTAAAACAGACACTCACTGAAGTCTTGGGCAAAACTTGGCTTTGCTTCAGAAAGTCATGCTTGTGATAAGTATAGTAAGGAATATTCATTGCATTTCTTATGTTTGTTTTATTTTGGTTACAACAGAGTAAAATTAGCAGCTGTGGGAGGCTGTAGGTATGAATCTGTATGCCAGAACAGCTAGAAGGAATGGTGATGAAGTAATAGTGGCTCTCACAGTCCCCATGTTTAGAATCCTTTCAAATAGATTATTAGTTAATTAATTAACTTGTTGGAGGTGCAGACTGAATTTAAAGCCCTTACACTCCAGCTCATTCATCATCCTCAAACCTGAAATCCAATATTTACAAATGCTTCTGGAAGAGAGGAAAAAACAAAGCCTTAAACATAGCTCTGATTACAGAAGTAACAGTGATTAGCTGTTACCAGCCAAATCAAATAACAGTTTAAAAAAGAAAAATGGGAAGGGGGACAGTGACAGCAGATGTGCTGTAGCACTTGAGTATTTTGTTCTTGCCCTACTGAGCTGTTCATTGCTGTCAGTCTGACTTCCCTGGTACTGGGAGCAGTGAAAACAAACAGCAGTGCACTTTATGGATGTGTGCAGCTCAACTGTCTGTCTTCACAGTGGGAAACAAACAGTTCTGTGTGCACCTACAGTGAGTTGCTATTATGTTCACTTTATGTTGGGACTCCATGAGAATTTGGTCTCTGTAGATTTTTCTAGCTGCAGAGCTGTGTGGCTGAGAATACTAAGTAAGGCTAATGTGCAGTTTAAATACTGCTTTATGAGTCGCTGAGTTGGCAATGGGACGCCTTCCAGTTTTCTGCAAAATATAAATATTATCTGGCTTAATGGTCTGTGAATATATGTGAAAAAAAATGTTTCATTATATGAATACTGAAGTGAAAGGGGTTTCCTACAATAAATGAGAACTTAGTGTCTAGCCACAAAAATTATGCATAAACATCTCTGTAGCTGATAGGTCTGTCACAGCAGACCTTTCATGGGCTTGAAACTTCAGTTTATATAGCATGTGGACTAAAAAGTACTTATATTTGGCTATGATACTAATTTTGGGATGAAAATTATGGGGAAAAACAAAATCTGCATTATTCTGATGCCTTTTTTATGTTGGGATTTTTTTTTCATTCATCATAGTTGCACACAGCTGAAGTTTCAGACAGGAAAAGTGAAATAGGCTGCATTTTAATTTTAAATAGCACCTTAAATGGCATGAAACCTGTGGAGTTTTTTTTGAGAAGTATAGAGACAGAGACAGAAATGTGTTTACACTCAGCTGTTCACTGGAATACCAATGGCAGTTCTCAAGAATACTAAATGCTGAGGTTTGTAAGTGTGAGGCTTAGTGCTTCAGTTTGCATCTTTTTAGTTAACTTTATATTGTCATAAAACTTTTTTGAACCTGTTTTTAAGTCAGGGTATGCTGACATCTGTATTTTTAAAATCATTTTAAGTAGTCTCGATCATTCAGTAAAATCAGTGGTCATGCCAAAATTGCATGCCTGCTTGTTCTTCAGGAGCAGGAAAATCCAAACACCTTTTATTTGCTGCCATAATTAAATAAATTTGTCCTCCCACCAAACTGAGTATTACCAAATCTCGTTTTTCCACATTCCTCCATTTGCTGGTGGAAGTGGAGCTGGTAGGAAGCTGAGAGTTCACTAGCACGTGGTGTCTGTACCCAGATTTGGAGTCACTGGTAACTACTGGTAACCACTGGAAATAAAAGCTGGCACCTGCGTGAGGAGAGACAGAGAAAGCTGCTGTTCACTGCTTGCAAGTTCATGTGCTACCAGGGTGCTTCATAACTGTGGTTTGCTGGCCTGACCTCTTAGTTGGGAAGGTGCCTTTGTCACTCTTCCCTTCCCTCAGAACCCATTTTTCTGTGACAGTCTCAAGCTATATTGGTCTGCTGGGCAAAAGGGAAAATATTACTCTAAGGCCACTTCGCAGTCACTGCTGGCAAAGAGGCTGGTTACATGAAGTGAAATCCTGTGTGATTTCTGTGGTTTGCAGTTAAATATCCCTGTGCAATGCTCTTCTCCCACAGTTTTCTATTTCATTGTTTGAACTTAATCAGTACTTAGATTGTTTTCCTTTAGCTGAATCTGCCTAATTTGGGGGATCAAAGACAGGTTCAAGCACCGTGAGCCAAGACTTGTTTTTTGTTTGTTTGTTAATGAAATCTTGCGATTGGAATGTAGTTAATTAGTTCCTAAGCTGTTAAATTGGAAGGTGATAATATGTCATGTGAGAAGAGTCCATGCATGCAGAATGTCCTGGGGAATCTTACTTGCCTCACAGTGCTTTGGGTGATAGATACAGTCACTGTTTTGGTGGGGGTTTTTTGGGTGCCAAACTTTATTTGCATGCTGCCCACTCAAACTTGTTGTTGTTAGCACTGGTGGGATGGTGGTGATGGCAGTGCAGGCTCGTTCTTGTAGTTTTTTTTGGGAATGAGCCTTCTCCCATATCAGTTGTGCACAATTCCAG
Organism: Struthidea cinerea; assembly: GCA_013397865.1. NCBI lineage: Eukaryota > Metazoa > Chordata > Aves > Passeriformes > Corcoracidae > Struthidea > Struthidea cinerea. Next base: position 101,377 of record VZTI01001642.1, on the reverse strand, counting down.
TGGTCTGCAGCCATTTGAAAACATGCAGTGTTAACTGGGTTGTGTGTCAATAGCTAAGCGTGCTTTCTCTAATGTTATGAAACAGAAAGCCCCGAGCTGAGTTGTATCTTTCTTTTCCTTCCCCCAGCATTGACAAGATCTCTAAAGTGACCTCTCCTGTGCTGGTCATCCACGGTACCGAAGACGAGGTGATCGATTTCTCCCATGGCCTGGCCATGTACGAGCGATGTCCACGAGCAGTAGAGCCCCTCTGGGTGGAAGGGGCTGGGCATAATGACATAGAGCTTTATGCACAGTACTTAGAGAGACTAAAACAGTTCATATCTCATGAACTTCCCAACTCCTGAAGAAGCCTACCTGATTTTACCTCAGTTACTGTGAACGGAAGAAATTACCTGGTTTTGCACATGCTTTAACTGGATAGCTGTAATAGCTTTATACTATGAAGAAATACCCTGTCTTGAGGGTGTTCTAATCAAACATCTGATGAAATTTGTCTTTTATATCTGGAAATGATTCTACTAATGCACACAAATATGGTCAACTACTGTAATTCCAACAATTTTTAGCTTCATTGCCCTGAAGGAAGTGGGAATCCTAGCTGCTTATGGGGACACTTTTTATCTAGTGCTGTATTAATCGAAGATCAGTTTTCTCTGTCTCACTTCAGATCATTTATAATTCTGTCCTACAAAGACTTTTTCCCCACAGCGTTCTCAGTGTGGAGAACACAACTGTTATGAGCTACAGCTTGTTCTGAGCAATCATGGGTTCAATCTAAGGGAGTACTTTCTCTGTGAAGTTTCTAGCTGTGGTATTGTAACTGGAAAGTTATTGTGATGAAGTTCCCCCTCCTCCCTTCTAGTGTTCTTTTGTTAACTTACTGATCTTCCCAAGTAAATTATTTAAATATACTTTTACCTGAAAATAAACAAACTACTATATGGGGCTAAACTCTGTAATGACCTCTCCATTACTTGTATAAACATAACTGGAATATTCTTAAAGGATCTGGGGACAAAACTGCTTTTGTTTAAAAATAAATGTGTAAATTTACTACTAGAAAACTCATTTTAATATTCAGATTGTCTGAATAATAGCCATAACAGACATTTCCTTCTGTAAAGCATTCCTGTAGACTTTTTAAAAGTACTGTACATATTTGAATTTACATTGTGCATAGATTCTTAATTGGTAGTTTTAATTTAAGTCTAGTTACAATAAACTGCAAAATTCTGGTTTGTATATGATTGAATACATTTTGTTAAAATAAGTTTTTATCCCTATATTATTTTGCTATTAAAGTTTTATAAAGTTTCCAGGACAAAAAAAAAAAAATTTACACATTTATGTTTTGATGAATTATGTAACAAAATTTTCATTGAGCTGATCTTTTTAGTTTAGAAGTAATTTGATTCTTTGACACTGGAATCGCACAGATTATGCATCAGAAATGCAAAACACTTAAAAATTGTTACACTACTAGCATAGGTCTAATTTTCCCAAATTTAAAGGCCTTAAATGTACTGTAAGCCTCAGATTGTTGTATAAATTGATCGCGATTGATTGCAGTTTGTGTCCTGTTGCTAGAAAGCAACACAGTGATTGTAATGGAATAAAGGATGCATGGATTAGAGCTTGCTCAAGTTTGGAATCTTATTTGGTGCATAATTTTCATACGTGAGGAAAGTGTAAAAACAGATTACTTGATAGAGTAACCTGGGTATGTAAATCAAATATGGAAGAGGTTAGGTTTAAATGGTGTTCAGCTGGTTCTAAGTAATGAAAAATCATGATTCATTGCCTGGAAGAAATATTTGAACATAGTTATTATGAATTCTTACAACAGGCCTGCAGTTAATTTTCAGTGCTGCAAGTGTGTATTGTCTTTGATTATTGCCTTGGCCCTATTAGTGCAAAAGGGGAAAAACTTGTCTTTTCACTTTCAGTGCCATGAGGACATGCATCCTGGTCCACATCACCTGGGTCCTTAGACTCTGGATCTGGGCATCTGTACTGTCTAGTTGTGAGTTTTAACTGTCCCCCAGCAGTTCTCTTGGTGACTCTTCCATCCAAAATTGTCAGGTTTTGCCTAATCACCACCTCAAGCTCAGCACTTCCCTCCTGTAGTTTAAATAAATAGGCAGATACTTGTCTGATTTTGTATATATTTATTGTACCTTCATAAATCCACAGTGGTTTTCTTCCATTCCTACACGTGTTCTCCCTGGGACTGTAGCCCTGTGGAAACCAAGCTGCTGTGTGTGGTACAGGTATTCAAGGTAACACTGGAAGGGTCAGCCTGTCCATGGCGTGACTTGGGGGATTTTTACCTAATTAGCTCTGGTTTTTGGTACCCACATTGATCTTTGTGTTGCTCTGAAACTTCAGCCTGCAACATTTCTTCTCGTGACCCCTTGTAGCTACCCTTTTACTTTAACAAACTGATACTTCTAACCTTTTCCCTGTAAATCTATTTTTTGATTACTACTTTTCCAAGTCCTCCAGTCATTTTGTGACTTGTCTTTGCATTTGCTTTGTTTTTTGCCAGTATTCCTCTGTTGATCAGAACCCTGAATATGAATTCAGCATTGTTGTTTATGTCCTGTGGTCTCTGTGCTTGCAGCCCCAGCTCACGGTGTTCTGGCTGCACATGGATTTCCATTTGTACTATCTATTTGCCTGAATTCCTGCTTAACTAATTCTCAGAGGGGCCTCGATTTTCTGGTTTGGTTTGTGAAGTTCATCTGCATTAAAGTAACACAGACGTTTTGCTCTTAATTGAAATGTTAATGACCTATCATTGATCCACTGGTATGGATCATCTTCCCTCTCTTTTAATTCAGTAACTTGTTGACCTGTTTGTTCCCTTAAATAATTTTCCTTGTAGCCTTATTCTCATCCAATAGTTAAGTGAATTCTGAAATTTTTATGATTCTCTGTTGTATGCTCTGCACAAAATAAATGCTAATAGTGAGCTGCTTTGTATTGTAAACTTGTATCAAAGTTTCAAGCATTTCAAAACACTGCTGGTCAACCTGGGAACTGTTGAAAAAATGTGGCCAAGTCGTGAAGATGCAGTTTCATCCATGACTGTGGATTTCAGGTCCTCATTTTTTTAAAGGAAAAAGTGTTTTTAATTTTTTTTTTCAATATTTTCGTTTTTAAATTATAGGAAAGGGGATCATGCAAGGTTATGAAAAACAAAGTTTGGGCTAAAAAAAAAATAGTCTGTTCCAGCAAAATGCTAACATTCTGTAATTTAAATGTATAATGTGGGCCTTTACAAGAACTTGTGATGCATATTTTAGAGCTATCAAGGTGTCACTGTAAAAATGGCTCTGTGTGCCTGGATAAATTATGCAACGGGTCTCCCGTAAGGTGTGAGTGATCACTAACATTTTGTTGTTGATGGGGATGTTCTGTCCATTTTTCCTGTGTGACTGACCGTTTTCGTTCATGTAGTACTGCCACAGGTGATGTACGGCTTGTTTGCAGGAAGGTAAGATGTGGTACATCTGTTTACTATCCGTAGTTGTCAAGTGTTTGTACTTTGAAAAAGCCGGAGAAGAATATTTGTTACAGCTTCAAAGGTGTCATTTTCCAAGGAGTCTGATATGTATCCTTTTAAAATTTATGTAACTGTTATAAATTTAACTTGTGCTCACATGGAGGCCTGTTACCCGTGTTGCCTCTGCTGCGGTTTTGTTCCTCGTTTTTCCGTGTCGCTCCTGTAACTTGTGCCAGCTCTGCTCAGGGTGCTGGCCCTGGAACTCCAAATACCCAAACCTGTATTTACGCTTAGCATTGTACACATCTATAAACTCTGTATCGCATTTGCTTTTTCTAAATGGTGCTAAACATAGAAGTAGAGACTCAATGTGTTTGCTTCCTCTGGTTATTTGTTCAGCCGTAAACCTTGATTGTTCTCGTTCAGAAAATGTTTTCTTCCCCAGGTCTGTTCTTGTGAATGCAAACTAATGATCTCGGTTAAGCCCGTTTAACTCATTTCTGTATATCCTTCTGTGTGGAACTCCCCAAACATTTTAGCTCTGAAATTTCTGGTGTTGCAAATGCAGTCGTTTATACTCCAGCACTGGGTAAGGGTAGGGTGGCTCTTTGGTGGTGGGCACTCCACTGTTGGGAATGAGGTCAGGCACAGAAACTCCCTGCTGGGTCTGTGTTGCTTTCCAGGTCCAGTGGTAATACTGAGGTCAGCTGGGTGTGTCAAAGCGGGAGGTTGGGCTTGGGTCTCATAGCTTTGGTACAACAGTAAAAAGCAGGAGCTGCTCCTTTGCAGCAGGAGAGTGAGCCCTGCTCCTTTGCCTCTGCTGATGTCTGGTTTTGAAGAGGGTTTCTGCAGCAATCAAATTAATTTTGCAGAAACTGTAAGGGTAACGTGCCTGCCGTCTTAAAAAAAAAACAGACTCCAAGAAGATCCCTACACCATTAGTAGATCAATTTTGAATTGCCTTCTGGTTCCTGTAAGGGTGAAGGTGTTTTGGTCTGGGTGTCCTCAGACCCGGGGCTGCGAGCGCATCTCGTCGCTTTTGAGAGTAAAATCGTGTGCTGGCTGTCCCTGCGGGCTGTGCTCGCTCTGCGTGGGACGGGGCTGCGCTTCCCTCGCTCCAGAGGCCGGAGCATCCCCGCTGCCCCGGCCCTTGTTGTGTCCGTGGGGGGATCCCCCGTGGCTCCGCGCCCAGCGGCGGCCGGGCTGCGCTGCGCTGCGCTCGGCAGGGCTGCCCCGGGACCCCTGGGGCAGCGGGGGCGGGCAGGGGGCTCTGCGGGGCCTCCCGGCTGCTGGTGCTGGTGCTGGTGATGGTGATGGTGCTGGTGCTGGTGAGGGCGGCGATGGTGGCGAGCGCCGCGCTGAGCCGGGG
>VZTI01001642.1:0-88496 GCA_013397865.1 Struthidea cinerea | reverse complement strand
CCGGAGGGAGGGATGCTGTGGGTACCCGGTACCCAGGGGGATGCGGGGAGGATGCGGTGGTCACCCGGGGGGGGTGAATATGCACCGGGCAAACCGTGCCAGAGGGTGGGGAGTTGTGCCCCGCTGCGAGCTCCCTCCTGCCCAAGTTGCTGTGAAACTGAGCGGTGCAATGATAATCATACCCCAGTCTTGGGCTCACGTGGATGTTGACCAAGCTTACAGCAGTACTCTCTGCAAGTAACGTTTTAGCTTTCTACAATGAGATGGCACTGACACTTTTAATGGCTGGAGCACTTCTGTCATGCACAGGGTTATCTGGGTCAAAATTAAATCAGTATGCTCTTCACCTAATTGCATGATTCTGCCATGTGCAACTGTAAAAGTAATTGATTGCTTCATATTTCAGGGGTGCCTCATAATGGATTTAAAGTGGAAATGTCCAAAGGAATAGTTCTTCACCTGGTGGATGAGGTTACGATTCGGTTACCTGGTGACCGTATCATCATTTCATCATTGCCAGTAGAGATTATTCTATGCATCAGGCTGAAGAGTTTAATCTCCTTCCTTGTCCTGAATGTAAAAACAATCAAGTGAAAATTGATGGTATGAAATATTTTTATCAGGGTACTCATTTGTGGTAAATATTTACATTGTCTTGTCTTTTTAAGTAGTTTTTGTTCCATAAACACATGTGAGAGCTGAAGGCCCTGATATTATTTCAGGTCTTGAAAGTTTGACCAGAGGCAGAAGTCCTTTGTAGCAGCCAGGGGAAGTGCTGCTCTTCTCTGAGATCAGATACTGGGCATGTCCCCAGACTTGGTGATTGCTTAAACAAAAGATGTGCACTTGCTCAGAACAATTCAATAATAAAGATGCTGTGCTCACCCTGAGTAAAAAGGTTTCTGGTTTCCACAGGCAGCCCACTTTGTCTTCACGTTGGAGAAGTCATAGATGGTGTTGATACGAGGGAAGAGGTTGGTCTTCTGACCAGAAACATACTTGTTCAAGGAGAAATGGAAGATGCCAGTTATGGACAAAATCGATGCCAGTTTTTCTCTTTTGATACATTTGGAGGATACATTAAAGTGAGTAATTTTTAATACATTTGCTTGTAGGTGGTTTCCTATAGTTCCCTTCCTGGTTTGTAAACAAGCAATATAAAACATCAAATTACCATTGTGTGTGTGGGAAAAGGTATATTTGTCTATGAAAAAGGGGGAAATTTGTTAACCTGTCTTGCAAAACTAGACTTGCAACGAGACTGTGCCATTTTCTTCAGCAAGTCTGCAGAAACCTGCCCTTCTAGGGGAAACCCTTTGAGGGGATTCTCTAGCAGCATTGCTGTGAGTAGAGCCCCTGTGAAGTTAGTTCCTGAGATGCCACCGAAGAAACTCTGGTTCCTGCAGAGCAAACCCGCTCCCTCCCTGGCTCGGGGAAGTGCTGGGTCTCACCCTGTTGCGCTTTGCCTCCTCTTGGTTGTCTCACGCGTTCAGGGTGGAGGTGCAGCCTTGCTGATGCAGGGGCTTTGTGTAGAGTTGCTCCTGTACCAGGCAGTGGAAACTGGGGAGCTGTGCAGGTCTGGGCTAAAATCACTTGGCAGTAGAAGCTGCCAGGAAACAGAGCCTGGTGGCAAATGCTCCCCCTTTCTGCAGTTGGCAGGAGCGCCGTGTCTGTCGCTGCTGTTGCTAAACGCCGCCCATGCTGCTTGGCAGCTGCTCCTTGGCAGCCCCGTGCCTGTAGGTGTGCAGCTGCTGGCACACGGCTCTGCAGGTCCTGAGCTGCTGTGGGTGGAAACAGGGAGCTCGCACTTCCTCCTGGGCCCGGACCGCGTTTTGCTCGGCAAAAATATTGCCTAATGGGAGAGGAAAAAAACCAAACCTGTTTTCCGTTCTGTGTGTGTTTCTGTTGTAACGTCTTACCTGGATCTCCATTTGTCTCAACAGACCCTAAGGAATTTTAGCTCTGTTCACATGTCAGGAGTGGAGTTAAAAAACATGGGGCAACAAATCCTGGGCAGTTACCCTGTGCATTTTCACCTGGCTGAGGATGTGGATGAGAGAGGAGGATATGAATGCCCAGCATGCCTTGATAACCTGGCTGTCCACCGCTGCTTCTCTAGGTGTGCTGCCATACATGGAACTCGTGGCCTTCTGGTAGGAGACATATTTTATTACTAACAAGTTCATTTCTTTGCTTAGCCAGGGCTAAAGAGCCAGAGCTATTTGTGATGCAAAGAGAAATCAGAATATTGAAATAAGCCCTCTTTTTCCCAAGAAACGTCCCGACTTCTCCTTTGTTGGAGTTAAGACTGGTCCTCTGGTAATGCTCTTTGAAATAAATGTCAGGTTCTCAGCACAGCCTAATTAATATTATCAGATCAGTTGTAGTGTGATCAGATATAATGAAATCCTTTCCGTGGTAATTCTGGACAGTTTGTGATAATGGGAACTTTCATTTAAAATTAAAGCAATGGAGTTTAAATGGAGCTGACTGAAGCAATGGACCTTTAATTTGCAATAGAGATAAAAAAGACAGGGCTTGTTCAAGTCAGGGCAACGTGAAATATATCCCAAAATGTTCACGTGACAAAGGGAATGAAATATGAGCAGGACAGACCCAAATGGTGGCTTCAGTTCCAGGAAAGTCCTCAGGAACTTGGCTTTGATGTAGATGCTCACATGGGCATTGCGAAGAGGAACTTAAAAAAAGGTCACAACAAAAGCCATACGTGTCCTAGCTGGAAAAGAGAGATTCCTGCTCCAGTCCCAACTTGTTACTGTGTGCTCCGCAGGACCCTGAGTGATACTTTGGTGTCTGTGAGCATTTCCTCATTCACTGGATGTGTGCTCAGGCAGGCACTCCCTGACCTCCTGTGTTTTTCATGACTGTATTTTCTCAGTCCTGGACATAAAGCTGTGTAAGACACAACATAGATGTGCTCTGTGTGTGAAAGGGTCCCCTGAAAGAATGTATTCATGAAAATGAAATACAGGACCTGCAGCACTCTTCATGTGTCCTAAACTTGATTTCTATTGTTCAGATCACTCACAATTATTAATTGCCTTCTCATATTCATGATTTGCTCTGTCTGTAGAGCCTAATTCTGTGTACAGAGTCCTTAGGTTGACAGGAGGCTTGTCCAGTATTTGTGGATGTATTTTAACTTTCTTTCTTTCCCTGTGGGTATTACACATCTGGAATTGAAGTAATGTATTTGGGATGAAAATTAAGCCTTATGCTAATAATGGTCCTTAGAGGAATGGTGTATGGTCTTGCTCGTTATCAGAAGGGAGGTACTCAGGGCTTTATCTGGATGTGTGGGGTTCAGCAGCTCAATCAAGAAACCAAGTGAGGTCCAGCCCTGGTCATGTGACTCTGAGGGCTTTAGACACATGAATTGGTGAGTAGATTTTATAGTAAAGATTCATGGGTGATTCTTTGAAAGAATCATGTGGCTCTGATATATAGTCAGATGATATAAATGTAATAAAAAGCCTTGCTTTAAAAGAATTTAAAATAATTTGCAGTGCCAGAGAACAGCATGTGTATCAGAGCAAGGCAGTTAAATAACACAGACAGGTACCTGCTGCAGCATCAGATTGTGAAATTCCAGCCCTTGAGGTAGAGTAGACCAGAGAGGAGGTTTCCCCCTCCCATCCTGAGGTTTTAGAGGATGTAATTTTAGATGTACATTGTCAGAGTGGTTTGTGCTCCTCTGTGTGCAGGTCATGCGGAGCTGTCTGCACTCCCCTTCTCCATCTGTTGCTCTGTGCCAGGCTTGTGCTGCTTTGCAAGCCAGCAGCAGCTTGGGTTCCTCACGGGGGCTGGAAGCAGGCTGGGATGTGCTCTGTGCCGGGCACATGCCAGGCGTGTGCAGACTGCTGGAGTCTTTCCTGTCTGATGTTGCAGTGCATAAAGGTCACGTATATTGTGTTGCTGAACTATATATAATTCAGTGTTCAGAGGCACCTCAATCATCTGGTGTTGGCCACAGCAGCAAGGCTGCAGCCTGTGCTGGGGACAGTGTTTCATGCTGGCACATACAGTGAAATGCCACTGGGACAGTGCTGCGGGTGGGTGCCTTTCCAGGCTTGAGTTTTCTATCAGTGATATGCTGGAATTGATCATTTATTGGGGTTTTGTTCTGATGGCATGGACCCTTATCTTTCAGTGCAAATGTAAGTGATCTTTAAACCACATTAGTCCTGGTCATGAGAGTGATCACTACAGTTTTGTGTATGCAGCTCTTCAGGGCTGCCATGCAGGTCTGAAGCTGGGACTAATCTTATTAATTAAAGCTATAATCTGCTTTTGGATACAAGTCTGGCCTTTCATGCAGCCAATCTGAAGCACAGATTAGCCAAAGTGCAGCTAAATGCGGAAGAATGAAACTCTACAATCGAAATGCCATTTAAAACAATGAGCAGTTTGTTGTTGTGGTTTTCTCTCCAAAACCAGTCTTCCACGGCCCCCTTAGCACAGCTTCTGCCCATCCTTTGGCAGGGTGGAAGTAGCCAGGCCTACTGATCTTAGGAGGCTGGCAGGGACACTTGCATTTTTGCCTAAATCCATTTCCTATCTGAATTTCCAAGACTCAGCTGGCTGGGAGGGACACGCTCAGTGTCGGTTCTCTGTCACCCTCCCTGTGGTACCCTCCCCAAGGTGCTGTACCCATGTGCAGGATCCCGGTGGATTTCCAGCACCCTGTCACTGGGAACTGGGTACCTGGCTGTGTTGTGCCTCATTTTTAAGTCTCTTTTGGACACCTCATTGAGGCAGAAACAAGAGCAGCAGATGACAAGTTTGAGGGGTGACTGCCAGGAAAACAGTGAAATCCAGCAGAGCCGTACCTATGGGGACTATACTGTTTGTGACTCCAGATGTTGTGTGCAGTTGCAGCCCATCGAGGGGAAATTACAGGATATGATTCCATGAAATGGATTTATTTCAAGTACCCCTCTGTATACAAAAATAACCGAGTAGGTTAATATTAGTTAATCTTGCAGTCTTGCACAGACATAACTGACGTCAACAGGAATTTTGTGTGCCTGAAGAGGGAATATAAATGCTGACAGGGATCATTTGAGTACAAAGTTAAGGTTTCTGTAAGATTTAGTAACAAATAGCCGGTATTTTAACTAGCCTGATTTAGTATTTACATTTAAAAGAAGGATTTCTGAATTTCTCTTCATAACACTGTACATCAAAGGAGGCTTGTGCTAAGTCCTTTTGGTCAAATTAGGGTTTAATGCAATATCCCTGAGCATGTCAGTTAATATTAAATACACTGAAATAGTAAAATACCATCTCTACTCAAGATGATCATTACAGGAAAGAAATGGCCCTGCACCTTCTGAGAATGGAGGAGAAAGAACAGAAATCTCATTAATACAAATTACTTTGCATGGTGCATTTTAAAGAATATCTTATTTAATTTTGGAAGTGTTGCAGTCATAAAAATTTCTGTGTCAACCATGCTGGTTTGTTGGTTTATCATGCGAGACACGCTTATCTTTATGTATCTTTACGTAGATATTTACTTCATGATGCTCAATCAAATATTCTCACTGAGAGCTGAGGGTAGTTTTAAATCCAGTATTTTGCAGTTTTCCCTTAATTATGCACGTAATCTTCCTCGGAGTCATTTTAAGATCAGTCCACAGTTATGCACACTGCCTGTGGTTTAAGTCAGCTCCAGGACTGGTGGAGGCACCTCTCGCTGTGGTAGAAGGTTAGCAGTGTTTTTATACGTGGCCTTTACTACTTACTTGCAAAAGATGTTATCCAATGAAGTCAGACAACAGAGGACAATGTTTTCATAGCTGTACCTGGCTTCCGTGTGTACCACTGCTGATCTTCCCTCTGAAGAAAAACTCCTTACTGGGACGAACATCAAAATTATGTCTCCTTAATCTTCTGCTTAACGGGCCATTTGCGGCTTGCAGGGATGTTTGTTCTGTTTTTTTCACGTAGAAGCTTCATAAATTCATAGAGAATCCCCTAACTCCTGCCATTGTCCCCGAAGTTTCAAAAAACAGACCAGAAGTTTCACTTTTCAGACATTTTCCAAAGCTGCTTAACTTAAAAAAAAAAAAAAGAAAAAAAACAACCCTTGGATTTCCTTCAGCTGCATTGAACAGAGCATGGATTTTGTGTTAACGTTCTCATATAATTTACAATAGGTTCAGCATGTGGCTCCATAAATGACCATGTCTGACATTACTAGATGGTTTATTTTCCTTAAAGAGTGTCATTAAAAGGTTGTGCGGAGTTTTAAAGTCAATAGGAGAGTTGTGGCTCAAGTCCAGGGCAGTGCTATGAAAATGTATCCCTTCCTGTTTGGTAACTGCTTAGGATCATTTTGCTTTTGATTTTTCAGGGCTGTCAGCACGTTCTGGATTGCAAATCCAAACAACAACTTAATAGAGAATGCAGCGACTGGTGCTCAGGTAAAACCATTTAATGGCAGAGCCTATGCTTTTCTCCACTTCCCAAATATTCTACACTTATTTATTGATGTCAGGAGCATTAAGTTTTCAGTAAGACATAATATTTGGATATGTATTTCTGCAACCTTTTTCTCTGTTAAGAAAGTATTTGCCTACACTTCTCTACTGGTTTCTCTCACAGTTGTGCCTGGAAATGGTGTGTAACATCTCTTAGATAATGTTGAAGTTTATTAGTAGTTAATAGTTAAATGCCCAATAAAACTTTATATTTCTATATATGAATAGATGCGCTCTCCTTATTACCATCTCTTATGTTTACCCAAAACATATTTGTGTTTTATATGCCTGTATAGATCTGGCTGTTTTCTAATAAGCCACCTGAACTCCACCTGCAATAAATGCATTTTTAGAACCCTTGTGTGTGTGCCCCGGGGACCTACTGTGCATGCCAAAGGATAAGCTGGGAGGTGTAGGAGTTATGGGCTGCTGTGTGTCCCCCAGGAGCCACACACTGGACAGGCTCAGGTTAGAAATCTGGCCAGCACAGTGTGAAAAGCTAAACTCCCAAACTAACCTGTACCATTAATTGCAGTGCCCCATTTCTCAGACTTCCCTTTTTCTTTTAGGATGTCTGGATATGGGACCTCTCCCACCAGGTCCCCACTGGACAGTCTGAGGGAAGATATCCAGAGGGACAGGCTGAACATACCCCCTCGGGAGAGTTTTACAACAGAGTCCACTCCAGTTTCAAGGCACGTGGATGGCTTTTATGTCTCTGTCAATATAACAGTATGGCACTGGCTGTGTCTGCTGCTCTGCGATGGTTGTGGGTGTCTTACATTTTGGTAAAGGTCTTTTTAACACTGTATCACGACACAAGCAACTTTTGGGGGCAATGTTTGTTCTGAATATTAAAGAGGGAGCTGAGCAGGATGAAGGTCCCATTCCAGGCACTTCAGTTGGGTGGCTGTGCTACAGTATTGTGCCCAGGCCATAAGTACACCTGCTTCTAAGCGAGATTTAAGGAGAGACACACAGGACATTCAGCACTGCTGCTGGCCACAGTGATGCCAGGATATAAGGGGATGAGGAAAAGTCATTTGTGCCAAGGCCTGCTCATCACCTCTGGAAAATGAGGCCAAAAATTCACGGGTAGTTCCAAGAAAAAACACTTTCCCCCAAATATACTGTTGACATGAAAACATAACCTGTAAGACATAAAAAGCATTTTTAACTAATTTCACACTATTCTAGATTGAAATTGGTTCTGTTCTCTGTGCCTTGTGTATTTCACACCTTAGTCCATGGCAGCTGCTGCTCCAGCCCAAAGCCTGTAAGCTGGCTGCAGCAGCTCATGTTCTCTTCTGACTGTCGGGGGACTCGTCACTCGTTATTTAAAGCCTTAATTCTTAACAACACTCTTTTTCCAAAAAGTTATCAAGAGCTTGGCAGGGTCCCTTACTGCTTTCTGCTAGGGGGAGAGTGGGAGTTCAGAGCCTTGCTTTGGGTCAGAAGAGGGCCCAAGATGCTGATGCATAACATATGGCAGGGCAGGCTCTGTCCTGACTTGAGCGTGCCACATCCTCTGCTAACGTCACGCTGAGCGGTGCCAAGTGACACCAAAAGGGAAGAGAGAGGCCCGGCTGCCGGCGCTCCTGTGCCTGCACAGACTGGCTGCCCACATTCATTGATAAAATCTGGGATCTTTGGTCCCTGTTGAGAGATCTCTTAAAGTAATTGGAGGCGTGTGCATTTCCAGGCTGATTTGTTTGTTGGAAGAGGAGTAAAGACAATGAGAGCCAACACTGAGGTCCCGGGGAGTATCTCACTGTCGATAATGCCAGGTAAGCACATGCTGCATGGCTTGGTGTTTTGGATAGTTGTACTTGTCTTGGCTTCTGCATTGCATTTAGCAGATCATTAATGCCTCATTATGGCTGGATCATCTGAAAAAACCACACGAGCTCTCTCTGATGAGCAGAGGCAACTATTCCATAGCTATGCGCTGGAGTGTTTGTGTTATTGCTGACCAAAAAGGGCACCATGCACTTGGGGTTGTGGGGACTAAGCAGTGAAGCATGTGGAAGTGGATCCAGATCCCATTAGTGCATTAGCGGGTTTGCAAACCATAACATCTATTACTAATTGCTTAGAAGAATTTACATCTGAAAGGTGATGTAAGAGGCTGCTGAGACGGGTCTAGGATTAATGAGGAAACTAAGTAGCCTCAAAGGCTTTTGCCAGCTGCTTCAAAATGTCTGAGCTTCTTTTCGCAGAGTGGAAGCAGGTAAATTAAGGCCATTTTCTCACTCACCGCAGTCTTGTGCATGTGTGTGAGGAGGTTGAGAGAAATCAGCTGCTGCTCCTGGTCAAACCTTGGCTTTTTCCCTCCTCCATCATACCCTATCTATGGGACGTTCCCATAAGGCTGAAAGGAAAGGATGACTGCGTCTCCCTTGTGACACTTCCCTGCCAGGGTGACCCCCTCGGGCACCAAGGAGACACGTGCCTTGGGACCTCAGCTGGAAGAAGTAGGGGGCGAGGGTAGACTCAGACAAAGCAATGGTGATTTTTTTTTTTCCAAGCACAGCACAAATCTACCATTAACAGCCAGTGTGGCAAGAAATAGCCTGCGAGTAATTGAGAAGCACCCAGTGCAGCAGCTTCTCTTTCAGCAGACACAGACACGTATGGGGGTTTGGTCTGTACATGCAAGGAGGGCAGCTCCAATTACTCTGTTATCTTTGCTGAATGAGATTCTTGAAAGTGTCCAATTGATTTTCTAGCATCAACACAGGGATTCTCAATGGGCCCTGTAAGGAGAGCTACAAGAGGATCTGAGTGACTTGGGAAAAATGTTTTCTATGCCTCTAAATCACACTGAATCAAATTAAGGAGTAGCTGTGGGCCCATTGGTGTCTAGTGAGAAATCACCTGCTCATTTCACCTGGGCCAGAATTTCGTCCTTATGAATGTTTCTTGTTTTCTGCTTTGCACCAAAGCTCAAAAGTGAAATCAGGCTAATAGCCTGACTGATTCAGGGCATATCGCCTTTTTAGACCCACCATGCCAATAACTGGAAGCCAAACAAGATCTGCTGGGCATTACTGCCTCTGTCTGAAGTTGATTCCTGTGTCTCTTGTGCTGCATTAACAAAGATTCTTTCTTCAGGTTTCGCCCGCATCAAGATGCAGATCCTGAAAAGCCACGAGTTCCTGCCATGATTGATGGTCTTGTTGCTCTTAAAAATAATGACCATGGGGCTTGGGCCAGGGGTGGTGACATTATTTTCCACAGCTCAGGGTAGGTTACTGTTTTATCATTCCCCCCACAGCAGACATAAATAGGTCTGTAGGCCAAATCCACTGCAGACATTCCTCATTGTTTACACCATTGTGTTTCCTCTGTCCCAGGTGTTCAGGCAATGGGATTGGACTCACTCTGGCAAGGTAATTTCTTAAAACTGATCTTCTTCCCATTTTTTTCCCCCAGTGTAACATGCTCAAGAGCAGAAACTGAGACACTCCCCTGGTAATAAGCGTAAGACAGGAGAGAACTCACATTTCTCCTCCTGGACCACATCAAGTCTTTCCCGGGCAGCCATAAATACAAGAGGCAATTCAGCCTTTCATTCTCTTTGCCTCAGCACGCCTGGGGAACACATCATAATTGCTGAATATTTCCTGCTGAACGGGAGGTCCTGGACAGGAGGTCCTGATGCTCAAGCTCAAAGCTCCTTTGGCACTAACTTGCTGATTTCTAAACGTACTTTAGAGCAGGCTGTTATAGCAGTGCATGCACCTTTTTCAAAATTAAGGGCACAAATTCTGCTGTGTCTGGGGTGTAATTGAAAGTGCTAAGTAATTAACTGGTGTGCTGTGCAGCATATTTACGTGGTGTTTCTTTGCTTGCAGTGATGGGACTTTCCCGACAGACGGCTCCAGCCCGGAGGTTACAGGCTCCATTTTGGTTGGAGAAAGCAGCAACTCTGGCTCCCAGGGAGGCCAAAACAGCTTCTGGGGAAAAGGGGCAAATGGAGAATACAGAACACTGCCCAGAAACAAGTGAGTTATTCTTCTGCCATTTCTTCTTGGTGTTAGCTTAAGGTGGAAGAAAAGCCCCAGGAATTAACGTGGCTACCAATGAGTAATTTATACCAGGTGCTTAAATTATTGTTCAGGCCAGAAATAATAAGCATCCAAATAAACTCACTCTTCAGGCCAACAGCTTGAGAGCATTCTTGACTGGATGTATTTGATTTAGTTTTCTCCTTAGTTTATTAGTCAGTGGAGAATGGATTAGAGAATCTGACGTATGCCAAATGTCCCTTGTGTAGTGCTTCAGTGGTGCAGCATCAGGGTGAGGGTGCAGCTCCCACATACCATGACACCCTCCCTCCTGTGGGCATAGCTGGGCAAACATGGCCAGTTTGTAACAGGAGAAACCATTTTTCATTATAGCATCTTTTTTTTTTTTTGATAGCTGAGTGTTATTTTCTGTTTTCAGCAGCACAGCCTCCTCTCTAGCAACCACAGTGCCTACCCACTTCCTCACAGTAAATTGTGCTGCCCTAAGCCTGAATTCTACTTCCATGTATGTTTTTGGTGATGCTTACCAATTCTTAAGCCTTCTATGAGGTGTTTAAAATTAAGTAATAAGCAGTAGTAATTAGACACATCATGCACGCAGCCCTGGCTGTACATGACTTGACCATAAGTGACAACAGGAATGGGATCTCTGTAGGACAGGAAGAATAATCAGAGCTATCCTCAGTTATTATCGGTGCTGTTATTTAAATTGAAAATGCAAAAAAAATCCTCTGCAGTTCAGACAAGCTCTAATCATGTTGTTTATCAATGTACTCTTGGGGAAGAGTATGACAAAACATCTGATACCTGTCCTTTTGGTACTTGCTTCCAAGGAGGCACTTGCCTCCAGGAAGTCTGCCTGCTATCATTTTTTCAGTCATGCTGATGTTCTCCTGAGAAACCCATCTGCCCTGGAACAAGGAACCTGATGGCAGTGCTGCCATCTTTCTCATGGAGATGAATTCCTGGGTGGCTGAAGAGAAGGGCTTTGAGCCGCTTTACCCCAGTTTACAAGCTTTAGGCAAGATTATGAGTGCATTTTTTTTGGCTTTCGAGCCTCATCCTGCAGAGGATGTTCAGCAGAATTTCATCCTTCAGATATGATGAATTTTCAGATCCCAGTTTTGGGAAAGAAAAGGTGGTTTGGCTACTTGTTAATATTTTTCTATGCTGTCAGAAGACATGGAGTTTGCCCAAGCTTTTTACACAGGACTGTGCTTGTGTTTAAATCTCCTAGGACATTCCCTATCCGTGGATTCTGGATTTATGATGGGCCTGTCAGGATGGGAAGATGAAATTTCACGAAGTTCACCTTGCGTGTTGACAGATACTCAAGTGCCATTGGGTTCTTCATGAAAAACTCTTGGCAGATCAGCCCCCAGAACAAGAAATGACAGATCCTGATGGAGAAAAGCGTGAGTGAGAGAAGCAGAAATGTTTTCTGTTAGATGTGAAAGGTTTTGAAGCTTTTAGCAGTGGTGAGAAATCTATCCTAGAGCGGGATTTCCAAGCAGTGGTGCGTGTTACATTGGTGCATGCCATCCATTCATTTCGAGACACTTTTCATCTTAGTAATGAAGGTTATTTATAGGCAAGTAAAATGTGATGATATCTTATGCCTGGGCAGACACACACAAAGAAATCTGCTTTGGAGAAAGGTTTCACCTTGTAACCAGAAGACCCAGAACACAACTTCAGGTGGTGCAGCATTGCCAGCTGCTGAGGACCTGCTGAGGACCTGGCCTCAGAGGTTGAGAGGGTCACAAACGGGATATCAGGAGCCAGCAAGCTGCAAAACAATGCTACAGAAATAGCAAATGCACTGAGAAGCAAAGCCATGACCCAGTTTCTGAGATCAGCTGTGAAATTCCTGTTGAGCACAACAGGGACTTCCCTGAGCTGTGACAACAGAATGGGGCTCTGTATCTCTGCCTTGGCAGAAGCTGTAGGACGCTGAGCAATTCCAGTCCTTGTCCTGGATTCCTGCATGGATCATGACTCTGGACACTTGGCTTGGGAAATGATGGATTCCACCTGGCTCTCACCCAGGAATCATGACCTCTCCTTAGCTTTTTTCAAACAAGGTCCATAGTTGTTAGGATGTCCGTGAACTGCAGTAACTTTGGCTTGAGGTTTGGCTTTATCTTGAGGAAAATTTCCATTGCTCTGAGATTGACCAATATCACTCCCTCTGGCAAGCAGAGAGTTTATCTGTCCCCTCTCTGGTACACTTCAGACCGGCAGCAAGGGGGTATTTCATGAAAGGATGACATTGATTGCAGTCACTTGACTGCTCCTCTAGGGAAAACACGGTCTCTGTGCATTTTGGTGAGGAGGTCTTAGTTATCTTAGATGCGTTATGGACCTCTGGAACAAGAATAAAGGGTAGTTTGCTGTACCTTCTTCATGTGCTCCCTTGGGGAAATCGTCGTGGGGAACATTAACAAGAAAACCAACCTGGAACTGGGGAGGGGAGCTTAGAGAAAAGAAAGTTTCATCAGTGGAGTGGAAGAGTGGAAAATTTCCTCCAGTAATGGCTGTAGGACTGTCCACCAGAATGGTTTCAGACAGGTGATATCTGTGCACATTAGCAAAAGAATGATTATACCTTGAATGGCTCAAAATGCAGCTCTTTAATACAGTCACAACATTTGAGGCCAATGAGCCTGTTAAATCTGCAGCATTTTCTGTTTGAGAGGCAGTTTAGTACTGCAACACCTTTAAGATCTAAGGTTTTCGAAGTAAAAATGGTCAGAAGATTTCCTAAAAAATTCTGCAAAACAAATTAAGCCAGTGGAGTGTAAGCCTATTACAAAAAAACCCCAAACCCAAACAAACCCTAATGACATGATCCCAATAGTTATTTATTATTTGTATATTTCCAAGAAAATATCAACTTCTGAAGCTGGTATTTTGCCATCTTAAAAACCATGTATATTTGTGAGCGCCTGCATCTCAGCAATTTTCACTTTGATTCTATTTTATCTGGATTGAACCCAGATGTGCTACATCTGATTTCAGACTTGTAGGACCACAGACAGTTTACTTTTTTGTTGTTGCTGTTTTTACTCATTGCTATACATGATAATATATCTTTGCCTGGTTAAGATAGAGCCTGTCAACCATTTTAATTAATTTTCCATCTCTAGGCTTCATTTTATTAGTTTTTAAAGGATGGCTAAGCACTAATTCCCTAAAATACAATCACTTTACTGGTGTTCTTTAAGAAGAAATTAAATATTACTGCAAGTGGTAGAATGATGACAAAACTATTAGTCATGATGAAGGATAATTGTGTAATTAATCAGACTAATCATCAGATTGGTTAGACAACAAAATAAGAAAGCCAGTCAGGTCTTGTTTAATTCCAGCATAAAAATAACAGTGCAGCAGAACAGAAGACCTGAACACTACACTCCATACAAAGGATTCTGGTTGTCTATCCACTGACAAAGCTGAGTCTCACGTGTTATCTATGCATTTATCCATTGCAATATTACTGCTGGGCTTGTTCGTTTATTTTGAGAAGAGTGATTTTTAAAAGTCATTTCAGAGCAGTGGGAGCAGTAGCTGGCTGTAACCCAGCTGAGGAATGACTGATGGTTGTGGTCTCCTGTAGCTCTGTCAGTCAGGAGGACTCGGAGAGATCAAAGATGCCCCAGCCCAGAACCAAGCCACACCCATACACTGGTGCACCACTTCTTAAGAACACCTGAAATATCTCTTTTTAGTCATAAAACAGCCACCCATTTACCCCTCTGACCCTCTGAAGGACAGAGTGAGGTGAGGAGCATGAGCAAGGCCACCTGCAGCAGGTGCAGAAGAATCCCAGACTGGCCCAGCTCACATCCACTCTGTTTGTGTCCACTAAAAGCTCCTCTGGCCATTTTGTCCCTGCTGCCAGGAGTTTAGGGTGGATTCCAGCCTGTTCCACTCGTACCTGTGCCAACTCTAGGGCATCTCAGGAATTGCTTCTGCCAAAGAAATCCCAGTGGTCTGTGTTGGGTGGGTTTGTGATCCCCAGAAGAGCTCACAGACCAGTACTGCCTCCTGGCTACGGACTAGCAGCTCCCACGGGATTGCAGTCCAGCCTAGCTAAGAGATGGGCGCTTCCTGATGTTGACTTTGCTATGTTTAGCCTGTGTTGTTTTAGTGCTGGGTTCCTGCGTCAAAGCACACATTTGCACACAGTTTGTGGTGGGAAAAAGAAAAGCAGACACCGAGTTGAAGTCTGTTATTTCCTGAAAGAGAGAGCAGAAAAAAGCCGGTCCCAACCTTAAAGAGACTCCTGACCAAAGGGAACTTGGCAGGGTGGGGGTTCGCATCACTCCAGCGGAGGAAAAGCCACGGGGACAGAGACCTTGGGTGGTAAAACAGAGAAAGATTCCCTCTAGATGAGAATGGTTTCCTTAAAATGATATCAGTGGTACGGTGAGATGTCTTTTGTAGGCAGTTTGTGCCCAAAAACTTGAATTTTACAAAAAGTTACAAGTTACAATGATTTCCAGTACCTTGTTATCTTTTAACATAGAAAGTGCAGTCATCAGGGTTCTCTGCAGGTGTGTTAGGTGTGCTGCCTTTGGACAGGTTGAGTTAGCACATTCTTAAGAGATTACACACAGAATGCTGTCAGGCTTCAGACAGGTAACTCAAGTAACCTTTACACCATACCACTCGGAGGTAGTCCACACTTCGTGAAAATTAGGTGTCTGAATAGCAGTGTGGTATCCAGACATGACCTGTCTCTGCACCCTCTTCTAGCTCATTCCTAGCTCCACGTGAACAAACCTGAGGAGCCGAGTCTTTGTTCCTGTGTGTTCACTTAGAAAAAAATACGCATTGCCATAGCTGTATTTGCAAACTTCTTTGCTCTTTTGTAATTGCACTCCTATCCCACCGTGTACCAAAGTGAGGCAACCTTGAGGCTTACACAAGAAGGGACACTGCTCATTAACATTGCCACTTTAATTCTGACTTTCAGACTTTTTAGAGGAGAATGCTAGAGGTAAGAATAAAATTAGCACCAAAACTGTCTGCTGCTGGATGGAGCACTGAGGGTGTTGATCAAGTGTAAGATGTACTGGCTGTGCCTTTGTTTGGTTTGAAGTGCAGCTGACTTTGTTCTCCTCCCCAGTGAAGTGCCTGTTTTCATATGCAGCTCCAGAAGTGCCATCACAAAGTATTTATAATGCAGTTTTTAGCTGCAGCACAGTGTTTACATTTTTTAATATCTCCTCTTTTATAAGTTAAAACTAGAGGAAGAAAACAATTTTTGGGATCCTCCTAGGCCAAGGCCAAGTAGCCTTTTGGGGAAAAACTTTGTGTGGTGCAACAAGAAAAGGTTTAAAAATACTCAAAAATTCACCTTAAATTTCCAAACATTTGAGCCTCCTTTAAAGGAAACGCCTTAAAATATTTGTTTATGAGATTCATACTTTGACAAGAAGGTGGCAGAAAAAAGGTTCTAGGCTTCAATTTCATTTTAAAAGAATAAAGACTTTTATTCTGCAAGTAGTGGTTGCTGCAGGGTTTGGTTTTTGGTTGTTTTTTTTTTAAGGCAACAGACTTCCCATCTAACTCAGAATCACAATAACCCTTCTATTCTCCTAAGCCGTTCTGTTTATTATTGTTAAAATAAAGCTTTTAAAGCCCTTAGTAAACTTGCAGCCTAATCCTGCTGACCCTAATTCTTATTCATGTGCACAGACCAATTAAAATTAATTGGGTTAAATGGAACTAATTACAGGCCTTTGGGTCAGCACAATCCAGTTGTTATTTATGTTGTTTGCTTTTATACACGCTGCTGCCGGATTCATTCAGAGGGCTTGACCTGGAGCACTTATTTTCTTGATTACTTCGGAACTTAATCTTCACACCCTGTAATAATTTCATCTGCAGAGATTAAAATATTCCATGCCTTTTTTTGCTGAACATCTGCAGTTTCCTTGTTTTGCTGCATTTTCATATCAGGACAGATATTTTTACTTAGCCACTGAAAAATCTTGAGAGAAGAGCTATGCACAATGAGGATAATGCTTCTTCCTGTTATTCCTCTTTCCTAAAAAAAAAAAAAAAAATTTTCTTCATGGGATATATTAGAATGTGCACGAGAACCAATTCTGAGAATTTTAAACTTCTATAAGTTTTATGGGGGTGTAGGAGGAACAATTAGAAAAAAACGGCACTGAGAGAACCACTTAAAATGGACATTGAAAAGATATGACAAAATTACCCAAACATTTTTATTAACCAGTCTTTTTTTTTTTCTTTATTAACAGCTGTGATATTCCTCAGTAAATTTCATAATCATCCAGTTCTTTCCTACACTTTCAGTCATCCTCTTCTTTTGCCACTGTTCAATTTATTGCTGTGCGATTTCCAGCAACACCTGGTGGTGTGGGTGCACTTCAAAGAACCAAAAGTCTAATTTTTGTGAAAATACCTCCTGGGATTAAGAAATGAGAGGGAGGACCAACACGGCTGGCGTTTTTTCTAAATAGAAGAGGCAAAATAGAATTCTTTGCTCAGACAAGAGCTTCCTGCTCCCATCTGTATCGCTGTCAAAACGCTGCAAAGCCGACTCCTTACTTTGAGCTAAGCACTGATTTTTCACCTTATTTTCTCCTCTAGGCTGGACTGAAAGTTTTTTTTGGCAGACTGGGCCAGTGGTTTGGAAACAACGACAACGACGGTGACAAAATGTCCATCTCCCATGGTGTGGATGGCTCGGTGTCAGGGTATCCAGACGCCCTCGGAGGCAGAGCAGACAACTCCCAGCTGCCTCACTGTCCCCTGCTGGAATGGGGTGATGTGTCCCGGGAAACTCGCACAGGTAATGGGGCAGCCCGGCCCAGACTCTCTGTGAGAGGGGGGTGCAGTGAAGCTCCTCAGCACTACTCACACAAAGGGTGAATAACAAATTTGGTAAAATTTTCCTGCAAGCGGAAATTCGGTTGGGGGAAAGTTTGGTGTTTCCCTGTCCCAGGCGTTCGTCCGCTCTGTCACGGGGCTCTAGTGGATTGCTCTGGTGAATCAAGTTTCAGCCATGGAAGATGCTACATCTCTGGTGCATCCTAGTTTGTGTTCAGGATGGTGAAATGGGTGGCTGAGATGAAAACTCATATCTATTTCTTATTCCCCATGCAGAAATCACTGGCTGAGGGATGGTCTTAAACCTTCCTGACAGGGAATGTCCCAGCCAAACAGAGAGTATGCATGTCTTCTCAAGCTAAAAAAAATTGGATGCATTTGCTTTAGTTGCACAGCAGAGAGCAGGAGTTGCTATTTAAGTATCTAAACACTGGAATTAAAAACCCTGGTGTGTTTTGGCTGGCCAGAAACAGGATTGGGCTCCTATGAAACAGTCCCTTTGACACAGGGTTTTGTCCTTGGCACTTAGTTTGGCTCTGTGTGTCTAGAGAAATGATCATCCCTGCTCTGGCAACCAAACAGTTAAATTCAGTGTTGCAAACAAGTAGGCATTTATATTTTTATTTCTATTAATATCCTCCTGGTTATGGCACTCTACATGGTGAGACAGTTTTTCCACCATAGAAAATTTCCTTGGCTAGGTTTAGGCAAGCATAAACATTTACTTCTCTGGGATCCATTACTTACCAGCATTTTTCAACTAATCAGCATCCAGCAGGATGAGTAAAGGTCATACTAAATGCTTCACTTTATGGGTTTTGGGGAGGGAATTATATGTATGTGCAGGGCAGAAGAAATTGGTCTTGTGCAGCAGGGTTTGATTAATTTGAAGAGGATAACTGTTAGAGTATTTCAGCCTCACTCTGATCCTCAGCACCCTGACTGACTGGTGACACGTTTGTCTGCTAAATTCTGGGTGTCATACTTCAGATCAAAAGCCCAAAAGAGTGAATCCGATTATGGAGAAAGGTGGTTTGCTTTGATCTTAACAACTTTATTACAAAATCTGTTTTTCTGTTCCTTTTCATGTAGCTCTGGTAGACAAGAACTTTCATTCTTCCCTAGTGCAAGCAGGTGAAAATATCCTTTCAGCTGACGGAAATAGTGACTCCTATGTTACTGCTGAATGGAGCCCAAGACAGTCAGTCTAGGGATGGGCTACTTGGCGTGGAAAACTGAGATCCAAGTCCTTCAGCTAACATTGCAGGCAAATCCTTTCTGAGCTAAGTGCCTAGAGTACAGTTAATTCCTTTCTGCTTGGTTTCTTTCATTCCCATTTCATGGTCCTCTTCTCCTGGATGTAATTTGCCCAAGAAAGGAAACGCCTGGGGAAAAACAATTCCTCTGGCAGTGTTTCTAGATCCAGAAATCCTGGGGATGGGCTTTCCTGAGGGTGTTTTAATCTGGCAGCTCAGGCTGACATTCCCACCCTCTGTGGTTGGTTCATGGCCCTTCCTCCTCAGTGTCTCCAAGGAGCATCATGTCTCTTTCCCCCTGTGGTGTCCAAGGGCTTCCTTCAGCAGGGAGCACTAAATAATGCCCCGTGGTTCTGGGACCACCTTAAAATGATGAAATTCACTAAGCAAGAACTATCAGGTCTTTTATCCCTCCCTTTTCGATTTTGGAGTCTGTAGGGTTGTTGTTGCCCAAACAGGACCAGCCCCTTGCTCTTTAATGACAGCTGAAACGCTCATGTTGTAATGTAAATAAAGCAAGGCTTTGAGGAGGAGCACTAAATAGAGGGAAACTCACAGGGGAATCACAAGAGCTGTCAGCACCACATCTTCTGGCAGTCTCTGAGTCGCTCAGACTTCACCGAGGCCCTTGGTGTCCCATCAACCTGACTTTCAGCTGGTGCAAAGGCCCAGTAAAGGAGGAAAAATGTAAGGAGAGGCTTCACGGTTCTCTCCATGTAGGTGTGTGAGATTTCCAGTGGCACCAAACTGGAGACTCCTTGACACCTGCAATACTTGTTAAAATGTAAATGAGATTCCTAAACCTTTTCTGATTTTTATATACATTTTAAGACAAGTGCCTTGGTTTCCACTGGGCAGTTGAAGCTGTGCATTTACTGCTTGCCTGCAGACTTCACAGCAACTCATCAGGGGAGGCTGGGAAACTTCTCTTTTTCGGTATTAGTCTTTATTAAAATAAGCAGAGTTTTTGGCAGTGTGTGCTGTTTTCTTTTATAAGCTTAAAAAGGTGTTAGACAGTCATAAGAGACTGCCACATAGCCAAACTAGTGTTGGTTTTGAATTAAAAAAAAATCGAAGCCTTGCAATTCTAAAATACTCTAGGAAATGCTGTTGGTTTTACACCAGTTCACTTAGTCACTACCTCACCGCCGTTGGCTGAAGTAGAAATGATTCCATTTTTTTGTTAACTCTGTTCTTGCAGTGAATGTCTGCAACTGTGCTGATCCTGCATCTCTGGGTTTGACGTCTTCAGCTGGTTCTGTGCACTCGGTTCCCCTGCGGCTGGTGTTGGTACTGATGCTCCTAAATGCAAAGCAAGCCAGAGGTGCAGGGGGAGTGAGCAGTGCTTTTCTAGCCACGGGAAAACTGTACAGTGCCAGGATATCTGTGGTGCTTGAGGATTATCAGCACCTCACAGACTGGGAAGAAGGAAAAGCCTGTGAGATGTTTTTCAGTTCATGGTGTCTGTGTTTGGGTAAAGAGGTTCAGTTTGGATCTCTGATGTACACAACTGAAAATCAAAGTAGCTTTCCTGATGCCAGTGACATCCTAGCATGTCCTAGAGAAAGAAAGCTACATATTTTTTCTTCTGCAAGAATTTTAAAGTCTTTACTTGGAAATTTCATCAAGAAAATGTTTTTCCCTAAGACACTGACTTTTTTTTAACAGTCAGTCAACCAGAAAGGGAGAAGGTATGTTTTGATCTTCTTGTTTTAAAGGTTTTCTGCCCCAACTTGACATCTGACAGCACTGTAGGACAAAAGCAGCAGTAATGAAACAAGAAAGCGAGAAAACCTTTTCTCAGAAACCAAGATTGTCATTTCCAATACTTGGCATATTGCTTATCTTCATACTCACTCTCCAGTTGAATAGCAAATCCCCCCAAATTGTAAGGAACTTATCTTCTCAGTTTCACAATCTACTTGTGAAAATTGCTGTGTAAGCACGGGGAAATCTGACACATCTCTTCAGCGTGAAGTGTCAAGCAGCTAAAATGACAACTATGTCCATTAAACCACCCAAGCAATTAGAAGGCTCACATTTTATAATGTTTTAACCAGCTCTTCCTCTCCTACCACATTAAGCTGTCACCACTTCTCTTATTTTAAAGTCTCTTTGTGACCCATTTTCTTTAAAAGATTTTGATAGAAGTAACCAAAAAAAATTATGGCGGTGGTTCTAAGGAAGATGGATTTTTCTTTCTAGAAAGTGGATGGATTTTTCATTCCTGTTGACTTAGTGGTGCTCCACATGGGCAAAACAGTCTCTTCACACAGGATCTGGTTTTCTTGATCAGGGCTGTAACCTCCTTTAGTAAGAAACATGCTTAAAGATCTGTCAGATATACTATTGTATTTCCATGGGACTGAAAATCACACTCTTGGTGTCTTGCAGCTCTGGAGAGCATTCACTCCGTGGCCACTGTTTGCCATTGCAGGAAACCAAACGACACTTTACGAGCAATTAACAAGTATTTTCACAAACATTTCTATAATGCATACATGGCATTTTTCCTTGTTCTAGTTATCACCCTTTCATTCTCCTAACAGCTGTGATCATTATCCTTCGTGTCAGACTTGTGGCTTGGGCCCTACACACCTGGAGGAAAATGCTACCAACAAATCTCCTTTCCTCATCGTCTTATTGAAGCATTCTGTAAACTCTCCCAGCACTTCCTTCGACTCATTAATAATAGTAGCAAGCTGCTTAGGCCATGCATAGCTCTCTCACTCTCTTTTTTTAAAAATCTTTACACAAATAGCTTGAAGTACATAAGAATCTTTTGTTCTTGGTAGTCCGTAACACAGGAATCTTTGGGGCTCATTGAATGCATCTCCTTCCTTTCTTGGCTTTTCACTGGTGCATTTCATTTTGCAGTAAGTGCAGTATAAGTGCTCATTCCAACTGTTTTTTGTTAGAAAATGCTGTTTGGATTGAGAACAATTAGTACACTGATGGAATTTCAGGTCTGAATGTACCTGACCGATCCCCTGCTCTGACCTCAGCGTTACCCCATCCTGATGGGGCCAAGTGAGATTGAAATGAGGTTTATTGCATTGTGTGCTATTGGCTTTCCAATCACGGTTTGAATGTGAACGCAAAACAAGTTTTTCTTCTCGGTTTCATAGATAAAATAGGCTTTTTAATCAGACTGTACGAATAATTTATTCTTCCTTGATCCATCAAGAATGAGCAAATGGGCTGCTGTCCAGAGTTTGTTTGGAGTGAATTACTTGATCAATAGTTTCAGCCATCGGGAAAAATTTATTTTAATGTCATTCTGGGATCCACTTTAATCTTCAAGTACCTGCAGACACCACTCAGAATAGCTTCTCATCATTGAAGTGCAATGGTGTGAAAGGAGGGGTGGAATGAATATCTGAGAGACATTCACAGCCTCTTTTGGACTGTTCCTCTGGCATGAGACCCAAATGTTTAACTTAAGCATTCAGCATGAGGCTGCTGCATCCAGGGGTGAGGGGAGGGGTAGGCAAAGATGGCCTATCTGTTGGAGATCCTTAGGAGCTCAGACTCAACCCCAGGAGCAGGCACAACTGTGGGATCCTTCTGAGCATGAAACTGGAACTAGGGGCTGAACTCGCTAGAATCCCTAACTAAAATAAGCCCACGTACAAACCAGTGAGAGATAGTCTGGTTTTGCAGAGCTTTCAGTTTGTGTAGACGAGAGGAAGATAAGCAGATCTGGAGATGTGAGAGCCCTGCATTAGCAGTCAGATGTCTTGATAGATGGAATCTCAACCTCCCTGCTAGTCTTGGCCACACTTGTATCCTTAAGAAATTAAAATCTGATAAGAAACTACTGCTTCCATTTAGATCTACCTCAAAGACACAAATCGAGTTTAAAAATAATTTTGATGGATGGATGCTCATGTAGAAGCTTAGACATTTCTGAGCTACCATGGATTTTTATGTTGGATGTTTTAAGTTCTTGATGCAAAGCGTGTTATTCCACACTGTAGGAGAATGAAGGCAGCAGGATTATAGATGTCCTCATCTGTCCTTTGTGCATCTGAAACCCTTCAGGGAACATGACAAGCTGCCTGCAACAGCCCTGCGTGCAGAGGCAGATTTGTATGACTAGCTGTGCATTCTCCTTTTTGCACTGGAATTTCTCATGTCGGAAAGCAGCGGAGCATCATGCCTTAGAAATAATGTTTGCCACGTGAATTTGGCTTTGCTTGAGTGATGGCAGGGCAGCAAACGCACACAGCTGGAGTGTGGTTTTGTAACTGGTCTGTAGAGTTGAGCTACAGGTCAGAGGCATCTCTGGGTCCCTGCATGAATTGCTTTGCTGAAGCCTTGGACCTTGGTACTTAGTCTGTAAGGTCATATAGTCAGGACATCGAGTTTCAGCCCCCAGAACTTCAGCCTGGTCTGCTACTTGAGAGCAAAGATGTGGATTCTATTAGATAACTGGACCAAATCCAAAGCCCATTGAAATAACTTCAGTTTTCTGTATTTTCAATGGAATAAGCCCGTTTTTAAAGCACGGTTATTTGAATTCATAAAAAAAGAGTTACTTTGCGATGCTTCCTTGATTACTTTTCTCCCTAAAGACTTTGAATAGTGAACATTTTTACGGCACTGTACAACTCATATCTCACTTCATGGTGTCCCCATGGATGGCTGCAGATGCTATTTCTGGTTTACCTTTTTATTTGAACTGGAAACGTTTCAGTGACTTTCCAAATGTTCTGAACTCTTCATTGGCAAAAACCATTTACAGGCAACGATGATCAAATGCACATGCTACGGCTGCGCCTGGCTGATTTAATGGATATGTCTGTCATTTTCCTTTCACCCTCAGCTTTAAATCCAGGCCAGATGCCCCGAGAGCCTGACCTTGTCCATTGCCAGAGCAGCATTCCCTTCCCACCCCGTGCGGCTGCGAGACGTGAACAGGGAGCTGTGTTCCAGCAGTACCAGCCTGTCCTCATGCTCGAGCAGGATTGTATCATCCAGGGGGATGGCAGAGCACCTGAGGATGTCATCCTGGAACCCATCAACATCAACAGGTACTGCCCTGTGTTGATAGAAAATGTTCTCTTTTCCAGAGGTCTGGAGCTTTATCATTTTCCCAAAATATTAATGAGTGACCTTTCGAAGGTCTCAGCAATTTCTGGGAGTGTGGAAGCAAGGTTTTAAAGGTTGACACTAACTGATGCAAAGAGATGCTTCTGCTTTCACTCTATTCCAGCTTTTTTGCTGTGCACAGAGGCTTCTCTTTCCAGAAAGTTTTGAAATAGAATCCAAGTAAGTCCTGGCCTGCTGTCCCTGAAATCCCTCCAGAAGAGCTCTGGCTCTGGTTCATTTATTTGTACTAGTTTCTGCACACATAATTTATCTCCCATATATATAAAGTGCAGAAATACATCAGAATGTGCACAACACTTTGCATCTTCTGTAATCCAAACAGCACTGGAATCATTGCTTCTTTCTAACTAAAGCTTTAAAATGTTAGGTCTCAGCACAGCAAAATTGCAGGCTGTGCTCTATTTATTTCGCATGTTTCCTTAGCATTGTATAAAGACAGGCTATGTCCATTTTAGATGCCGCTTTTCCCCCTTGCAATCTTCTTAATTTTGCATGATTTCATCTGTGGTCTTTAGTGCTGTTCTTAGTTTAGTGGAATTACTTGTGCTTTGTGCTGGTTCCACTGTTAGCAGAGAGCCCTGCAGCCCAGTCAGCTTTGCAGAGTGGGCATTGCCATGGCTTGCACGGAGAGGCTGCAAGGGATGAGCATCCCAAGAAAGCCTGGCCATCACCTTGGCCTCTGCAGTTTGAGTCCTCAGCTGTTAAAAACACTCTGTGGTGTAAGAACAGAGGTTTGCAAGTGAAACCTGACCTGATTACACACAACAGAGGCTCGGGTTTCCAAAGCAGGTTTGAGATAGTTAGCATGAAAGAAGGCAAAGGCACTGGGACAAGAAGCAGCACGTTCTGCTGGTAAACCTGGAGGGCTCCCAAGTCCCTCCAGTATTATCCACCAAACCCCACACCCATCCGCTGCTCCTCCAGCAGGGTCCCTGCTGTGAGTTTAGGGTATGACGGTTTTGGCCAAAGCTTGAGCTCTCTTTAGTTCCCCTGAACTCTGGAGCTAAAAAAAATATCTAAAAGTCTTGTCCTTTGTTCCCATTGTGAAGGCCCCTGGGAATGCACCTGAGAAGGGCAGTGTTTCCTCTTTATACGTGCCCATTCCAGGGAGTGACACACACCTGGGACTCATGATTCAAAGATGCAGGAGCTGTAGGGCCCTGACTGAGTTGCTGCACATCATCAGTGTTTGCACACTCCTGTCACAGGGGAATTATCAGAATTAAATCGCTGTTTTCTGTATTAATATATCTTTGTGCGCTTAAAGGAAGAGGAACACCTACTAGTTGCTCATGGACAGCGTGAGCTTTGCAATTACTATCTGTCTTAAAATGGTGAGCTCTCTCCTTGCAGTTGCAGAGCTAAATCTTCTGCCAAGTCACTGATGGCAAATTTACACTTGCCAAAGCTTTGGCCCACAATCTTCAAGCATGGATTTAAATTTGAAGGCAGCACCAGGACTGTGGTAAAGCTCAGCTTGAAGCTTAACTCTCGTTCAAGCACCAATTTAACTACATTTTACTATTGAAAACCACAATGTGGTTGCGGTTCCCTTTGTCTTTTATGAAACCAGCTATTTGAACTGGGCAAAGGTTTGTAGAGTTTTTTGATCCAGAAACAGTTGGCAAGGTGTCTGTTTTGAAGAATCATAAACAAGAAATATAATGCAACAAAGGAAAACCACAATTTTACTTCATTTTGTTTAGAGCATCTTGCTAAGAAATAATTGGGAATGAATTTTGTGGCTGCTCCGTCTACACCTCAAGTATGCTGGATGCTCACTGGAGTGAGACTTAAGGCTGATGCAATAGTGAAATCTCCAGACTGCGTGGAAAAACATGGAGAAATGAGATTCCTATGGAAGGGTGAAGGAATTGAGGACAAAAAGAGGTTTCAGGAGTTTGAAGGAAAGTAAGTGCCTGCCTAAGCAATTTCATGTATGACCTCTGCTAAGCATTGTATTCCAACGATTTCAGGAATGAAAGAAATCTCAGATTGTGGAGCCCAGAGTAATCAGAGATAGAAAAACAGACTTTTACCTGTCTCAAGTGGCTTTATGTTTTATTTGTTCTTTTAAAATTCAAAATACTGCACAATACCCAAAAAATGATCTCTCAATATAGTAATATCCGTGCCAAACATGTGAAGTAAACCAAATCATGTTTGGATGAACTTCCACAGCGATCTTCTAGGATTAATAATTTCAGAAATAGCCTGAGTGAACAGTTAAAGTGTTTTCAGTGCTGTCCTTGCCAGCTGATGGATGGCTGTATCCAGGATGCTGCCTTTGCAGGCTGCCCTCACGCTTCCAGAGTGATCAGCTCTGTGCTGGCCAAAGGAAGGTCAGAGGGGAAATAAAGAATTTGACGGGGAGATATGTACCGGGATTTGGATTTCTGTGGACGTCAGGCATAGCATTAATGTTCAATGCTTGCATGATTAACGCTTTCCCTGCCTCTGAGGCGCGGTAGAAAGACCCAGTAGAACCTGTGCCAGTCCAAACATCTGTTAGAAGGCTGGAACACCCAGATTCCTGGGGTGGGCAGGAGCTGCTCGGGATGAATTCAATGACTCAGCTGAAATTGGCAGCGCTGTGAGCTGTGAATCTTGTCCAGTGAGTTCAGAGGCACCGCTCGGGTGGATTTGCTCAGTGGAGGAGGACACTGGTTACAGCACAGGCACCGAGCAAATCTTTATCTTTCTGCTGTGCTTTTTCTTGCTTTCTTCCTTTCTTGCTGCAGTACTTGTGCCTTCCTCCCACTGATTCAAACCACGTTCAGACCAATCCTTCAGTTTCTTTGTTTCCATCAAACTACGTGGCGGAACCAAACAGAGCTCCTGTGTCTCCACATGCCGCCGTGTGCTGCAGACGGGCTGCCCCACACCTGCCAGCGTCCCTCCCAGGGAGAGATGGACTGGTTTGCATTCGTCAGGGCATCTGTGTCTCTCACTGACTGATGAGCAAGCATAAAACCGTGGTGGAGACCTGCAGGTTGTGTTTTCAGGCTGCTGGGGAACATTGCAGGCTCAGCAGAAATGCCTGATTAAGCTATTGATAAGAGTTGTCTGTCTAATGCCGGGGAGTTTCCCCGCGAGGATGAGCAGGAGGACGGGTATTGATGCTTCTGGAAAGGGGTAGTGCAGGGCAAGTAACTTCTGAATGTTTTGGCAAGTGAACAGGAGAGCACAGGCTGGAATTTTAATGCCTAGGAATGAAGTGTGCTTCAGAGTCAGTCCAGCTCTGCTGAGGGTTCCTTTCAGGGCAGAAAAAGTGTGTGCAAAACCTTTATGAACCCTCAGACCCCTTCTCCATGGGTTTTGTCTCTTCATTGGAGTGGTTTCCATGACCTTCACCCCCTCCAAAGTCTTTGTACCTTTCCTTTCGTTTGTTTGGTTGATTTGGGTTGGGGTTTTTTGTTTGTTTGGGGAGGATGGTGCTGGCTATGGGGTTTTGGGGTTGTTTTTTGGGGGGGGGATGTGTGTGTGTTGGTATACATTTTTTTCTGCTTCATAGAATTTTGAGAATTATCTGTAAGACTTAGTTAAGGGCTTTCCTCAAAATTATTGTCCTGAAGCACAAAGTTCCACAGATAACTTGTACAAGATGAAGGAGAGGCTGGGAAGCCTGGAGGAGAGAATGGAAAACATTATTTGGTTGCGAGTAAGTGCCTTCTTTTGGGTGCTAGAGAGCAGTACAAAGATTGGCACTTCACAGAGTAATCAAAGTCAGAAATTTAATCCTTCAATTTAATGACCCAGGCCTTGTGCCTGTGCAAATTTTCCAATCACAGAAGCAGCAAAGGCAAATACTATTATCAAAGGCACTGGGCTGTTCAGTAAGTCAGCCAGGCTTCTTTGTGCTATCAGTACATCTAAAGATAAGAATTCTATCTCCTCAAAGCACATATCTGAAGTAGAGTGTAATAAGTCATGTTGTTGAAGCAGCCTGGAAGCAGTGGCAGTTAGATTAAGCATTCCTTGCTTTTAATGAGAGCAGGGAAATACCTCTGTACGTGGTCTGCTGAGGCTCAGAGGGAAGGGTTTTCCCTTGTTAGTGCTCTCTGGCGTGGTTTGACAAGGGGAACTCAGGGAAATGTGCTTGGAGGGGTACAGTGAGGCTCGTCATATTGGTGTTCGTTGATGCCTTGATGAAGGAGATGGATCCTTATGAGAGTCTTATTAAAAAAATTAAGGGGGGGGAGAGCCAAATTTCTTGTCAACAGCAAACAAAAGGGTAGGTGCCCATGTGTGTGCTCAGGCATGGGTTCAGCATTTCCCCTGCTGTGGTGTTTGTGCAGGGATGGGCACAGGTTCACTGCTCAACTCCTCTATTTCGTGGGCTGAAGACCTGTGCTGGGGCTTGTTATCATGTTCACCAGTGAATAACCTTAATTATCTGAAAATTCAAGAGCCCAAAATGAGCTTGTGTCTAAACTTTTCTTTAAAACCCCTGGACCCTTTTGACCTTGGGTGACACAAACCCTCCAGGAGGCTGCAACCCATCCAAAGGTAGAGATTTCAGTGCAAGGAAACTTACACAGCCCAAGTCTGCACAGATACTCTGGGGGACTCATTATATTTGTATTTGCCAAGGTTGTGTAGGTAGATTTTTCCTATGTCTTATTATTCAATGCCAGCCTGATTCATACTTCCAGCTACTTGTCATTTTTGCGATTAAATTCCTTAGAGGTGATAAGGTCTGGAGAAAAACAAAGATTACAGGACAAGGCTAGAATGTGCTTGTTGCAGTCTTGCCCAGTTTAGAGATGTTTCCTAAATTGTTTCTTTTCCAGATGAGTTCCAACTGAGCTTTTCCTCTTGCTTCCCAGATTGATAAATGCTCAGGAAGGTGTAATTAGTATTTCAAAGTGGAGCTCACAGTCTGGGGCTGTGAATGCTTTCTTGTTCTTGTACGTGCGTGAGTCCTGACCCCTCCATCCCCTAGATCTGGATGCACTACAAGGAACACCACCACTATTTCCAATAATAATAATAAGTAAAATGCTACTTGGTTTTCATAGCCTGCCCCTCCTGATAGCATCTGTGATTCAGAGTTAATCATCCACACAACACAGAAGTCAGCAGATACATTTGAATTCCCTTCTGTCTATTTAAATCCCTTAAATCACCCACAGATCAACCCATGGAGGAAAACCACAAGATATATATATATATATATATTTTTTATGATTGGAAAGAAGCTAAAACATTTGCCAGAACACCAGGTTGCAGATTGCACCACTTAGTACAGTTGGGTGCAGCCAGTGCTGGCATTGCCAGGTCTGAGTGATCCTAAAGCCCTGAAGTCTTTGCCTCCTGGCCTGCTCTCTGTCCTCTGCAGCTGGGATTAACAAGGTGGCTCTGAGGAGACCCATCCTTCCTGAGATGATCACATCACAGCAGGAATTAGAACAACCTGAGCATCAGACAGCCCCAGGTGGCTGTGGCAAACCAGGCTGCTCGTCGCTTTGCAGCCTGGCATATGAAACCTGAGGGGTTTTCCCTGCTTTTAGCCTTCTCCTGGCCCAGGGAGTGGGGCTTGGGGGTCTTGAGGGAGCATCTCCTGACCTGATGTGCATCCAAGGCACAACAGGAGGAAAATACAAAAGACACAATAAGTCTGTGATAGAGAACTTGGGAAGACATTAAAAAGATAGAAATTGAATTGGCATGTGACTCCTCCGTGAAAACATGTAGGGTGGGGAAGGAGATGATAAGATGATGTAGTGTGTTTAAATGCAGCAAGTTCTTATTTTTGCTTGAATACATTTGTCTGCGAGCCAAATGCTGTCTGAGTCAGACCATGGTTTCACGAAGATCAGCAGATCTGTACCTCAGGGCAGGATCCCTCCTGTAATTTGTTGAGCTTCACAAAAACAAAAATTATTCTTTTTGCTTAAGGAGATGTGGATAAAAATTTTAATTTATATTAAGATATGGCCTATGCTTTTGAATTTTTAATGGAATTTCCTAAACAGCACTCTTTAGGAAAGGCCTTTAAATCCCAATACACCTGACTCTAAACACACACCTTACTTGTTACAATCCCTGCAACAAGCAGTCCTCCAGAAGAGCCTATCCTCAATAACAAGGCCCTGAAAAAATTTGGCTGGATGATCCCCCGATAGCCATATTTGTCATTATGGGGGGGTTGGGTGTGTTTGCTGGACCTGAGTTGAAGGCAGGAAACTTTAAAAAAAGCTAAAATCTAACAAAAGAGGAGTGAGTGACAGCTGAAGGGAGCTGGTAGGGAATGGGGGCTCGAGGAAAACAGCTGGAACTGGGAGAAAGTGGCAGAGACATGGCCATAACCTTTGGAGCCCCTTCTCTGCCCTTCTCAGCACCTGTGAGATATGTGGGTGTTTCTCATTCCTCCTTCCCCACCAGTGATGCTGACTGAAGATGAGGTGACCTGTCCTGAGAGCAGGTTTTGTGCCAGACAAGATTCAGCCAAGCGCTGGGCAAGTTGTTGGGAGGTTGGGAGAAATTTTTTGAGAGAAAAACCAGCTGTATCCTGGCTGAGAGCAAGAAGCACTGACCTCCCTGTGATTTATTCTTGGGATGGGTTGGAGGCTAAATGGGGGCGATGCTTCTTTTTGTCCTTTGAATTTTAAAATTCGGTCTGTGAGAGACAAACTTACCAAAGCAGCACATGGGGATTTCTGCTTTGTTCCCATATTACGAACAGGAAAGTTTTAAATTCCCAGTTCTCTCACTCCCTTTGAAAGTTCAGCTCACGTAGATGTTGACCAAAATGTCAGAGGGGTTGTTTTTAAATAGGAGTAATAACAGTTGGGGGAGACTGACTCACTGGATGGAACTCTCTTGTTTTTTCAAGCCCAAGGAAAAAATATGTAATTTTTAGTTGTACTCTATGGCATTCCCTCGTTAGTTTACCCCAGATTTTCATCAGTGAGGTCAGGATTTGGACTGTGCACTTCCATGTTCATCAGCTATGTGACACACCATGTCAATAAACATGGCAGGGCTGTTTTCTAGAAAAACATTCATCAGCTTGGAGGTTCCCTTTACTAAAATACAGTCAGGACTGACATCCAGGACAGCCAGAAAACCCAGCACTAGGTGATACCCATTTGCCCAGGACTCCTACTCCACCTGATGTAACCAATGTTGTGCATTGCTCACAATATTGAACAAGAGTTATTCATCCTCTCCCAGGCAGTCAGAGCCCTAGACATGCACTTCTTCTATGTTTATTCCAGCCAAATCTCATCTCCAAGTTACGTGACTCGCTTTACATCCCACCACTCACAGAGGTCTCCCTTCCTTCGCGTGCTTGATCACATTTCTCTGAGTGTCTTTGCTTCTCAGAGTTCAGGGTTGAACTGGAGGGGGTGTTCTGAGGGTTGTAAAAGAGGTATGGATGTGTGTACGTGCAGATCTCTATCTACCACATGTTTGAGAACAGAAAACCTCTTGCCTGCTTTCTTGCCTTTCCCCTGTCCTTTTTATGGTTTTGCTTATCCCGGGAAACCTGCTCATAGCCAAAACAGAAGAACACTTTTTTAACACTTTGTCTGATGTTTTTGCTTCACCTGAAAGAGCCAGAACTGCAAATGCCAATATCCTGGTGAAAAAAACCCAAAAGGCTTCTTGGGTTTGTTTCATCCAGCCATTTCCAAAAGAAAACAAGCAGGCTAAACACAATGGCAAAAATGCATGAAGTGCACTGTGGGGATTGTTGAATGACAGTAACAGAGGGGCAGAAGTGTCAGGTTTTGTACATTCTGGTGTCAGCAGATTTGCAAAAATTTGCGAAGTAATGTTTGAAACTGTTAGGACCCACTAAAGACTGACTATTTGCTAGTATATATTTAGCTTTTCTCCTTCAAAGACCAAATATTTCTGGTAAAAACGCATTAAAAAATCTTGGCCTGATTAAGAACAAGAATGAAAAAAAGAAAGAAGAATGTTCCTTATTTATGAAAGGAAATTGACATTTTCACAAGAAAAGGTTGTGAACACAGTTACTTAGCTTTGGGGTGCAAATACCTTAAATTACTCAAGTTAGTTTTCTACACATATACTTTTATTTAAACTGGAAAGTTAGACTTTCTACCTAAAAACACTTTCATTTGTTTCTCTTGAAAGAAGCTCCTAAGAATGAAAGTAGAAGACAGAAAAATGGTCTGGCTTATTGCTCCACTGGCATTTTATTTATCAAGTCTGGCTTCTACCCCCTTGTGTTTTAGGTGAGTTTGTCTCCGTTGTTTGTGCTGGTCTTTAAGCACAAGAGCATCTAAAGATACGTATGTTCCCCCAGCCTTCAGGTAGGGCTCTGAACTTACTCAGAATTTGTAATTTGGGATCTACCATGAGCTCAGTGTTTTCATTTCTTGCCGGTGCTGTTTGTGTCCACAAGCCTCAGGGCACCTGTGGGGCTCCTGGTGAGCCAGTACTGAGAGAGGCAAAAGAAGGAATTACCTACAAGATGCTTAGGCTGGTTCAAATTTTTCTTTTTCTTCCTGCAAATATTCACCCCAGAGTAGCAGCTGCTAAATAATACAGAATTGAGAGGTTTAAGCAGAGAAAGGGAACAGGAGCCATGGTTTATTGACCACCCTGAAGAGAGGAAGGCTTCCTGCACTCGGGACCAGCCTGGAGGTCCTTGGTGGCCAGCGCAGTGGCTGAGGAAGATACACACTCATCTGTTTTACTTTGAGCTCCATGTCCCAGACATCCCATGCCTGATTACTGCTTGCTGCCCGAGGCTGCATCTCTCCCTCAGTTTTGGCAATGGCATCTAACCCCCATCCTCTGCCCAGCCGCAAGGCAGAGTCACAGGAACCATCCTGCAGCCGTGCTGACATCTCTTCCTTTGCTTTTCCTGGAGGTGCTGGAGCCCAGCTCAGCCACACAGACAGGTATTTTGGAGGGTTTACAGTTGGTTTTGCACAAGCTGAAGAAACAGAACTGAAACACAGAACTAAACAGGAAGCTGTTAAATGCCACTAATTTAAAGAGAAAACAACCCCCTTAATCTTTCCAATATTTACATAGAGGATAATTTCTAATACCTTCCCTTCTCACAACCCTTCCTAAGCCCTTTGTTGTGAGAAAGTCCTTATTTCCATCTCTTCGTCTACAAACTCCAAAGGAGGTGCTTTTCATTTGATCTTTTCAGTTCTGGTGTAATTTAT
This sequence comes from Struthidea cinerea, assembly GCA_013397865.1. Classification (NCBI taxonomy): domain Eukaryota; kingdom Metazoa; phylum Chordata; class Aves; order Passeriformes; family Corcoracidae; genus Struthidea; species Struthidea cinerea. The sequence goes on along the minus strand of VZTI01001642.1, from coordinate 55,557 downwards.
TTCATTACTTCACTCAGCCTGCTCACGTGCACACCAGACTGCAGCGCTCCTGTTCCCAAATGACCTGGCAACTCAAGACGGTCACAGTTGGGGTTTTTTTCATTTGTTTTTTTTTTATTCTTTCACCCTCTAGTTTCCTTTTCTAATGCATTTCTCATTCCTCAGGGAGGTGGCAGTCAGTGGAGTACAGCACCAAAGCTGGTTCCCAGCATCTGGGGGAGGGACAAGCTCTTTATGTGATGGTGACTTCAGGGGATGAAATCTGCTAACGCAATGCAAATCACCCTTATGAAACAGCCAAATGTCTTGGGACTCTGTCCTAAAAATATTCCATGAATACGGCTCTGGTGCATTTCTTTCATTTCCTCTAGTCAGAGGCCAGATCATCTGAAAATACATCAGTTTTTGAGCTGTCCTGTGTTATGACACAGCTGGAGTTGGTTAAAATCTAGAGGGCAGTATCTGGCTTAAGCTGATGGGTCTTTGTGTGGCTTTGATTTATTATTTTAGAACAGCCTGTCGCTTCTTCCATCCTGTAGATAGCTTTGTTTTGTTTTAATGAAAAAAACAGAACAAGGCCGAAATAGCTTTGCTTTATTGCTCTCCATGTGTAAAGCAAAGTAAAGGTCCAGGCATGCAGATCCCCTGATTTCACCAAAATGAAGTGGTTTCCCCTCATTTACCGCTCTGCAAGCAGGGATGGGTGGTGGGTCACCTCAGGGAATCCTTTGGAGAAACTTCTACTTCCTGAGCTTTTTAGAGGGCAGAGAGACAGATGATGAAGGTGGTGCTTTCTTTCTGTAAGCCAAATTTATATTTTCCGTTTTAACCAGGAATCCAGATGTATTTCAAAGAACACATTTAAATCCTGGATGGTTTTGGTGACACAAGGAAGACAAACCATAGTACCGGTTCAGATGTCCTGGTGTTACACACTGAGCCACCTAAGAGGGGAGAAAAACCCCAAAAAGCTAATTATCTTGGTGTTCAGTTTTTCTTTTCAAGTGTAAACTTCTTGTGGCTTTCTGCTTTGCACAGCACAAGTGCATCTCACAGACAGGAATGGATGTTGGGGTCTTTTGTGGGGGATCCTTTCCATCAGTATAAGAATTGTACTATAACTGCAGCTTTGGCTCTAAGGCTTGTACCAAAGGTTTTTAGCTTGGCGCTTTTTTTTTTTCTCTGAAAGAGGGTGGCAATGGGAATCACAGGATGAAGGAAAGCCATAGGGACAATATTTTTGGAAATGTGTATGCTGAAATTTGGGTAAACAGGAGTTAAAAGATGATTTAACTTTATCCTTGGTTATTCTAAACTGAGATTGAAGAAACAGCCGGGGAGAGGGAGATTTTAATGGAAACCGTAATAATAAACTTTGCTGTAAAGTGGAGGAAGCAGGTCTCTTTAGGCTGTGGCTCTGGTTCAAGTCGGAGATTACTTTCTAATTCCTGAATCTGTGCCCCCGGTGAAATGTCTGCTGGATGCTGCTTCCCTCTCCTGCAGCAGCTCCGGATGAACCGGCTGCCTCAGGAGACACGAGTGGGAATGTGACTGGTTGTACCTCAGCCTGATGGGGCAAGGAAGAGAAAATCCCTGGTTTTAAGCCATCCTGGCACCTGACTCAAAGTCCTTGGAGGTCAGCCGGGGTCCCTGGATCAGACCTTTGTAATAAGCAGCCGTTGTTTCCAGACAGACCAAAAAAATCTGATTTTTTTGGCTTTGAGGATTTGTTGTGTTTTTTTAAAGCAGAAAGAGAACCTCAAAGGGCATTCCTTTGTTTTCCCCTGAAGACTGTACTCTTGGCTGCAGACCATCTCTCTCGTACTCAAGCCCTTAAGTGCATTTTTTCCCTTTGCCCCCACCTGCCCTTTTTGCCGACAGAGGAGACTGGCTGCCTGCCGCCTCTGCCATCCCAGGGAAGCTGTTTTCCAGGTGGTGGCAGATATCCCAGCGAGGGACAGGGACAGTGCACAGTGTCCAGCACAACCTCACTGTTCCCTCCCGGGCCCGTGCTCTCTGTGGAACCTGAGTGGCTCTTCCACCTCGACAGAGCTTCGGGGTGAGCCCTGCTGTGCCCTGGGTGGGCGGTAAACCCTGGGGGTCTTCCTCTGACCTTAGAACCTCCTTGCTCTTTCTCATTGTTAAAATCCAGGTCTGTCTACCTTGCATGCTCTCTTCACTGATTTCAGGTCAAAATGGGTTTCCAGGCTGGAGCACCTGGGGTAGGTCTGTGTCTGTATCCGAGCAGGGATTTGCAGTGCTGCTCAGAAAAGGGCTGATTTCTTGGCTGGACTGAGTTCCTTGTGCATCCCTGCTGCTTAGATTGCTGCAGGTGTGGGCACGGTGTAAATATTTGTTTAAACCCATTGTGCCCCAAGGGGCCATGAAAAAGAACCCTCTCGTGACCAGCACTGAGACAGTTTGTGAAGCTTCGACCTCTTCATATTCCCATGAGAAGAGATTTCTAAAATAATCACATTCTAAAAACCAGATTTTGTGAAAAAAGGAGAGCACCGAAGCACATCTTTTATTCTGAAGCCATGAAGACTGTCCTAAAACTCTTGCACTGTCTTTGTGAGACTTTAGGACACCTTTGGTTAAAAAAACATGTTACGAAACCGTGTTTCTCAGTCAGCTAAAATAGTTAGGCAGGAAAAAAGTGTTTTGTGGTTTAACCATGAGTCCCATGATGCTTCACCTGACTAAGTAGCTACTTCAGGAATCAATCCACAAATGCCAGATTTGAAAATAAGATGGGATATATTTATTCATTGAACCATAACACATGAGCAATCGAATCCCGGAAAGCCTTCCCTGCTAACCAGGCTCCTTGAAGATGGCCAGGTCTCTCTCATCACAGGAATTGTGAAACATCAATTTGGTAATTAATCCTCCTTTTTTTTAAAAAAAAGGATAATAAAAAAAGATTGCCCAAATTCTGTAAACAGATTGTTTACTACTAAAGAGCAGGAAAAATGGTCACACGTGTGGGTCTGTAGGGGAAGACCCGTGAGCTGCCAGCCATCTGGACCTGGCACATACAGACTGGGATCTAACCTAACTGAATTCTGGCAGTATCAGCGTTTTGGTTCTCTGTTTAGTTCAGCAGTTATTTTTTTTAGCCTTTCAGAGTACAGAAGTTTTTGGATCGGCTTTTTTCTTTTCCTGTTGTTGTTTTTTAGACTATTTCATAATGAGTGGGATGTTTCCCCTTCTTTTTTTAACCCCACATGCTGGATCCTTGGAAAGGAACCCAGCTTACTCATTCTTTCTTCCAGACAAATAGAAACAAATATTTAGTTTTAAAAGAAATAGAATGAAGAATCCCTGTGAAGCTTCATGTATCTTGTTGATCCCAGAGCCGAACTGAGATGTTTATATAATTTCCTCAGCCTGGATTGCAGCATGGACAGGATTGAAAACATACTTGGGACAGCCAGAAATAAAAATGAACTCCAAAGGCCAGAAGACCTGACTGCCTTGGAGCTTCTGTCATGCATGCTTTGGGCTGAGCTCTGCAATGAAGTGAGTTGGTGCTGGCAACTCCGAGCAAACCTGTGTTCCTCTGCACAACAGCCTAAGCACAGCTTCTGTTCCTTCTCTGGTGGGATGTTGCGGCCCCAACCCCTTCCCAGAGAGGCCAGTGGCTGCCCAGCACCCCCCGTCCATGTCCCAGCACCCCCCGTCCATGTCCCAGCACCCCGTGTCCCACTGCCGAGCGTGTGGGGCTCCGCAGGCACCGACCCTGATGGGTGAAACAGCCTCTTGTGTTACACAATGTACATACAGCCAGGTAAGGAGGAGCTGTAGGAAATTCCCTCAGGTGAATCCACCCAGCATCACGTAATCTGTGTGGACGGAAGGGTTTTGCTCTGATTTTCTGCAGCCTTTTGTGCTGTGCTTCAAATACTGCCTCAAAGATAATGCTCAGCTAGAAGCATGTGGGTGCACATTCATGGCACCTCTCCCCTCCATTTCTTCCTTTTAAACCAGAACAAAAGGACTCTTGGGAGGGCTTATTTTGGATTAGCTTTGAATTCCAAAGTACGACATTGCTGCTGTGTTTCAAACCAGGAAGCAATTCTGGTTAACAGGAAAGACTGAAAAGCTAGAGCCAGCTTTTCCCCTCGTTTACTGTAAATTCACCCCACTCTAAATCCTGCAGAACTGTTTCAGGCTCATACAGAACTGCACTTGATTTTCTAGCCAGGCAAAATACATGAAATCCATACTCAATTTTCTTTGAGCCAGAGTGTTTATCAGAGGGTCCTTCAAACTGCATTGCAACGACGCTTTTATAAATACTGTCATAACAATGAACGCTTAAATGTCAATCAGGATCACAACTTGAGTAAAGGATTCTTACTTTTGGGATCTTGTATATATTGAGCATGATACCCAGAGTCATTTTGCTGATGAAAACCAGTTAACAAGGGAATTTTTAAGGTTGTCTCTGGTGTAATTTCAGGTTGCTATCACCAGCACAGCCTCAGTCTGTTTTGTACTGCTCAGAGTACAAAAGGATCCAGATCCAGTCTCTTGGTAAGGCAGCCATACAAAACCACTTGATATCTGTGTTCTTTAAGGTATTTTGTGTTTTACTGCATTTGAAGTGGTGGTTAAACAGGGGAAACTTTATCTCCAAGGAAAGTTACTGCAGAATCTTGCTGGGCCTTGGCAGAAGGAAATGGGAAGTTCCCTTGGAAGAGGCAAGTGCATTGTTCTCCCTTACAATTAACTCAATTAAAGTCACTGGGAGTTTGTATTCTATTCAGATGAGGATTTGAGCTTTTAGGGGAAAAAAAAGGCCTTTTATCACCTCAGAATAAGAATTAACACCATCACTCTAATGTAGAGGAAGGGGAGGAAAGAGCAAACCAGAAGCCATTGTTTACAAAGGATGTGGGGGAAAAAACAAGTTTGTTTTTCTGATTTTCTCTGCTGGCATTGCACCAAAAGATAAAAATAACTATATTTCACTACTGAAGAGGTTTGGAACTGTCAGATTGTCCCTGCACATGCCTTATATGCCTGTCTAGACAGAGAAGGGTGACTGAAATCATCTTGCAAGGACGCTGCCCAGGCTTACATGCCTGCGTGCTACTGAATTATAATTAATGCAAACAAATGCCGAACAAAGCTGGTACAGCATCCTTACGGAATATGAGCAGCCAGGATTTCTTTCTAGGGCACTGGCTGCATCACCAAAAATTTATTCAAAGCCATTAGCAAGCAGGTGTTAGGGGAGGCAGCATCCTCCCCGTGGTGAAGCACAGACTCCTGCATGTGCAGCACTCGTGGGGCAGGAGGAGTTTCCTCAAAGCTTCTTTGTCCTTTCCAAAGCTTTAAAGCAAAGTGTTGTTGTTCTAAGGAAGTTTTAATTCCTACCCGTGTACTCCTAGCCATGGTAAAGGCTGGACTAGGCAAATGGTAAAGGTTAATGCCTAAAGGAGGATTCTTAGCCCAAATATTAAAAGGCGCAGAAACTTTGGAAAATGAAGAGGGACATGTTTAGTTCTTGTTTTGCTGAATGAAATGCTAAAGTCAGAGATGTTTTAAACTTCTGATCCCAGCTTCCCCAAGGGCTGAGTGAGCTGGCAGTGGTGTGTCCTGTCCCACAGGGCTGTGTGCTGGCTCCTCGAGGGGTGTGCAGCCTGTGGATGGGACAGAACAGGACAGGACACCCATCAGAGCTGCCCCTTGGGCAGTGGCTCACGTGTAGGTCTGTTTGCCGGGGTGGTTGCTGTCTGCTGTGCTTGCATCCAGACTTTCACACACTTCCCACATTTAGGAGTGTGAGACAGCCAGGACAGGCAAAAGATTTTGTCTGTCTTTGCTCCTCCTCACTCCCCTTTGCCCACCCACAGCCTGGACATTCATGTTTTCCTTACCCTTGACCCCATACTGCATTCAGCATCCTCTGACATCTTGCAGAAGCCACTTTTTAGCACTTGGCTCCCACATCCAGTTTGGCCTTATATTCCCTGGAGACATACATGTCTCAGATTGATGGGATGTGAGCTTCCTGATGCCTGCAGACTTTGGAAAACTATCTACATTGCAGTCTTGTGTATCCTGGGTTTGGTGTTCTGACAGCCTGACCTTGCTATGCTGTTGCTCTCCTTGGTGGAGGTTCTGTTCTCTCAGGCTGGGCTGTCCCCCAGGATGCTGGGAGGATGCACCAGTGCCAGGCTCCTCAGAGAACTTTTGGCTTTCTGAAAGTAAATACTGTGGCACGTCTTGAGATGTGTAACCTGGGGAAGGAGAATAGCAGGAGCCACTTCTGCTACAACTTCTTTGAGGCACTGGGAGAGGCCTTCTGAGAAGGAATAGCTGGTTTGGATGTTTAGGTTTTCAGGGAAAACAGAAAAAGTGCATGTGTCACTTCTGTTCCCCGGTGTGCTGCCTCAGCACATCTCCCCTGCTCCATGGTCAAATCCGCTTTGCCCAGTGACAGTAATTTCCCCCACATGAAAGGACACTGCATTAAGGCTGAACTAAGCATCTTACTCTCAGGATTCTTGGCTCCCTAAATGTGTCTTATTAATCCACAGAAGATGCTGATGACATCATTGCTCATGGTTTTGTACCCCTTTGAGAAGGGGTTTTGCTTCCTCCTTCCACTGACCAACAATCAATGATGTCACTTCATCTGTACTAATGATACACTTAAAATTATAGCTATTTTTAAAATGTGGCTATTTTCCTTGTTTGTAACTCCCTTATGGAGGAGCAGGATCATAGTCTAAGGCTCCTCAGCCTGCCTCCATACAACCTACCTCTGGTTTTTTGTTGCAGATAAGTGTTTTCCCGTTCACCAGCACTGGGATATTCTTCGTGGTGCTGGATGCATGTTCAGGAGCAGTCGTGGGTAGGCAGCACTTTGACAGAGTTACCAGTGAAAACACTGCCCATGCAAAAACTGAGGATGTTCAAACATCCATAAAGGAGAGGTAAGAAAACTGCTGAGACTCCACTTTGTGTAATAACCTGTGGCTGATGGACAAAGAAACTAAAATTAATTCATTTCATAGCCAAACCTGTGCTCTGAGGAAATCTGACACAGATTAGACATGTAAAAATCCCAAGCATCAGCCAGATAAGAGAAGCAGCATCTCTCCCCCAGGATCGTACAGATTAGGGCAGACAGCAACAGGTTTTCTAGAAAAAATGGCAATTTCTTCTAAACAAACCAGTCATTTTCCATCATGGAGTAGATAAGGTCCTTGCAATGACACTTGCAGTCCTATGCACCCATGCCAGTGTCCAGCCACTTCCTGGCAGCCAGTGATTCAGTTTTCCATTTTGGAAACAAGTCCATCATTTCTGTTTATTCTTACCGATTGTTTTTGCCTCTTGTGACAGATGAAAATCATAGGTGTGCCAGATTTTCCAGTGGGACTTTTCTGGGGTGAGCCAATGACTAGTCCTGCCTGCCTGCTGGCTCTCCTACCTTGTGTGGGTCCTGGCAATGGCCTGGACCATCTCTGTTTGTGTCTGTCCCACGTTCTTTGTGGTTTTATGTGTTGCCATATAAACATGGAACAACAGAGATGGACAGATATATTCTTGGCTGCTGGTAGAAGCAGGTCAAGTAACCAGAAAACAGACTTTCAGTCCAAGATATTTCTGAGCAGTTCATGACAAAGATTTGAACGCTCCTGAGTTATTACTAGGGGATTTAAACATGTTCTTAAAGTCCAGCAAGCTCCTACATACTTTTCTGAATTGGAGCTTAAAGGTTTTGAAGATTCTCAGTGAAGCACTATTTTGCAATCATGCAGTAATTACTGTTCTTCTTTTCAGATCACTTGTTCTTGTGTGCTCTAGAAATATCACAGACTTGATGGGCAGCTCTGAAATGTCTGTTTTTGCCAGGTTAGGTTCAGCAAAGCCTACTATCTTCCACAAGGGAGGTAAATATATTTATTCTATCATGTTTCTTTGGCTTTTTATGGTTTTTCATGTTTCTTTGGCTTTTTGTTAGGTTGGAAAACGCAGCAGAATTACTGGTGTGTTTTGCAACCAAAAATGCACATTCACTTATACGCTGCTTATCAATACATTTCCCACTGCAATATGGCAGTGTGAAAACCTTTTGGCTCAGGGATGCTGAGAAATAGGATTATTATTAATCATAATAATAGTTATTTCAGGATTTTGACCCGACTTTGCCAGTGAGAAGTTGTATGCTGCAAACTTTTCATCCTAGAGGGAGCTTGTTTTTCTAACAAAAAAAAAAACCCAAACCAAAAAGAGAATAATTTGATAAAGATGCTGTCTCTAAAGTTCCACTGCTTTGTGAGGTAAAACAATCATAACTTCAAAAGTTGATGAAAAAGAAATCAGTCTGCAGTGAAATAGGAACTGTTTATTTTTTTGGATAGAAGGACAGCGGAATCAACAGTTTGGAATAGTCCTTATTACAATTTTACCTGGTATTGCTGAAAGAAATCCATTGGTATCACTGGTCCAGAAAATCCATGCTGGATCCATGTTTCCTACTGAAAAGCTGGGGGCTATTGAGTCCAGGTTTGGATGAATAATGTGAGTGATAAGGAAATCATGATAACATTTGGATTTCAGGCCCTCAAGCAGAGATCAGATGGAAAATTGGCTGTATTTCCAGCTTCTTATTTTTTGGGGGGAAGGAGGGGGAGTGGGTTTCAGGGCATGGGGGACTTTTCCCCCACTGCTTTACTGAAATTCATATCAATCTCTGGTTGAAGTTTCAAAGCTCGTTGCTGTGACCATTCCAGGAGAGGACAACAGTCTCTACAGCAGAGGCAGTGATTTCATTTCGGTGCATGTTTGATTCCTGAGAAGCTGCTTCTTCTTTCATCCTTTGAAAAGCAAAAGTTTGAGGTCTTCTTTTCTGTTCTTGTCCTGAAACTTCGTTGTTTCATTCTTTCATCAAAGCCCTGAATACTTTTGAAAGGAATTTTTTGATTAAAAAGGAATCTTTTTTTTTGTTTGTTTGTTTGTTTGTTTGTTTTGCCAAACTTTGTTCCCTGAAACACCTGTACCATCCTCTTGGCTGTTTTGGGAGCTTGGTTCAGCCTCCTGCCCTGGCTGCTCCAGGGGCACAAGAAGCAGCAGGCAGGGCCAGCACCACCCTAGGGACACGGTGACCGGGAGTCCTGCCCTCGCCCTGCCGCTTCGGTGGGATGCTGGAGACTGGCAGCGGCACTAAGCTGCTGCTGGCTGATCACAAGCTGCCCCTGTTTTGCTTTTCCGAAGGGCAGGGGTGTTCACCCGTGTGTCTGCCCTGATTTCCAGTCTGGGTAATTATGTTCTGCTCCGTGAGCTTCCTCCCGCTGGTTCAGGTATTTGGACTATTTGACTTCACAGTTCCAGGACTGCTCTGTGCTGGGGGGGCTGCATTTCAGGGCAGGCTGGAGCATTTCTCCCAAGCACACGTTGCTTCTGCCAGGGATAATGCAAAAAAACCCCAATCCTCTTGACCCCAGCGGGATCAGGATTTAGGGTCTTGTTTCCTGGTTTTGTAAAACCTTATTTAAATTAGAAGTGTTTACAGGAATAGTCTCGATCCAACCAGCTGCAAATAGCCTTGGGAGTCTTCGCAATGAAAAGCATAATATAAACACAAGGCATTATTATTAAAATGGAAGAATACATAATGCCTTTGTACTTTGGGATAGCAGAGGACCAGAGCACAGTCGACATGGGGGATAGTTTAGGCATAACAGGAAGAAACAGATGTAAACTAATAAAAGAAGGATTCAAAGTGTCTAACCATTTTCAGGTAGTCAAATATGAAAAAGTACCAGTCTTATTTAAAAATAAAGAGTAAAACAATATTCCTGCTAACTGACATCTGGGTACCTGGCTTAGCTTGTTGAAATACCAGCAGGTCCGTGAGGCAGCAAGTTTATGGCTTCAGCGAGGCTCATTCCCACTTCCATCACCCTTTCTCTCTCCTGTCTGTGCCGTTATTTTAAGTCAAGGAAGAAAAGAAGAGCTAAGAAATTCCCATGAGGTGTGGAGGGAGCCCGGGCTGTGCTGCTGGTAAGTGAACTGCCACACCCAGAGGGTCACTTCTCTCCTTGTGTCTGTTTTTCAGGGAGTTTTGCCATGCTTGGTTATAAAGGACAAGCCAAACCATCCTGGATTAAAGTCCTTAATCAGGCTAGTTATCAGAAAGCTGCTTCCCTGCAGCATTACGTTGCCTTGAAGCTGAAAGAATATCAATGTCCTGCTAATGCTGTTGAGTCCCTAAAATTTGCATTTTCTCAGACCTGCTCGGAGCACATCCCTGCAAAGGCTGGGGCACCCGGGGTTAACACTGCTGGGGAGCACCAGCCAGGCAGAGCCCAGCAGCAGCACCACCAAAACCTGCTGTTCTCACGAGATTGTACCAAACCCATGGTGTTCAATTGTGTATTTCATAACCAATAAATATATTCTCATCTCACCCTCGGTGGCAGAGCTTTGTTTTTCAACCAATGCCTTCCAGAGCAGAACAGGAGCAGCCTGAGGGCTGCCCTTCCCCGGGGGAGGTGTTTCAACATATGAGTGATTTGGTATCAAAAGGTAAGTTTTAAAGGCAAGAGCTGCTCTCTGGTAACTGTGGGACTGCAAATGAAATTTGGCACGGAAATTTAGCAATTCCAGGGAAACGTGAACTTAGGCAGAGGCGGGGAATTCTCCCTTCAGCCCTGTTTTTTATCCATTCATGTCTGCTTTTTTAAGGAAAGTGTCCATCTGCTGTGGCATCTTAGGTGAACTCAGCAGCATCTGCTTGGTCAGTGTGCAGTGACCTTGTGACAGTGTCTTCTAATTGAACCGAGCTCAGGCCACAACAAGGAGTTATAAATGTGTTTCTGTCTGAAGCTAATGACTGAAGTCAAGTGGTGTTTGTCTTACTGATGTGAACATTTAACTAAAGACGTACAGGAATAAAACCCAGGCTAAAGTATGTGCTGCTTAGGGTGAAGTCTTGCGCTCCTTTCAATGCTCGTACTGACTTTCAGCTCCCTTTGAGGACTGAAATATAGTCAGTATTAGTGGCTAATTCTCTTTGCTCTATGTTTATGCTCCAGCTGTTTGAAGTAAGACAAAAATAGAGCTTTGTATGCAAAGTGAGAAACAACAGGTGACCTCACTGAGCACAAAGTGTCCCAGAAATGATGAAAAACTCGCTTTGGTTTGACATGATGTTACTTGGTGGCAGCAGCGGAGGGACAGGTGATTTCAGACTATCCCTGTCCTTGAACAACGTGGGCTGTTCAAACAGGTGGGTGAAGGTTTTGTCACTAATGTCCCGTTGTTTCTTTGGAATCCTCAGAAATGGCCAAACAAGTTGTTACAGGGAAAGGTCAGTGTTTTGTTGGCCAGACTTTTGCTCCCTGGTGAGTGAGTTGCTCTGGCATCTGCATGCCAGCCAGCTGACGCTGCGCCTCTGAGTGGGGACTGAACGCCTTGGGTGGGACACTGGCCTCCATCAGATGCTTTCTGCCCGTGGTCCTTGGATGTGGGGTGAGAGGACAGCCAGAAGGTTCACAGGCAGAGAAGGAGACCGTGGCTCCATCCCCACACCAGGTAGGAGAGGTGTGAGTTGGGTTTGGCTGGGGAAGAGGTCCTGCCTTGCCAGAAAGTGTGAAGAAATCACTGATGCTGCTCAGTAAAGGTGAGATAAATCATGCTGCACGGGACATCATGGGGATGAGAATTGGTGCAGCAGCCTGAGCAGCTGGAACTGACCCTCTAGGGAGATCCCTGAAGTCCTTTAAACTCCTATTAATACCTAATTGTTATGAGTTCTGATGCTGTACAGGGGGAAAAAAGCAAGATACTTTTGGCTCGTGAGGGTAAGCTCAACATTGGAACAAGTACTTACAGAGCAAGCTTTTAGCTTCTTGGAGATTTATTTGATAATCTGTGACAGGTCCAGACCCTGGATGCCAATAAAACTTCGCAGAGCTCTAACCCCAGGCTGAGACTAAACAATTGGCAAAGGAAGAGCCTGGTGAAGGAAGGAGAGGAATGTGCCTAAACCTCTGAAAAATCTCTATTCCTCCTCCTGCCCCAGAAGGAGAGCAAATGGCAAATGTCCTGGAGAGGAAGGCGTGGAGCTGTGGCAAGCCAGATGCAAACAGTGAAGTACCACAAAAGCAAAAAGAAAAATATTTACATCCTGATGCAGTTATTTGGGTAGTTAAAAGCAGCAGTTTGAAGAGGATTCAGGATGCTGTGTTCCCCTTCAGCCACAGCACTCGCTTTCCTTACCTTGGGAGGGAAAAGAGCCCTCAAACCAGGGACGCTCTGCAGAGGGTACAGTTCCTCCAGGGACTGCTGGGACATCCAAGGGGATGTTTTCAAAGGCTGCTGCTAGCTTGGCATGCACCAGGAGCCTGTGCGTGTGAAGCTGTGGGGTAAGTGCTGCGTGGGAGCTGCGTTTGAAGGAAAGCTGCCCTATTCCTATTCCTATTCCTCCTGGGGATTTCCTGAGGGTATCCACGCATGTGCTGGAGTCCACAGGGACCGTGTGTGTCCTCGTGGGCTTGCAGCTAATCCAGGTGTGTCCAGCACATGTCATGCATTCAGGGTGCACAGCCGTTCTGGTCATCCCCAGAGCGTTTCTGCAGTGGCTCTGGCATTCCCTGGAAGCACGAGCTTGGCTGGCAGCAGGCACAGCAGAGTCAGTGCACCCTGAGCCTCAGCAAACGGGGCTCAGCTTCCCACTGCTTCATGCTGTGGAGGAGGGTTTAATTCAGTGAAATGCTGAGCACTCCGAAAGCATGTGAAACTGGGAGCCAGTCAGCCTCGGATGGGTGGAGTGATGGGAATTGAAAACGATTTTGTTTTAACGGAGCCAAAAATTGCTTCCTTTCCTCTTCAAGGTCTGTAAGNATTAATCTTGGCTATTCTGGTAGCTGCTGTAAATTCGTGCCTAATTAGAGACATTAAAAAAAAAAAAGAAAGAAAGAAAAAGTAAATTCTGAAAAAAGCATAGCTTAAAAAAAGCTCTTTTTGTCCCCTTTTATTCGTGTCTCAAAATAGTTTGCCAATATTACAACAAATTAGCAAACACCTTCATTTTCTTTAATTTATTCATTTTAAAAATTTCCTCTAACTCTTGTTCCTCGTTCAGAATCTATTTTTATGGACGTCAGGAACCAAGAAACTTGTAGTGATGTTTATACAGAGTATGTGAGCATAACCTTCTTGTTGGGAAAGTTATTAGATAAATTTATAAGAAACCAAGGTTCACTGAGAAAACAGTCAGAGTGTTGCTTTTGAATCCAGTATTGATTCATTGAGAATTAAAGTCTGTTTCTGAGTTTAATCCTCCTCCTCTTGCTAGTAAAAACGAGCAGCTGATGTGTGGGTGGCAAGCACAAGAAAAAGATGTGGAGCAGAGGCAGCTACGCCACTGCCATGAGCTGGGACTGAACAGCATTTCCATTAGCAGTCCCCAGAAATTCGTGTGTTTATTTTCTGAAGGCTTTAGCTGTGCCTGTGGCTGGGTGTGTGAAAACCCCCTCTGCACAGGAATGTCACTGCAGCAAAGGCATGTTCTCAGGTCAGAAAAGCAAATGTGCACCTCAAATCCATCTTCCCAGCCGGGGCTGAAACACCAAATTCCATGAGCAGGGCGAGGGGACCTGCTGCCATGCGATGTCGCAGGAAGGGAGCAGAGGCGTTAATTAAACAGCTCCTCCCTCTCCCAGGATCAGCTTCCAAATCGATGTTGGCCTCCCTGCATACGCATGAGGAAACATCCAGCAAGGCTTCGGAGCTCGCTACCAAACTGCTGCAACCTCAGCACCAGCGGCGGCTGTGGAAGGGTCTGGGCTTGGAGCACCACGGCCCTGGCACTGAGCCACTGGGGTGTCTGAGAGCATCTCCCTTGCAGAGGTGGGCTCCGGGAGCAGACATTCCACTCACAGGTCATCCCAAGCACGCGGGCAATTTAGTGGCTGCTGAGAGTTCACTCCCCATCAGGCTGAAAGGTGCCTCTTCCCCGTGAGCATTCCCTGTTCTCTGGGGATGGTGCCGGATCCGCTCTTTGCCCCCATGCAGCTTGGTGGTCTCTTTCGCTGGGCAGTAGCAACAACAGAAGCCACATGGTTTCTTGCCCCTGTTTGACATCGTTTTCAGGAGAGATCAGGTAGCTGCTGCTTTTTTCCAGTCCTTGCCTCGTTTTTAACGGATTGTGAATGATCCCATTATGCCCTGCTTGACATACTGAAAGGAGCTGTCTCCAGCAGATGCTGAAGGTACATCCTCCAAAGAGAGTCAAGACAGTCTTAAAAAGCACTTTTAAAAGCTCAATATTGGGTGTAACTTTTAAAACATTTGTTGCCAGGTTTGGGTGGTTGGCCCAGAGTTGTGCAAGGGGGCGAGTCAAGGTGTGTTTTTCTGAATGACTGGTGGTGCCTCCCTGGAAAGCTCCTCTCTGACCTTTCAGATTCAGGGTGTCTGTGTGACCCCACCACGATGCCTGTGACAATCCAGCTTCCTCAGAGCATTTCTTCGCCGTTTTGTTCTCAGAATTGTCTGCAGTGCGTTGCCTCCAGCATTAAAGCTGTGGGAAGGGCAGTGGTCAGGGACTCCTCTCTGCAGTCTGCTTTCTAGTACAGCATCGCTGCTGACACCTGCGGTAGCAGCCAGCTGAGGACTAATGGTTTCCTGCGTCTACTTTTAGCATTGTCTGCTGCTATTGTTCACTTTTTGGAAAGGTTCAGCAGCTGGGAATCATTTCAGAGAGTCTGCCTTGCCAGATCCAAGGATATGAGTCCCACTTGCCATTGCCAGGCAGCTTTTAATGGCTAGATATAAAAGCTTTTCTCACCCAAGAGAGAAGTCCCAGAAGGTATTTGAGAAAGGCTGGAGACGACAGGCTTAGGCGGCCGCTTGCACGGCCCTGGTGCTCTCTGAGTGCCCAGATCTGCAGGGAGATTTGTTGACACTGGTGGTTACATCAGAGCTGGAGTCAGCCACGTGGCGCCCGTTCAAGGATGCAGCGTGCGGCTGTATCCCCGCGCGGCTCCCAGCGCTGAGCCGAGGAAGCGCTGCTTGGCGGGAGATAACTGCTCCTGAGCCGCTCCAGCAGCACATGGGGGCAAGGAGAGTCACTGTCTCTTCCTCCTCTTACACTGAGCGGTACAGTCAGACATGCCACTGCTTGCGCCCACTGTTTGGGAAAGATGCTTAATTGAGAGGTTTTGAAGGAAAATTCCTGAGATTATCCTCCAAGCAGCGTTTTTCCAGCCCTGTGTTAGTCAGAGCTGAATCAGAGGAGTCGGATCCTCTTGGCCCTCGTGGCTCCCAGCCTTTCCAACCCGAGTGCCAGTTAATACTAACACCGCAATGAACTCGGGCTCGGTGCGAGCCGAATCAAACACCCTACCCCAGTCACAATACAAGCAGGATATTCTTTGGACTGTGGCAGATCAGACACTGCAAAAACATCGGAGCCCAGGCACACAGCTGATGCCTCTGAGAATGACATGTCTTCCCAGTGTCTGATTGCTTGTTTTGATCCCTGCTGATGAAGATGGATGCAATCAGGGAAGCCGTCCCTGGTGAGCAACCGGGGATATAAAACCAGAAGCCATTTTGCACCACCTGATGGTAAGTACTGTGCAGTTCTTGGGTCTAAAGAAAGCAAAGGCTGAGAAATTTCTTGATGTAGTTTCCTACCACTTTGCTACAGGTTTGTGTCAGAGGTAAGGTCATGAGCTGGACAGAACAGATGCTCCTCTGAGCTTTTAATGGGCCAGAGCAAAGACATTTCTTTGCTGCCTACACAGCAATAGGAGAGCAAATGCCATCACTGCCAAAAAACCATTCCCTTTTCTTTATTCCTGTGAACTCTTACATCATCTGAATGTATTTCATGACCAAAACCTCACCAGTTGGAATCTGGCTTTATGGAGCACTAACACACACTTGTGTCCACGCTCTAAGAAACGCTGTTTATCTGCAGTGGCCATCCTGTGGTACTACCTCTTGTTTAGTTCTTCCTCGATCGTTAAAGCAGAGCCTAATGACTGGGTCTGCAGATCAGGCAGTGTAATAATCACTAATAAATCTTGGCATTTTAATGGTGGCTGCTGCACTTCGGGGGTACCTCTAATAATGTTTCTTTAAAAGAGCCCTGGCTTATCCGATGTTGATGGTTAATGCTGTTAAAAATGTCAGACACGTGCAGCCTGGTTCTGGCACAAATTCCATGGCGACGGCACTGCTCTCTGATAATGTACATCATTCAAAGTTATAGCGTTGCTAAGTGCATTCCTCTCTTCCCCTGCTCTGTAACAGCATTTCAGCACCTGATAGACTCCACCAAACCCTGGGTCTATGCTGTTTCCAGAGCTCAGGGCTGTCAAATGCACTGTACCAAAGCAAACAAACATTTCCCTGATAAAATATTTCCTGTAAAATCTGGTCCTAATGCTATTTTAAATGCAATCATTGGATTACATGTGTTTTGAACCTATCATTGTACTTCAAGCTTTATAGCTTTATCACCTTTACAAACAGTACAGATGTGTTTTGCATATACACGCTGCAAAATTTGCTCCAGACTAAATCCTGGCTCCTTCCATTCTTTTTTTTTTTTTTTTTTTTTAGCTTATATTAACAGGTGACATGAAAAATAACGTGTGTTTCTGCCCGAGAGAAATGGGGGCACCCTGGAATTCTTTTTCAATGCTTTTTGTTTTGTGTCGAACTAAGATGTGTGATGCATACATTTATCCTGTTTCATCAGTGGGATGTGACATGACAGCTACAAATAAATGTCTTTGATATTCCTCAGACACTGGCTTATATGATAAAACCTAAAGACTCCAAGGACTACGTGTGAATTTTAAGCAGTGCCTTATGAATACAGAAGTGGGTGTCCTTGCCTCCCTGTGAATACACATGTCAATAAATTGTCATGAGCCCGGGGCAGAGCTGCAGAATCAATCACTGGAGACCAGAGAGAATCACATTAATTCTAACTTTGACTTTCATGACACTGCTTGTTTGTTTTTGCTGGGGGTTGGCTACGGAAGAAACAAAAACAACGTTAGGTAGACTGGTTTCAAAAGCAGCTTTTGGTTTTGCGAGAAAATTCTGAGCTGGCACTCTAAATAGACAATATTTTCTTAGACCTGAAATCTAAGAAACTGCATGCTTCAGGTTGGAAGTGTGAGCACGGTTTATCTGGGGGTTACACAAAACACCACTGCTAAAAATGCGTGGGTATTTTGGGGGGAGAGAGGTGCCACCGAGAGGTTACTCCGTGAAAATTTGTCACTCTGCAAACGCCTTCTCTGCTGTGTTTCATTACTTTCTAGCACATGTGAATATGCAGCCCTAGCGAGCCCTGACACTGGATGTGTTTGTGTCGCATTCCTAAGGCGTTTTTGGTTACAGCTGGTGGCTGCTTGCTGAGTGTCTATTTGGATTCCCGAGTGGGTTTATCCCAAACCAAACAAAGGGTGAGGAGCTGCCCATGGCTCCTCGCTCTGTTCAGGCTGGTCCTGAGTCAGTGCAAAGGTGTTTTTAGCCATCCAGCTGAACGGGAGTGGATGTGGTCTGGCATAAAGCTTTATTTAACCTCTTTTTATTTTTTATTTTTGTGCAGTGAATGAGCTGGAGAAAAAAACCCAAGAGTGACATTTTCTTAATACTCTTTTTCCACAGCTATCCATACAGAGAATTGAAAATCCTGAAGAATGGCTCTACCTACCTCCAAGTATCTGGCTGGAAGTTTGGGGTTTTTTCTGTTTGTAATCTCTTCAGTAAGCACAGGTAAGTTTTCTTGCCATGGTTTGTAATGCTATTTTTAATAGGTTTAAATTGACCAGCTTTTCACTCTTCTTGTATTAAAAAAGTCAAGGACAGAGTGAAAAAACTCAGGAGAAAAGCAGTTTTCTGGTGTGCCAATATTCCCAGTCAAGGGCAGCTGAAGTGGCAAAGACTGAAATTTCTGAGCAGGTGAAAGTGCCCTCAGCAATGCCTCAGACTCTGCCACATGTCCTTAAACCAAACACAAACCAAACAAACTGCCACAAAGAAATAGCAAAAGAAACCTCAGGTCCTAACAGCTGTGGCTGAGGGAGGTGAAGGTGAGCATTTCCCTGCATTCCTCAAGCCCAGCTATGGAGAGCAAAAAGCTCTGGGCTGGGACATCCCTGCCCCTTGGGTTTTGTCTCTTCCAAGCAGTTCTCCTACTAAGCAGTTTAGGGAAGGGGGAAAGGGGAGCTTGATTTACATATTCTATATACAGCTAATTTGGAGGTTTGCATTTGTTTGAAACAAAGACACCATATGTCCTGCCCCAAACACTGCAGCTGCGTGAAGCAACCTCTCATTGTCATGCTCAGGCCCTTTTGGTCAAGAGGCAAACATTCAGTTAATTCCTTGTGCTGGGTAGAATTTGCACTTTTATTTAAAAGATGACAAGGAAAGTAATAATCAAGCTGTCAAGGTAACTGGACCAGCTGGCAGAAGATGCTCAGCCTGATGGTGTCATTGGCGCAGCAGATGCCGGTGATGTGCAAAGCTCCTGGTACAAATTGGGTAATGAAATTGGGAATTTGGGTCCTCTGTTTTTGGTTCGTTGGCTTTTGCTGTTTGTCATCCCAAATACCAATGTAAATTCCTCTTGATTTCCCTTTAGGCTTCACTGCCTGCCTCTCTGTTTCAAAATAATGAATTTGGGGGCACGAGTCGTCTTTCGAGACTGCAGGAAGCTCCTTGCATACTAGCATATTCAAGTAAATGGAAAAATGAACAAGATTTTTATCCTGCCCACTTCATCTGGTTGCTAAATTATACCTTTACATTTGAATTTATTCTTTTGGTTTTATATCACTTCTCATCATGATCAAATTTTTCTATTATCCTTGTTCTCAGGGAAATAACAGCTCTTTCTTTTTTTAAAAAAAAAAATTGTTGCCAGTGTGTATTGCAGTTATATCTGAACACCTATTTGCAAAGCAAGCCCCATTCCCTGTCTGAAATATTTATCTTTTCTACCTTTTATTAATTCTCTGTGTCTTCTGGTAGGAACCCAGAAACACCTCCTTATTTTTCTCAATTACTGTGAATTGGAGAAAGTGCCTCTGACATTACTAATAAAATTCCAGCTTTCAGCTGGCACAGAGGTATCAAATTCAGGTCCTGGATGTTTATCTGTGTCTGACTTGCTGCCTGGTAGATTATTGGCCTTCTCTGATTTACTTCATGTATGTGGGAAAAGCTTGCAGAGAGACAAGGTCTGCGCAGCCCTCATGAAGCATCCCTTGCTCACCTTGAAAACTGGTGTTTATTGGGGCTCTGGAGACTTTAGGGCCATGGCTGGTCCAATTCTATTGTTTTCTTAAGACGTGAAGCTGGTGGAGGAATGTGAGAGGAAACTGAGTGCAGACGGACAGATTTTGTTGCTGTTGCTGTGGAATTACACACGTCCTCCAAGTTCCACAGTGGCAGCACAAAAGAACTGCCTGCCAGCTGCACCACCACCAGGAAACGAATCCTTGCATGGATTCCAATCATTGTCCTTTCCATTATCTGGAGGCATTAGTATCTGTGGGGCAAAACCCACCCAGCTTTACTACACCAAGTTCCAGGGACATAACCCTGCTGAGATCGAGGTGTTCATCCCATGCCCATTGCCACTGATTTGTGGATCCTGTAGTTTTCTCCATGATGTTTTCATTTTAAGGGATAAAAATTGGAAAGCTGGTGAGAACTCCCAGCCCTTTCTGAAGGCAAAGGGCTCGTTGTTCAAACTTCCACTGACCTCAGCTTCCTAGGATTAGAAAGGGTTCTACCCTCAGAAAACATGCATCACACGTGAGACTCTCACTCACAGTTTTGTTGATTAGAGTAAGACATGAGGCTCACATATCAGCTGAGGTTGTATCAGGGAAATATTTTATCTTAAATAAATAGTTGTAACATGAGACTCTTGGATGTGGTATGAGAGCTGTTCAGACTAACACGTCACGGCAGCCCGTCATCAAATTTGTGTGTGGAGACTGGAGACGTGTGATCCCAAAGTGAATTGCTTCTGCCTGGAAAAGCTCACAAACCCAGACACGCTTTCTCTTTTTCTTTCTATCTCCAGTGAAAATATATAATGCCAACATATTTTAACATCTTTATGTTAAACAAAGCAGGTATTTTGGGGGCATTTTTAAAGGTAGCAGTTGTTTTATCCTTTTATCAACACCTTTCCTGGGCTTTGTGTCTAGATAGTATGGACAGAGCTGAACGTCACTGCAGGAAGGGCTCAGTTAAAGTCCCTTCTCAGTAGTTTTCTAGAAACTGCATTCCCCTTTGCATTGGGTTTTTCCATGCTTCCAGAAAACAGAAAACCATACAGTTTAAGCTGTTGTTTGTTTTCTTTTGGTTGTGACCCACACGTACCCTGCTGCACTGAGGCATTGCTGTGTTCCAGGGAGCCAGCCAAGAGAGGTGATGCTGAATGACACTGTAAAGGTGCCCAGGTGCAGAGCTTTCTGTCTCACAGCAAACAAACACTGATTGTCCTCACTCTCCATCTCTACCCAGCAGAAGCAGCTGTCACATGTCCTGCTAGAGATCCTGAGCTAGAAATCTGGAACCCAGGTCACAACAAAGAAAACCGCGTTGAAATCCGCAGTGGCAGGAAGCTGCTTCTCTCTTCTTCTGCGACTGTCCACTCTATCCACATCACTGAGGGAGGTAAAACGTGCTGCTGGCAAGGCTGGGTGATGTCTGCTTTCCACTGGGACTGTTTAAATCACTGTGGGTCATGCTGGGAGAGCTTCCTGCTTCTTGCTGAGAAGTGGGTGGCTACTGGGCCAACACAGCTTTACCTCAGTACGGGGCTGGGTGGCAGCTGAGGTGCTGAGGTTCTTTGGCCCTTGCAACCAGTCCATTTTCTGTCCTGTCTGGAGAACGTACACAAGTAGCTCAGCGTCATGATCAGTTCTACTTCTGCAATTTGCTTCAAGAACATTTTTTTTTTTACTAAACCACTGGCCCGATAGCGTCATACTGCAATAGTTGGGTTATCAGGGCCTCAGGACAGGGCAGATGCTTATGTGCCCCTTTGTCTGCAAGGACAGGGCCATAATGTTGCTGGCATGAATAGCTTTTATTCATCTTAACTTTGAATTTCTGTCTCTGTTTTGAGTGGGTCCTCCTCCATACAAATCTTAATTGCATTTTTCGAGAACTGGACTGAATAAAACCCAATGTTTTCAGGATTTGTATTGAGAGCTGTTTTGGGAGAGATGGGCAGAATTTTTCAAAAACTGAGATGAGAGCCCAGCATTGGGTTCAGCACAATGACACCACAACCTCTGATGAGCTGCTGTGTGATAAAGCAAATGCCTTAACCTTCTCTACTCAGGAAAACTGGTCATTAGAGACGATGTGCAGCCCATCATTCTGCGTACTAGACACATACTCATTGAAAATGACGGAGAGTTACACATTGGCAGCGAGCTGTGCCCCTACCAAGGCAATGTGGTTATCATCTTATATGGGCGGTACGTATGCACGATGAAATACTACCTTAGAACCTTCTGGCATCTCTCTTCCACATCAGGGAATAAAAATGTTCCTTAAAATTACATGTCCTCAGGTATACTTATCATCAGTGCTCTGTGGAAAGTTCAGTAACTTTTTAAACAATTCAAAAGGCCCACAGAAATTGATGCAGGTTTGGGGTTCTTTCTCTCCTACTGGGATATGAACACTGGGATGTTTGGGCATGCCAGAGAATCAGCATGCACCTTCCAACCACTCAAACTGATTTTCCAGAATCGGCTTAAAACCTGAGGAGCTCTTTTCGTCTGAAAGTTCTCCTCTCTAAACGTCCTTTCTTTCTGTATGGGAGTGGTGAGCCAAAGGACAATATGTTTATGTCTTGCAGATTGGTACAGGATCTCTTAAAATTTCAAGGATGCTAAATTCATATCTAGCAACTGCTAGACCTCTTAGCTCTGGTTTAGGGTCTTGCCTGCCTCCAGAATTCAAAAACGCAGATGTGGCATTCAATCTGGGCTCCAGGCCTCCTCTGGCCCGGATATAATGAATACAGCATGTATAAGCTGTGTTCCAGATTGCTCTTGGTCTTCAGTAGCTGCTACTATTCTTTAAAATAATTTATTTCCTGTACAACGTGGGCAGCTCCTGATTCTTGGAGTACCTGAAATAATTGCACTGCGAATGACGAGACTTCTCTCCTCGGGTCACAGCAGCACAAGGAGAGAGGCTCCTTCACCCAGATACAAACCCAAACCTGGTCCCTTTCCTCCCTTCCTGCTTTAGAGCGGATGACGGCAGCCAGCCAAACCCTTACTTTGGACAGAAGTATCTTGGAGTGAGTAAAGGTGGCACTCTTGAGATCCACGGAAAGAAAAAGCTGTCCTGGACTTTCTTAAACAAGACTCTTCATCCTGGTGGCATGGAAGAAGGTGGATATTACTTTGAAAGGAGCTGGGGCCACCGAGGCATCATTGTCCACGTTATTGACCCAAAGACGGGGGCAGTTGTCCATTCAGATCGGTGAGTGACCTTTTGAGTGTCTAGAGGTGAGGATCTTTGGGAACAGGTTGGGGGAAGCATCTCAGCAAGCTCAAACCCACACCTTTTAGCATCTTGTTCAAATGCAGGTCTGTACAATTCCTCCTAGACCAGCAATCTCCAAAACCCCAGGGTGAGCAGCGTTACTACCTTGCAGTCTGTCAGCTAGAGTTTAATCAACTTGGCTTAGCACAACCCCCTAACACACCCTGCTAGAGAAGTGCTTTTGCAACAGGGCAATATTACTGTGAACAACACAAAAGGGTACTTCATAGTACTTGCTTTTCATTTCATAAAGTCGTGGTGATCACTGCAGTAAATGTTTACGGGTGTTTTGATCATTTCAGGTTTGATACGTACAGAGCAAAAGAGGAAAGTGTCCGCCTGGCTCAGTATCTGGGCAGAGTTGCGAATGGCATGATCCTGTCGGTTGCAGTGAACGATGAAGGATCCAGAAACTTGGATGACTTGGCCAGGAAAGCAATGACCAAACTGGGCAGCAAGCATTTCCTCCACCTTGGGTTTAGGTATGTGCCAGTCCTGCCAGTTCTCCCAGCACAGAGGCTTTATTATGTTCCCGAGATGTCCAAATAGTTCCACTCTTTCAAAGTCACAAAGTTCTTTCACATGGGAAAAAAAAATCAAAAAAAAGAGGGAAACTTCTCAATGTGGAGTTTTAGCAGTTAATTAGATAGTTTCAGATGCACTCTGAGTCTATATTGGGTATTTTTATTAGCAGATTGAGGAATAGCATATGATTCACATTAAAAAAGATGTTTTTCCAAGATATTGTTCCCACAGGTTGCTTATTCCAACTTATTTCCAAGCCATCCCCCAAAGATTTAAGAAGCGTATTTATACACACACAGAGGATTGGATGGGCTGAGCATTAAGGAGGGTACAATAATTGTACATCCATACAGACACACACACAGCACATTCCTCAGCCTGTCCTGTACAGGTCTGGGGACTTGTGCAGCACAGAAATTTCGCAAACATGGATTTATGGTGTGGACTGTAAATACTTCTGTGGCCAAAACAGTGTCTGTGTTGGCACACACACTGTTGAGAATACTTGCTATTTACCCAACTGTAGCCATTATATTTTTTGTGTTTATCTGAATTCATGTAGGCTTTTTTTTTTTTTTTTTTAATTTTGTAGGCTTTTTTTTTATGAGGCACTAAGAGGGTGTCTGCAGAACACACACACACACACAAAATCTGCCTTGCAGAGAGAAGTGATTCAATGCAGCAGTCTGTGGAAAGAGACATGTGTCAGCTGGGCACACACAGATGGAGCAAGATCTGGGGGGGGTTGATGAAGAGGTTGTGTCAAACATTACAGGGGCTCCTGCACACCAGACAACACATTGCAAAGAATCAACAAGGGGGGCAGAAATGGTCTCCAAAACCAGGGTATATCCATCAGTACAATTCTTGCTCTCAAATCTAGACCTCATATTACAGCCCAGTGGCCTGCTGGGGTTTTTTTTCAAATGCTGGAATTAGGGAAACAGAACATGATTTTAGAACATTATACTTTTTTTCCCCAATCGTGCAGCAGGAAGGAATTGATGGGTTTCACATATGTTTATAAAAGTAAATTGCACTTGATTTTTTTAGGCTGCTGTGGTGTTTTAATGCAAGCTTCTCATCATTTTGCCATCAATGTTTATCATGGAAATACCACAGAAATTCATCCATGGAAGTGTGGCTTTCAGCGTTGCTATTGTTTGCAGTCAAAAAGCTAATCCTTGCCATGCTGCTATCTGAAATATCACAAAATTGCATTCCATGAATTATAGAGACATGTGGACAAATGAGGTAGTAATTGGCCAACACTGCCTTCCACCAGCATACTGGTGTGTGGAAAAATATCCCTTGCATTGTTGAAAATAATGTATTTTTAGGAGTGTTCTCAGAGCTTAAGTTCATCCACTCTCAAAAACCACATTGTCTGGGTGGCAGCTGGGACCAGGCTTAGAAAGGCAGTTTGATGGCAGCTTTAGGTGTATCCAAGCTTTTCCTCTCAAGCAAATTGAGCTTCCACTTCAGTGTAACAAGATTTAGACATAGTGGTTTACGTTTCAGACACAGCTATAACTGTGAGTAAGGATGCATGCACTTGACAGGTGCTTTTCAAAATTTCTTTGGAGTATCTTAGAAAAAAAAAGTTCAGAATGAGAAAATTGCACACATTTTACCCTCTGTGGCCAGGGCAGGCTCTGGCTGAGGAGAGCAGATGGATTTTTCTTTCTAACACGCCTGTCACCACTCACAGCCCAGCACTGGGGTTTGCTGGCTGGTCCTGCTGAATCCTGGCTGTCAAATCTTCTCAGCTCCTGACGATGGCTGGGGCTGGCCATGGGCATCCCTGAGAGAATAAGAGTGCAAACCCCAGGATTAGGAAATTTCTCTTTCGTATTTTGTGAGGTTCCACTTGAGACAGGCTGTCCAGTCGTAGATTGTGTTGGTTTCTGGCTGGAGTGTTGGCAGGGGTTATATGGACAAACTCCTGTCCATCTCCTGTTGCTCCATATTCAGCCCGATTGTAAAGTTGTGCAACTCCCCCTTGCTGTAGCAGCACCCATGAGCAATGCTGATTTATTCAGCAATGTTGCTGTGCTCCTGGAATCTCTTTAAATTGCCTATTTGCTAGTCCGGAACATTAGGAATGAAAGGAAAATCTTTCATTCCTCCTCTATTGTTTTCCTTTTGAAAAGTGTGTTTACTCTTTCAGTGTGAGCCTTTTTTTTTTTCCTCTCTTACTAATAAAGGAAGAGAAAGCCTTTTTGCACTTGATGACATAGTTGTTCTCTTTGGAATTCCACACAAACATCTCCAGTTTGGCTCTGGACTTCTACTGGTCGCCTCATTTCATATAGCCCAAACAGATTGCATGTGTCCTTATGCGTCAGGGTTGAACTACTTTAAAACTATTTTTAGTGGTAAAATAGCTGGGAGAAACAAGTGTTTTAACACATGAAATGGAGCCAAACCTTGAGGTGCAGAAGTTAATAGCTCCTTATTCTTTAAATCAGTTTTGAAATTATTTCTGAGGTATCAATTTTTTGCCATTTGTTTCGAATTTGGTTTACCAAAACAATAATAATAACAAAACAAAACAAAATCTATCTTGACTGCTGAGTGATAAAGTGTTCTTCCTGATCCCATCCCCCCTCTCTCCCTGGACGGACATCACAGCCCATCAGTGCCTTCAGCAATTGGCACGCAGGCAAAATTTCCAGCAGGAGCATCTGGCTGGCTGGCAGGCTCCCGAGGCAGTGGTGTTGGCAGCTTCCCCCGAGCCTGGCCAGTGCTGGGGCTGAGGACACGCTGCTGGGACAGTGTTCCCTTGAGCAGCCCACGGCGTGGGCTCACCAGTGCTCACCCAGAGCCTGCCCTGCTGCCCCCAGAGCAGCAAACCCCAGCAAACCCCAGCTCACAGCAGCTGTGATTTGGGTGTGTTTTAGTGGCTCTCTGTCAATGTCTGTATGTGTTTTCTTCTGGAGCCCCAGAGTGGTTTGGAACTTTGCTTACACCAAGGTAAGGTGACCTGCAAGACTCTTGATCAGATATTTTTAACTATAGAGACATGACCTACACTCTGTGAGTCTTTGCTAATTCAGGACAGCCTCCCTACCACCCTGAAAGCATATTTTTTATTCTCTTAGTCACTAAGGGCAGATATGGCTGAACTACTCCTGCTTTGAAGATAAAAATCCCCCCTGATCTCTCCTAATTGGGTTCACCTCCAAGGTTGGGAGGCACTTTAGTCCCTGTCTCCACTGCTTTCTCATCCACGTGGTCATTCTCCAGCATGGCTGATAGCTGCTGAACCTACCTGATCAATAACCATCAGATGGTAATGAACTGGCTTCTGACATGGGATCAGATTTGAATAGACAATTCAGAGCCATAAACCTTTACCCTTGTTCAGTGATCAAAAGAAGGAAACTTATTAAGAGACTATCTAAGCATTTTTTATTGTCATTTCCTAGCCAGTTGTTCTATTAGAAATTCTCGCGGGTCATTCCAAAGACAAGTGTCACATACAAGGTTTAGGCATGAGCTAAATTTATTTAAGCAGAAGTGGTTTTTTTTCATATTCTTCAGTGTATACACATGCACACACACACACAAGATTTCTTCTCAGGCTCCCCAAGGAGTTGCCAGTGTCTCTTGGGTCTGTCATACACAAGTTTCTTCAAACACTCATTTAAAAAAGAAACACACTTGTTACAGGCATGTTTTAAGTGGGGATTTATCTTCAAACTTCCTTCTCTGCTGATTATTTACTGAAGAAATATGGAGTGTTAAGATAATTTTAATTTTAACTAAGCTGCCTGTGACACTAATCAGACTGTTTTGAATGTGGTGGCTCTGAGAAATTTAAGAACATTGGGCTATAAGAAATATGCCTCTCATACTTGACATAACTTGATCATTTCTCATTTTCATTTTCCAGGCACCCATGGAGTTTTATTACCATCAAAGGAAATCCCTCCTCTTCTGTTGAGGACCACATTGAATATCAAGGTATTTAATGCACAAAATGCTGTCTTGATGTGGTCTCTGGAAGTTACTGGAGTTGTAGCTGAGATTAATTTGGCCATTGGAGTTTTCACTTCCCACTGCATTACATCGAAGCTATGAGCAATTGATGGTTTGACACATTTGATTTAATGCTCTCTCTATATATTTCTTCTTCCCACTAATGCATCTGAAGTAGCTGAGTGGGGGATAGCTTAGGTTATCTAAACCCTTAGATAAAAGGTGAGATCCTGCACCAGTGTAAATCTGTGGAACTTCACTGAGCTCAGACACTGCCTCTCTTGAGACACAAATCTGTGGAAGAGACCCAGCTCACACCAGCTGAAATTTTAATCAGTGTATCCTGAATTAGCAGCCTCAAATCCTCCTGTGAAACCATTTTCTTGCAAGCTGAACACTTCAGAGTCTCCGTCTTCTCATGACATGAATAACGTGGCTTGCTAAAACGTTAAATAAAAATAGCAATAGACGACAAATAATTGTTGGCTTTATCCTCTCTTGATTTTTGAAGATTTTTATTCCTGATTATTCATGCAGTTACAAAAGTGTCTGAAGCCTCCTTGCAAGATCAGTAAATTTTTCTGGAAGTTGTGCTGGGCTAATTTTGAATAATATAGTCAAAATATGCAAATAAACTCACAGACCATTACCCTTTCAGTTCTTACTCTTATCTATTGCATTCAATGATTTTACCAATTGATTTCAATGATTTTACCAAAGTTCGGTTTTTTTAACAGGTCACAGAGGATCAGCTGTGGCCAAAGTATTCAAACTATTCAAAGCTGAGAATGGTGAACATTTTAACGTCTCTTCAACGAGCGAGTGGGTTCAAGGTAAGAGGTCTGGGGGCTATTTCACTCCGTGGCAGGCAGCTGACAAATAGGGTGAATCATCCTTTTTACTGCAATCCTTTTCCATTTGGGAAGAGTGGACTTGCTAGCTGCTATTTATGTCGTCACTAACCCAGTTAATGAACACTCACAGATTCTTTCCCCTGTTGTCTCCAGGACCCTCTGAATAACTGGGATCCTTTTTCCTTTTCTGCACTGGGTATGAAATTCCATCTCCTGCAGTCTCAGAGATCACACACAACCTCTTACTTCTTTTCCCTGCCCAGTCATCATGCCCATGTTCCAGACAACGCACAGTGACTGGTGCAACTCGATCTGAAGATCAGAGATGGCAGCTGAGGAGGACACAGATCCAAAATCCCTATCTATTAATAATGCTTACAGTGCACACGCCAGTTATGTAGCTTTTAACAGCTCTGCTCTCCCTTGGCTGGTTGCACTTCACAGCATCATTAAAAGCGGCTGACAGACTGGCAGGAAGAGGCAGGAATCAGATCATCAGTGAAGAAACCTGTGAATGATATCCGAGATCATATTATGCTCCGTGCATTTTTGCTGCACTCATCAAGCTTGACTTTCAAATGACTATTCTTGTTTGCACTTGTCTCCAGATGTAGAATGGACAGAGTGGTTTGAGAAGCCTGACAAAGCGAGATCTAAGGACATGGAGAAGCTGTCTGACTTCAAAGCTGCTCATCCTGATAAAATCTGCAGGCAGCCCATTGACATCCAGGTAGGCAGGCTTACCACTCGCTTTAGAGGGGCAAGTCTTCTTTGGGCTGACACTGAGCCCCCAAAATAATTGTGCTTGTCAGTAATTTTTGTTTCTAAATAAAACACACCAATTATTTTACCACTCTACTACATAACCAACAAGATCTTGTGCACAGTTTCGTATTGTTCTGAGACAAATCTGATAGAATTGAGCTCCTTTCAGTAAATTCAGGTTCCTGGCATGAAAAGGTGTGCAGATGGGGTCATTGGACAGCACAGATGCTATCATGAAATATGTGGTTCCCTGCTGGAAGATTAAAAGGAGCAAGCACATGAAAATTTCAAAGGTTTTAAATGGTCCTGGAATGGACCCTACCTAAAAAATTAATCACAAAATGTAACGAGGTAGTACAACTACCAGCTGTAGCTGGTTGTCAAAAATATTGGTGAGCTTCCAGCCATTTCTTGGAGTCAATTGTTTTATCTCTGTGGAAAGAAACTTGAATTCTGTTTGGAGCTAAGCATTATAATTATGCCATCAGGCCAGCATGCTGAGGAGAAGTCAGATACCTTTTCTGACACTGCAAAAACCTGTTTAAAGACAAAAAATCCCGAGCAAGAAACAAGGGTGTTTGTTTTTTTTGTATATGTTCACCATATACTTTATATGTCTATCTGGTAAAAATACTGTAGCAGAAGCATTGCCTGGAAAAAGACAATAAAATCCTTCACATCTGTGCGAGGCTGAGCCTAAGGCTCCTGCGTGCTCTGAGCCAGTGGAGTTGTTCTTATTCACAAGAATGTGGCTATTGAAGTAAACGGGAATGCCGACAGTATGAGTGAAAGTTTCCAGGGCTGGATGTTACAAAGAATCTCTCTTGAACAGAAAGGAAAAAACTGCCCTATAGTTTTCTGCCAGGTCTTACCAAATCCACATTCATTTCTGCTTCCATATACGTGTATTAGAAGTGACAACTTCACTCAAAACAGGGGTCAGATGTTTGTTATGGTACATCCCCTTCTAGAATGTGTGTTAAAAGAGAAAGAAGAAAGATATTCTTCTGTTCTAGAAACAAACCTTTTTTTTTCCTCTTCCGCAAAATAAGTTACTTTTGGTTTTCTTTGCCATGTATATGAAAAACAAGACATTTTTCAGTTTATCTTGCAGATCTTAGGGCAAATCCTCAGGTAGTGTAATCTGGGGCTGCTCATTGCTTTCATAAAGCTACCCTGATTTATAGCAGCTGGCCTGCCCCAGCTCTGGTACATGGGAGAAAATTGAAGATATGATGATAATAACAGAAGCACAGCACAGCCACAGGCACATTCCTCCAACTGACGGTGCTAATCCCACACACGGCAGCAGAATGGATGCATTAATAAGGAAAGCCTGCACGAGTGAATCAGGATCAGACCCTTCACTGAAAGATGGCTTTTTCACCTGGTGCCTTGCCAGAATGCACGTGGTATTTGGATTGCCCAATGCCATGCACCCCATTTTTGTGGAAGGGTCGAGACAAATGCAAGCTATAGAGACAGAACGTGAAATTTGACATGACCCTGAGATGTTGCCCCAGCAGGAACACCAGAGAGGTTACACATCTCACTGCTTCTTGGCGTGATACAGCCTTTTTTCTCAAGGCAGCTCTACAGGCTGGTACTTGCCTGTGAGGAAAGGCCATTTCTTGTTTCTTTTGGAACAGGCAGCAGTGTTGCAGCAGCCTCAGGGTTTTTTTTGAGAGACTTATCCATGCAATGGAGAAATATAATCCCCACCCCCTTCCTCCTGCAAGGTTCAGACAGAGCCTAGCCACAAGCAAGGGAATGAGTACAGTGCAGAAGCCATGAGTTCATCTGGGTGCAAGCATCCGTGTTCAATGTTTCCATCTGCCCTCAAACCAGTGGCAAGAGAAAATCTAGGGCACCGAGGCAGATGTTTGTGAAGCTCACAAACTCCTCCCAAACCAGGCCTCAGTATAGACACAGGAGAAAGGCTTGCACCTAAGCCGTAGCTGTGTGTGAGCCCCAGCTGGGAATGCCGGCTGGAGAGCAGTCACAGGGGCTCATTGTGCAGTGGTTGTGCCATCACCCAGAACAAAGCAAAGGCCTTTTCTGATGGCACAGACGTTTTGGTGAGAGCCCTTCACCTCACAGCAACACCTGTGTTGTGTTTCCGTCCTCATTCCAGGCGATGACGCTGGATGGAGTGAATTTAACCACGGAGGTTTTCTACAAGAGCGGCCACGATTACCAATTTCTGTGCCACGGCAAGGACCAGACAGGCGAGGGCTGCCGCAACTACAGAGTGAGGTTCCTGTGTGGCAAATCTGGTATGTGCCCCATCTTTGAAAGCCAGAACAGAGAGCAGCAGAAATCCTGTCCTCCCATGACAGGCTCTTTCTTGATGTCAGAACAACTTCAGTAATTTCTCCGAGCTAAAGCTTTGGCTGGGCTATGGACACAAACTCAGATAGAACAGCCGAAGATTGATCTCAGGAAAAATTCCTGAGCACTAACAGAAGCAGCAGGGTGGTTTTTTTCAAATACCCAGCAAGGCTGTGGGAAATATTTGGCAAGTTCTTTCCTGTAAATTCCTTGTCTTCTGCAAAAAACATTTTGGAATGACATAGGATTAGTCAATCAGAACGTGTGAAGACAACAGGGTTTGAAACTAATACTTCATTTTGTAGTTAATAATTCCAACACCGCTGCCCCTAACGTGCTCATTAGACAGGTCATTAGGATTTTTGGTGCTGGCAGGAAAAGAAGGGTGGAAGAGTGTTGTTTTGCTGGAAAAAACAGTCATTACATTAAAGACCACTTGGCTGCTGTAAACAACAGCATCCAGTGCCCACTAGGGCTGCTGCTAAGTGGGTGTGGTGAGAATGAGCCACTAAGAGCTACATATAAATTTATCCTGGGGCTACTGGAAAATCCACCTGCCTGCAGCTAAAGGAAAATACTTTCCTATTTTCTTGCTTGCCAAACCGAAGCCAGTAAAAAACATGTTTGGAAGAGTTAACTTTTTTGTTTTTCTTTTTAGCATGAGAAAATCGTAATTTTTGGTGGCACTCCAAGGCGGGGGTGGGGGGAAGAAAGAAGAAGGAGCAGGCTTTTTCTGATAAGATTGACTGAATTCTCCACCCTTGCGTCTTGGCTTTTCAGTGAAACCAAAGCTCACAGTGACCATTGACACCAACGTGAACAGCACGATCCTGAACCTGGCAGATGATGTGAGCTCATGGAAGCCTGGAGACAGGCTGGTGGTGGCAAGCACTGACTACTCCATGTACCAGGCAGAGGAGTTCCAAGTGCTGCCGTGCAGAACCTGCAGACCCACCCAGGTCAAGGTAGCAGGTGAGGTGCTTCATCTTGTCACTCTGGCGTTGCAGTTCACAAATTCTGTCAACTTGCGCTGAGGTGATTCCAAAAAGAATTGAAAAATGTTGAATTTGATGGCTGGTTGCTAGATGCTTTTGAGATATATAACTTTAGTGCTTGAAAACCATCTAACTTGATTTCGGTTCCTTGCTGCCCTCCCTTTTCATACCTGACTCCATTTTCGTCCCCAAGCACGCTATTGAGTGGATGTATTTACTTAAGAGGAACAGATGCAGGTTGTGCATTTGGAATTTTCAAAACCTGTATTTGAAATACCGCTACCTAGAGAGCAGATGAGCACAGTTGATGTGAAGAGGGAACTGGGGCAGGAGCAGGCTGTGAGAGACTGTAAGGCTATGAAGTAATGTCCAGCTGGCTGCTTTCCTCAGTTTTAGTTAACAAGAACTGTAATCTTGCATTTTAGAAATACTGTTTTGTACTACTGAAGCTACTGTTTCCCGTTTACTGTGTCTCCAGAGGGCATTGCTTAGAGGTGATGTATTAACCAAACATTTCTGGTGGCCAGTGAGTTATCCTGAGCCTCTGCACTGGGGAGATGGAGTGGCAGACTGTTGCCAGAGTGAGTTTGAGAAGGAGGAATGAGAGCCTTTGCAGAGCCCCAGCATTTTTCTCTTGTAGGTGACCAGCTCAAATGCAAAACAAATTGCTTTGGATTAATAGATTTTGTAGTCCAATGATTGTAGAGTGGCCCCTGGACACCGAGTCCAATTAAGTAGCATAACCATGATGAAGCCCAGACTATTACCAGCATGAGCATAAAACTGAAATCCAGAGTGGGAGATTTAATCTTCATTTGAGTCTGTGAAGTTGTCTTTCCCTTCCAGAACCTTGCTGTGGCACACCGATAAGCAGAGCATGGAAATAGCACATGAACTGCCCCTTATCTGAATAGATGAGGATTTTTTTGTTTCTGTAATTTACAAAAGCAAACGTTATTTTACAGTATAAAAGTCTGTAGTAGCTGAGGCTGTATTTCAGAGGCAGCATCTGCCTGGTGGTAAATCATGCATGTGACATTATCTCTGCTTCCACTCTGGCTGTTGCTCTAGGCAGAGGTTGTGTCTGTATTTACAGTACGATCTTTCTGAGAAACCATGAGGGCACTTGGAACATCCAATGCACCAGGGAGTTCTCTCGGTTCTCTGAAATGAACCACTTCAGCATTATCTCTGATGCAACTTTTTCTGGAAGGTACCAATAAACTTCCTTTGGCAGCTGCCTCCCCACAGAAGTGCAGCCATTCATTGTTGGAGGTGTGCATCAGGCCAAGAAAAATGTTATTCACAGTTCCAATGTATCATAGTCTTATGATTTGAAATGTCTAGTGCTTTCAAAGAAGACACATTTCCAAGCTGAATATTTTTCTTGAGCAACTTTTGAGCTGTTGGACTCAGACTGGTGTGATACAAGTCACATCCTGAAGATGGTCTTGGAAGATCGCCAGCAAAAGTAAAGATGGAGTAGGAATCTTGGGCTTCCCATAATCTAATGGATCTGTGGAATTCATGTAGTTGCATTCATCTTCTGCAGCAATGACAGCTAGGTTAGTTTAAGGAAACAAATAATGGGTTAAAAACAATAAAAAAGTTCATGTGAGTCTCAAGTAAAGAAGTGGTGGAAACACTTGTTTAAGTAATTGTGCTCCTGGTCTCCGACTGCTGTTTAGGAGAATTAGGACATTCCTTTCATTACCACAAATGACATGAAC
Organism: Struthidea cinerea; assembly: GCA_013397865.1. NCBI lineage: Eukaryota > Metazoa > Chordata > Aves > Passeriformes > Corcoracidae > Struthidea > Struthidea cinerea. The sequence goes on along the minus strand of VZTI01001642.1, from coordinate 21,783 downwards.
ACCAGGGCCAAAGTCTCTCCTTTCTTATATCCAGGCAACTCTATTGACGTCAATGGGATTTCACTGATTATAGAAATCAAGGCAAAATTTAGTCCAGTTATAAAAATCACATCCAACTTTCTTGCAACAAAAACACATTCGCACTAGAAAATAAAATAATCTGCCTGAATCTAAGTTCAGTCTAGATGAAATGGAACCTGGGCAAGGCTGAGATGTCCCCTGTCTTTAAGAGCCAGGAGGTCCCTGAGCTGCTCTGTGCCTGGCCGTGGCATAACTTCATCCACTGCCCTGTGCCATGACAGGTAATTAGCCAGAATAAGGATCATTAATGGCTCCTGGTCTTAGCACAGGTGAGCAGCCCTGGCACAGCCTGGCCTTGTGTGTCTGGGCCAGCCTTGTAATTGGGTGCAGAAGAACATTCATCACAAATGTCTGCCTGCCTTTTGCTAGGGAGATAGGTGAGATTGCTTTGCCCCTTCTGAGAAAAGCCTTCCACACATACATTTATATACAGGGTCTCAGAGGGATGTCATTTGTAATAAGTGAAAAGGCTTAATTTTCCTAAGAGGTTTAGTTTAGCAGCTGAGAACTCCAAAAGTTTGCCCTTTGAAAGACAAATGATACAACCATTCCTACCCATGGTGATTTATTTCCCTTTTAATCTTTATTTTTTTTCCTTTCTATTTATTTTTAAAATGAAACCTAAATGTCAGATCTGACCTACTTAAGAGTCTGTTTGTTATAAAAAAGGCAGAAAACCTCTGCTTTGTGGACAGCCAGTTTGGTGTGGCAGCAACTTGGCATACCAAGGTTTAATATAATTTGTGCTCTCATAGTTTAATAGTATTTTAATAGACATGGTTTAGCATATTGTGCCAAATAAGTCAAACTCATTAGTTAGCTCATGTCCTATTTATATTTGATACTTCCTGCTGAAACTCATGCTTTCTTTACTTGCTAGAAATGGATTGATTAGAGCTTTTCAAAAGAACTTAAGGAAGTTAATACTCAATTGCCATCAGCTTTTAGGAGGATTTAGTTATTTGATTGCGGACATCTGCAAATCTCAGTGTAGAAAGTGAGGGAGGACAAAGGCTCTGATCTTTTGCACTCCTTTACTGGAGTAACTGCACTAATGTAAAAGCTGTGGCTCCCATGGGTAAGCGTGGTTTGCATGAGGACCCAGATCTGCAGGTCCTGCTCCCAGTCAAATGGTCACCCACTTAAATGGAACTTTTTCTCCCACTTGCTTTCTTTTTCTCGCTTGCCATTTTTGTGCCTAGATTATTTTCACTGTGGGAACAGATTAAAACTGTTTGATCTTCCAACTTCACAAGGTTTGGGGAGGGACGACAATGCAGGGCAAAGGGAGCGAGGAGGGAGGGAGGAAGGAAGGAAGGAAGGGTTGTGTTGTTATGATAGAACTGGATAGTAGGAAAGATCAAGTGTTTTGTCTAGTTTCCCTGGGAAACAAGTCTTATCTGCATCTTGGTTGCTCTGTATGAAGTTTCTACTGATGCTGATAAGTTTCACCATGGAACAGAAATGATGAAATACTCTTTGTGCTCCTATATGCTCTTGATAAAGGATGAAAAAACTATTCGTGCCTGGCATAATTGCTCCAATTATCCCACATACTGGTGAATCTATGATTACAAGCACACATCTCTTAAATCCTGCTTATTGGGTTGCGAATATTAGAGAGATAAGGAGTTTACTGTGATCTTGTTCACGCAGAGAACTTTGAATTAAAAGTATAAATACGTAGTTGTCTCATAAATTCACAGCCTGTGTCGGCATACATGTGGTGCTGTAAGGATGGGAGAATTTACTCCACTATCAAAATTAAGATTTTTTAGAGATTTAGGGTTTTCTGTTCAGAAGCTGGCATCATTTTGACTGGACCTTGCCAAAAGTTCTTTTTTTTAAGGTAACCCTGGTGTTGAGGGCAGGGCAGGAGAACTTGTGAAATGGCCCTTTCTAACAGTCTTTCAGAGCTCCTTCAACCTTTGGGCGTTGCCTGGAAGCTGAGCTGACAGAATCATACTCAGGTTCACACAGAAGTTCCTAAGGGTAGAGTTTGTGCCTGATTGCTGTAAGTCTATTTGCCGAAAACTTAATTTTCCATGTGAAAGTGGAATATTTGTTGATTAACACAGGTCGTACTGTGTGACTCAAGGAGCCAGCCAGCTCACCCAGCCCATGCTGTGTTACAGGCCTGTGGCTTAGGGATGCAGCAGCAAACCCCATCAAGATAATTCAGAATAATGAGGGTTTGAAAGATGCCAGTGTGAGCATTTGTTTGTTATTAAATGTGAGCGATAGGGGCATTACCACCGGTGATGACAAGTGCTTGGCAAAAATGATGCATCTGTCAGATCTGGGCTGGCATCCGCAGTGAATTGCACTGACTTTGAAGATGCCCTGAAGGATTCCCTGTCACCGGGTCATGTGGGCTGAAAAGACAAATTGTGTGTAGCATTTCCCTTAAAAACTTGATTAGGAAACATCAAAAGACCATGAGACACTGGGTCTTATCCTTGGAGAGCCCAAAGGAGAAGAAAAGATGCTTTAGAGAAAAAAAATACTTCAGGAGAATCTCAGCTTCACTTTATCTTCACCAAAGCCAGACCTTCCAGTGCTTGTTTCACTTCTCAAAGGGGGATTTAGGAGTTTGGGCCATTTAGAGCCAAGGGATTTAGGAATGCATGAGTGTACCTGGGAGGGTTTTCCAAGAGATCTCTCTAAGTCACCAGACCTGAGCACATCTGCAGCAGTTGAAACAGTTTTAAAATCCCACCCTCCCCAGGTTTGATAAGGCCCAAGACCCAGGTTTTATGGCTGGGTTCACATGTGGCAGGTTTTCCTGGAGCTTTGTACCATTTGGAGAAACTCTGCTTTGAATTGCTTTGTTGACATAAGCATGCCCTTGACTAGTGGATCATCTATGTTTATTTTAATGTATATTTCCTTTTAATAATTACCTTGTCCTTACCAACTACAGGTGACTTCAATAGTCACTGTCTTGAGTAATAAGCAAGGAAATATGCTCATATTTTGCTGACTCAAGGCTTCCACCAGACGAGCCCACAAATAAAGGAAGTTTTCCCTGTGAATTTAGGCCGTGCTAACTGGAGGCACTGGTATGACACACGCAGCAGCAAAGCCAGGGAGCTTTTCCTAGTCCATCACACGGGTCTGTTGTGGGGAGACGTGGTCCGTGTCACTGCAAGGCTGTGTTTGGTTCAGATTATAACATGGCACAAGCCTGGCTTACTGGCAGGGCAGTCTCTATCCATGAGGGATGCAGCAAACCGGAACCCAGAGGAGGAGAAGGTGAATCAGTGGCCTCAGGGCTTGTTAGTGGTTGGGAAATCACAGCACTGGCTTTGATGCTGAAGCAGCAGCAAATTCTTCCCACTTTCAAAGCACAGGGTTGCCTTTTTAGTATCAAACCACTTCAGTGCCCATTTGCAAGCCCCTGGCTGGGGTTTGCCCATGGTCAGAGCTCGGGGTCTCAGATATCCTGGCTGCTCTCTGGGTGTGCCAGCAGTGAGCAGCAGCCGGACTTGAAACTTGCAGCTCTGCAGAGTGAGACGCTCCCGTCCTCGTGTGAACTCCCTGAACTTGCCACAGAGCAGACTCTTTTGTGGGTTTTCTTCATGCCCACCACCAAACGTGCCCCAGGCATCTCCCTGGTGATGCCACGTGTCTGTAAATGCCCCTCTCAGTGCTCCTGGTCCCATGGGAAGTGCCCGGTGTTGGAGTGCTGGTGTCCAGCAGTCATTTACAGCACACGAGGGCTCCTGTGCCAGGCTCTGTCTCCCACAAGCTTCTTTCAGCCTCGTTGCTGCAGGGAGCTTGAATTTCTGTCTGCCTTGAGAAGTGGTTTGTTTTTCAAAACTCCATTAAAGGAGCTATTATTCAAAATCCGCTTTTACTTCGGAAGGGGATTGCTTTCCGTCTCTCCTTTTATCTCCAAACATGTCAAATCAGCAAAAGCATAGAGTGAAAAACATGCACCCAAGAAGTTATATTTAGAAACTGGTTAGTCCGTATTTAACATTCCTGTCAGTGTTTAGCCTGTTTTGCATGTTTGGACTGGTGTTAAATTAAATTAAATACATGCAAGCATGACATTTATTATTCTAGAGCTCAGCACAGGAATAACAAAACTGCCTATCTAATTTCACTGCCACAAATCCTGGAGATGTGGCTTCAAATAGGATGTTCTTATGATTATCTGAAATTCTTCCTGCACTTCAGTAAATCAAGGAGAGGTCAGCTCTGGGGAAAACTGAAAAATAACAGCTTAAAAACAGTTCCATAAGGAGAAGCTGTGCTCCTTTACAGACCCACTCAAGGCTCCAGCTCGGAGTATCCTCAAGTGGAGGGTACTCACTGCAGTGGCTTTTTTCGTGTATATGAATAAGGGAAGAAAAGCTGTTTTTTTTTGGATGGGTTGGGTCTGGTTTTGGCCACACACCTGATGAGGCTCACTGGCTGCAGGGCAACAACATGGGCATGGGTAAGGCCAGGACTTTCCAGGGAGACAATTGCAAAAGTGGGTGAGGTGCAAATCCAGGGTCCCTTGCAGCCCCTCCTTTCTGAGGTGAGCATGCAGCTCTTTGGCCAACACCACTCCCCTAGTTAACAGAGAGTGTTTTTCACAAGATCAGGTTATTTTGAAGGCAGAGGTGCCAAGGCAGAAGGCACATGTCGTGGCGTGAGCCCCGTCCCACAACACAGCGGTCTCAGAGCAAGGCGGAGCACTCACCCTTCCCAAATCCCAGTATTACCACCAAACTGCACTGCTTCTATCTTCAGAAGGGGGAGTGAATGGTGTTTGCTTATCTTTTCTGTACACTCAAAGCATCCTGTTTTGGTTAAAAATAATATTGTTTCAGTGTTCAAAATCCTCCTCTTGACTTGGCACCTCTGCTTAAGCATAAAGTGCTTTGCAGCGATAGCCAGGCTGCAGGATTGCCATTTGTTTCTAATTAAGGATTTGAATGATTCCATGGAAATTAAATACATGCAAGTGTAGCATTCCTTAAAGTTCAGTGTTTACTTAAGGAGTTTATTACTTATTTTTACTGGAATAATACAGAATGGAGTCAGTAAGATGAACCTTTTCCCAACTGACTTTTCTCTGCAAAAACCTGTGGAAGGAAGGAGGTAATAGGAATACGTTTGAATGAAATTGCAACAAAGAGATGCTTTGCTTCGAGACATCCCCACTGCCTGGATTTCCCCCTTTTCTGGTCTGGTCAGGGAAAGTTTTCTGTGCTTTTAACCCCTCCATGGAGAAGGGTGTGTGTGTGGAAAATGTTATGAGTGACTTGTCTTGGCAAAGGGAGGTGTGGCATGGGGTAGGTGGAAGATCCCATTGACTCCGACTGCACCAGGGCAGGAGGAAGCCTTAGGAGCAAATTGGAGATGTGAGGGTAGATCTAAAATGGAGAGGTTTGGGAGGACAGGGAGTGGGAGGTTTTACAGCCCACTTGGTGAGCATCTGTGACTGTCCCAAGCCACAATTCCTGCGAGGCTTTCTGCCCGCTCTGCTCCTTGCTTGCATCAACGGCCACGGTGTTAGCAGGATCTGACTGCTGTTCACCTGAGAGTGGTGCTGTGGGGTCTGAGCAGCTCCCAGTGCCTTATTATGGGAAATGCTGTGCTAACCTTGGTGATTTAGACTTTTCAGTAGCTGCATCATCAGGTTTTTTTTTTGCATTGGATGTTCATACACAGCCATTTGTAATCCAAAGTACGCAGTTCCTTTCCAAGGTAGGAAATGTGTTTTCTCTAACAGACTGTTGGTTTAACTCCCTGGTTAAATGAAGCAACCCAAGACCAAAAATCCCACTTCCTTTGTTGCAAATATCTCACCAAGACCTTGGGTGCCACCTGTGCTCCAGCCTTCCCACCTTTGAGGTGTCGGCCAACAGTTTGTGCTGAGTTGGTTTCTCCTTTCATTACCACGCCAACCCCACCACAGGAAGCCCACGGGAAACCAGCATCACTGGCAGAGTAATCCTGAAAGTGGACCTTGTTCCTTTAGGGAAAGCCACATACCTGCACGTGGGCGAGGTCGTCGACGGCGTCGACATGCGGGCGGAAGTGGGGCTGCTGAGCCGCAACGTCGTGGTGATGGGCGAGATGGAGCAGCAGTGCTACGAGTACAGCAGCAAGCTGTGCTCCTTCTTTGATTTCGACACCTTTGGGGGACACATCAAGGTAAGGCCAGAGCCCTTTTCTTGCCCTTTCCTCCTTCCAGCCACACCTTCACATACCAAGGAAGCCAAGATCAGGGAGGGAAAAATTCCTCATCAGCCATTGAGCAAACAACCCCTCCCCACAGTACAGCAGATCCGTGCCCCTGCTGCTGCCTGTCCTTCGGCTTTGAAGTGCATGTCATGCCCCTGCAGACATTGCTCAGCCCGTTGGGCTGGTGATCAACACACCTGAGATACAGTCTCCACATCCCAATCCCAGTTTTCCCTAGATTTTGGTGGTGCTTAGCCCAGGAAGTTCGATTTGAACCCAGCTGGCCGAAACTCGTGGAAAATGATCAAAATAAATTGCTTTCCTTCTAAAATAAAGTTAAATGTATCTGTGGCAGCAGTGGAGAAATCAAAGAGCGACTCTGGTCTCCTTAGCCACCATGGCCCTCTCTCCCTCACCCCGCAGCCATACACCCCCCTCCAGACAGTAAATCTTTCCAGCAGATACAGCACAACCCTCCCTCTGCCTGCGTTCCCTCTCCTTGCCCTCAACAGACTTCCACGTTTCTTGACTGATATTCTTTTGTTCTCCAGATTGGTCTTCATTTTAAGGCCACCCACATTGAAGGTCTAGAGCTGAAATACATGGGCCAGCAGACAATGGGGCATTACCCAATTCATTTCCATATGGCTGGAGATGTGGATGAGAAAGGAGGCTACAACCCTCCGACGTATGTGAAGGATACCTCCATCCACAACACCTTCTCCCGCTGTGTCACAGTCCATGGATCCAATGGTTTACTGGTAAGAAGTCCCAGTGTCTGCCTCAGAGATAAAGGCAGCAGCAAAAAAGCTTCCTCATAGCATGAAGACAGCTTAATTATAGTAGAATTACGTGTTTTATTGTTAAAACCAGTGCCTGACTCTTCCCACCCTGGATATACAAGGAGTATCTCAACCTGCCAGGGTGGCACTGGGGGCTGTGTGTGACTCCGAGTGGACAAGAGCATTTGCCTGGGTGCTGCGGTGTCTGCAGACCAGCCCATCTCTAATGAGTGGTTGGATCTTTCTGTAGACACAGAACTTGCTATTTAAAGAGCATAATCAGAAGCTTTAAGTGCGCCTCATCTTTCCTGTAATGAAGGTTTGGGTTTGCAATGCCAGTCATAACATTAAGCGCTCACAGAGCTGTGATTTGCTAGAGTTGCACTCCACAAGAAATCCTCTAAGGATAAATCTCTAGAATGACTGATGATTACCAGACAAGTTACAGCACACCAGAGGTGTCAAGAACATGTTCAGAATCTCCCCAGATCTAGGGGTGCCTTTGTTTTTGGGGTAAGGATTCTGGACCTGTTGTTTGTGAGCAGAGAAGGACTTGTGGGTGATGTGATGGTTAGAGGCTGTCTTGGGCACAGTGATCACAAAATTACAGCAGTTTCCTATTCTTGGAGAAGGAGTAGGGTCAGCAGAACAGCTGCCCTGGGCTTCCAGAGGGCAGACTTTGGCCTGTGTGGGAGCCTGGTTGACAGAGTCCCTTGGAAGGCAGTTCCTGAAGGGCAGAAGAGTCCAGGGAGACTGGATGATCTTCAAGAAGGAAATCTCAAAGGTGCAGGATTTCTCTAGGCAAGGGCTCTCAACCATTCAGTGAAATGACAGTGTATTCCAAAAGGAAAAAAGTGTATCCGAGCTCTGAAGAGGAGAATTTGTACTGTCAAGAGCCCTGCTACTATATACAACAGAGGTTTAAGTGGAAACATATCATTGGCAGTTGTAACCTGGATGGTCACTGTGCATTAGGAGTTCATACCTCTAGAAGTGCCAGCGTTGGAAGGGAGGGTCCCAGGCATAATTAAGATGCACAGAAGTTGAACAAAGGGCACTAAAATTGCAGTTCCAGAAGCAGAGCAGCTTTTATCTGCTATTTATGAATCTGAGGTTTTGGGTTTGACCTCTGTCCTTCTAAGTTTATAACATGATCTTGAAAACCTACCAGATGAACATGGCTTCTGAATTAAAGAGACATTCTACTGTATAAATGATATAAATCATTCAGGGTCATGTGGCGTCTGCCCAATCTGCAGCTGCCAGTACAGGGGCTTAGTACACAATTAATGCGCAGGGTGGCAGGGCAGCATTGCAGGTTTCCTTTGTCACACTGTGATGGACTGTCACCAGTGGCACCACGAACACGTCCTCTGGCTGCACAGAGCCTGCACAGCTGCTGATGAGCTCCAGCTGCTTCGGGATCTAATGTGAGGTCTTCATTCCCTGCTGCCAAACCAAATACCCAGAGCCTGGCATTTTTCTTATCAGTCAGATGGATGGGTTCGTGAAGAAAATTTGGAAATAGTTTTGTCTCTTGTGCTTTCTCTGGGCAACAGCTGTGCCATGGGGGATCTGTGGCATAGGAATCCATGTGCTCAAGCTTTTCCAGCCAAGATGGCATGGTGAAATTTAGATAGGCTGATGTAGCTGATGAAAGCAACTTGATTCTCTTGCTGTTGTTGAACAACCACAATTCCCTGAACAACCATACTTTGCCTCCATGACAAGGCACTCAAGAGAAATCTTATAGTTTAGGACATTAGTTAGCCAATATAACCCCTGTTGATTTTAGTTTATCAAAATGTGTGAATATGAAGCTCTATTTATACTTGTTTTGGTTTTTTTTTGTTTTAACCTCATCGTTATTGCTGATGGCTGAAAAAAAAGCCCCAGTGACCTAAAGCAATCTGATCAAGTTTGTTCAGTTGCATCACAGCAAACGTGCTCCAAACGTTGCATCACTTAGGTGTTGTTTCATGGCTCTGATACACATCTGCAGTCAGCAGCTCCATGCCTTGATTCATCAGGTGATCCCACCACAATCTCCTCACCTACTTTCTGACCTTAATTTCCTTCCTTTCCTCTTCCTTCTCCACCAGATATATTCACAGACACCCACACGGGTCTCTGATGACTACAGTAGTTATTATATACATTTCCCAGTGGCCAAGTATCTTCTTACTTGGGCAGCACCACCTGTTCCTACATGCAAGAACACCATTTGTACAGACAGAGACAAGCTCTGTCTTTCCCCAGGTAACATTCATTCCCTCTGACATCAGGTGGATCCAAAGGGTGCCCAGCTGAGGGAAAACTTGCCTTAATGCTGTGCACAAACCACACTTTGGGAACAGCCATAAAAATTCTAGCTGGACCATTAAACTTCAGAACAGCACAGCACTTAAGGATGTCCTTAACATTAAGCTGTTGATTTCAGAGGTGCTTCTTGCACCAGTGTTGTAGAGTACCTGTGCAAACATTTTAATAAATGGGAGAGAGGCATCAGTTGTTTTTTACTGTCATTAAAGCAGGCTGGTAATTTACATACAGGTTCTCCTGCTTGCTCTGCTGTCGCTTCTCTCATGTCACTTCAGAGATTATCATAGATGGTGAAAAGTCTAGGAGAAAAGAGAATCCAGTTATTGCTGATGACAGGTATTTTTCTGTGGCTCTGCAGAGTCTGTTAGGAGTAGCTGTCTCAACATTGGCTCATCTCACTGGTGGGTTATTCTGCTCTTATCTGTAAATTCGTATGAGCTGAAACAAATCCGTAGAACTTAGTTTCTCACCACAAATATTGTTTTAAAGTGCAAGAGTTACCCAATGTTTTCTGTAATATATTGGCCAAAACACCACCTAGTCACACCACTGCAATCCCAGGGATGATACTTTGCTCTGATTCCCGCTCTCTCCTTTGGATCCCAGAGAACAAGCTAAAATAGAAACAGCCACTGGGGAAGAAAATTAAATGGGGGTCAGTAAATAGCCTGGCAGGATCCAGGGGAGACCTGCACTTCATGGAATAAGAGGTTGTGCTGTCTAACAGCATCAGTGGTATCTGCTTTTACTAATGCAGCTATACTTCACAGCACTTGTTTTGCCAGGAAAAGCATTATCTGGCTCTAAATTACTCATGGTTAATGTAAGATTATGGACTATTAGCAAGGTTTTAACCAAAGAAAAAATTAAATACGCTAGAAAAGTGGTTTTGGAACAAGCATCTCATTTGCTATCCAAGCATTTCAGTAGTGGGCTCGTGCATGAAAACACACAGAGGAAACAAGTTCAGAGCTGACTGACAGATGGCTTTTGGGGGAATAATTAATCAAAGAGGGGGTGATAAATGCCTTAGGGACCAGATACCTGGCTGATAACTCCCTGTTGTTCTGTGGGCTTTCAGGGATGAGTTAGGAGAACAACGGGCGTTTGCTGGCTCTGAGCCTCTCTGCCAGTGCACAGCTCTGTCTCACCCTGCTCCTGTCCTCTCTCACTGTTCTGGGAGACGTGTTGCCCTGGGATGGCACTGCCCTGCTTTGCCCCAGCTGAGTCTGGTCACTGCAGGTTTCCATGTGCCTGTCCTGGTGCAGGGCTGTGCTGGCTGGAAAGATAAATGGCCAGAGTGGCTAACATTTCACTAGGGAAAGTCCTTCCACCATCTACATGTCCCAATAGCATTGCTTGTGTGTCTTTTTGGTATTACTGTCCTGTGAGAGAAAGCTAATAGGGTTTGGCAGCAGTTCCTGGGGAATTCTGACACCTCTGTGGTTGAAAGACTTCCTTTACATGTTGGAAACCACCTTCTGAAAGTTGCTCGCTCTCCTGAAGTGCTCTGCCCTGTACACCTTTATCAGAACAAGGCTGGGATAGCTCATTCTTCTGAGGGGGGACAGTTTAGTACACGTGTTTTACGCTAAATAAAGAAGCCTAAACCTTGCAAAATCTATCATTTTATTAGACCAGGGAAGTCAGCAGTAAAATTCAGTGAAGTAGCTTAAAGGAATGTACTATTTTGCAGGTCATTTTAGTGGTGTTTAATTTACTGTGGTGACTTGTGCTCAGAGATTTGAGTGTTTACACTGGAGCATGGATGCTATGTAATAGAAGTCTGTGTGGTTGTAAGCCGGCAATAGATTTGGCAAGCAAAGTGTTTTTTCTCATGTGAAAACATATTTGTAATCATTTCAACACTAATCCTGGGATTTTATTTGAAATTGGTATTCCTTGCCTTGGGAATGAGGCATGGAGGTGACAAAGAAGCTTCAAGCACTTGAATGCCCAGGTCTCTCAGTGACACCACGATGAGCAGCTCTGCTATCCAGGTCAATACTGTCCTTTGTGCCCAGACAATTACTGTCTCATCAGAAGCATTTAGAGGAACACATTGGTGGCAGGTTAACCTTCCCTAGGGATGTTGTTTCCTGAGTCTGAGGTGATTGATGGATGATGGCTGATGGGAACAGCAAGGAAAGAGTCCAGGAGATCCAGACCGTCAATGGAGGCCCTAAATAATTTTCCATATCCCAGATATATCCACTGACAACTGACTTTCTGGACACACTTGCTGTGTGTCCAAGGGCTGTTGCTTCCCATCCAGTCCTATTTTTAGGCTTCAAACTCACATTCCTGCTCTCAGATCTTCAGTGGTGTGAGGGGTGTTGTTCTGTCCAACCGGCGGTGTCCCGATGTTGACAACATCCAAACCAAAACCAGAGCAGCATTGATTAGCACCAGCTGATTTGTCTCAGGGTCACGTAAAACTTCTGTCAACAAGTTGAAAAAAAGATCAGGTCAAACCTAAAACAAGCCAGCCTGTCTGGAAAACAACTTTCTGCCTCTCTGATAGCCTGGAAAAATATTTTTTCATCTCAGCTGCATTTTTGAGTTGCATTTTATGTAGCTGCTCATGTAACTGCACATGAAGATGAATGAGCCCAGATGTGATTTGAACATCTAAATCCTCTCTTCATCCCCCACCCTCTGTTTTTTCCAGCCTCATGCTAAGACAGTCTCTGATTTCACAGGCAAACAAAAGAATGGAATGAGCATTTCCTAGGTGATGACAAATTCTAATTAAGTGTTAGAGTTATTGCTTAGACTGTAAGCTCTTAAGGGCTGAGAGGGATCTTGCTTTTGGTTTTGGTTATAGACCCTGAGTTCAAAAGGGTACTGAGGCTCCTGTGTGCCATTGCTGTAAAGCTTCTTCTAATTGTGCAGTGAAAAGCATAAAACCTTAACCCTGGCCTTTGTTGCGTACACGCAGGTGAAGGATGTGGTGGGTTATGATGCTCTGGGCCACTGCTTTTTTACGGAGGATGGACCAGAAGAGCGCAACACGTTTGACCACTGCCTTGGACTGCTGGTTAAACCCAGCACCCTGCTCCCCTCCGACCGCGACAGCAGGATGTGCAAGCTGATCACAGAGGGAGCTTACCCGGGGTACATCCCCAAGCCCAGGCAGGACTGTAGGTGAGTGGGAGCCTTCCTTTTCTCTTCCTTCTCCTTGCAGGACTTAGCCATAACAGACAGCATCCTGTGCATGTGATTATGTAGTCATCTGTAGGGGTCTGGGCCGTTTGCCCCAAAGCTGGGAGAGCAGTTTCCTTGGGGTCTTTATCCCTCTGCTATTCAGATGCCTACAGACCTAGGGTGTACTTTAAATTTTTTGCATAAAGTCCACTGGGATGGTTCCCACCTAAAATATTGAAAATCTTTCTTTCAAAGTGTGCAGCCCTGCCTTGCGCCTTGTGGAGTCTTGAACCCAATGGCTCAGCAAAAAGTTGCTGAGTTCAGAATGGGCTGTGTTCTGACATTTGGGCTCATCTCAAGTGGCAGCTGATTTTGAAGAGATTTCAGTATCATCCATTTTGTCCTCAGAACAAACTGCGGTTTTGTTCAAAGAAAGATATTTTTAACTCTTTAGTTTGGCAAGGGAAAGAGAGGAATTCATGCAGTGCTGTTTTTCACATCTGCGTTTGTTTATAAAATACACCAAATGTCCCCATTCTTAAAATAAGGGTTAATCAGCTGTTGTGCTCATTTTCCACTGATAATTCATTTAATAGTCGTAGGGACAAGTTTCGTGTGTCATTTTGAAGACTGTTATAGGAGCGACTGCTTTCTAATGGAAAGGTGTTTTGGTACTTTGATCTGCCCTTTCTTCCTTTATAAAAGAATTCAAGGTCTGATCAGAAAAACAGCTTGTTTTGCACTGGGGTCACCCAGCCTGGAAGTGCACGAGTACACCAACACCAGTCCCAGTGCAGGGACAGGGGATGAGCACCAGCTGTGGCTCCATCAGCTTGGGAGAGGCAGGCAGGGAGTTCCTGCTAGGAATCAAAACAACAGGATTGTGCCAAATGACACCGTAACCTGCCCAATCCATGTGGCTCTGAGGAGCAGGATTAGGCTGGAAGACAGGTCACTGTGGAGATACACTGTCCTTGCCCTTGCCTACGCAGCAGGAGGTGGTCTATAATTAATCCAAATTTGTTTATATCTAGGCGAGTCCCGTGCCCAAAATAGAAAAATTTTGCTGTGTTTTCATGATAAAGTCAGACAAACGGAAATGCATCAGCAAAATCAGTCGGCCTAAAGCCCCTGTGAAGTCCTTCATGGCAAGATTAAAATAGACGTAAGGGTCCTATAGGATCATACCCTGCAGAAGGGCAAATCTCACCCAGAAAATTTCAGGGCCAGTCTGCTGGCTGTAAATGCTGCATGCTCCCCTGCCTGTTGGTTAATGAGTGCTGTATGTCACAGGATGGACCGTGATGGATTGATCTGTCCTTCTTGATGGGAATCTTTCAATTAAGAGTCTTTTATGTGCATTAGACAAATGGAATGCTTTTGAAAGAAATGTGCGGGAGGGTGGGAGCAAATAAAGTTAATGAATCACAGCAGCTCTTGGGAAAGGCAGGTACTGGGGTACACTTGGAAAGCCCTTAAGAGGCGATTCATTGGGTTCCTTGATTAAACGAGTCTCTAATGAAGCCGAGGGCTTATGTGGGGGCAAAGTTCTTTTCTGTGACTTGTGCAACAACATATTTACCTTATCATAAAACATGACTGACATCTGACAGCTTCATAGCAGGCTTGGAATTGCAGTCGAAATTCCTCATTTAATACTTGGTGTTTTAAAAGATAAGGCCATGTTCTCTGTCAAACCACAGAGGACACAAGACATGAGAAAAGAAAGAAAAAACACATTCCTTTTGCCCCTAGGCAGGACCCCTTATCTGGGGAGGTATCGGCCCTGCCCGTGCTGGGGGAGTTGACGGGTGACTCTGCTGTGTGCTCAAAGTGTCATTTTCATGTTATTCTTTGTTTTCCTGACCTGCAGTGCCGTATCCACCTTCTGGATAGCCAACCCACACAACAACCTTATAAACTGTGCAGCTGCTGGATCTGAAGTGAGTGCACAAGTTTCCTCTTTGGTAACAGCTCAGGCCAGGGACAGCCCTGCAAGGCTGAGGGAGGCTCTCACTGGGATAAAACCTGCTTTTGTGACACAGGCATTTTTGAAGCTGCTTGATTGAGACACGCATTAATGTGGCTGGTGCCACCAATAATAATTATGTTTTCCCTTTCGCTCCACACTTCTTGTCACTTGCTGTTTCTAGAGCTGGATTTAACAAAATTCCACAGTCTGCAGCCTGAATAAATTAAATAAATGTGACTGTGGAGACACAGAGAAGCCTCTGGCAATGATATTGTTGATTGCAGTACAGTAATGGTGTTCTGAAATTTCAGGCAGCCCTAATGCTAATTCCACAGGCATTTTTGGTCACATCAGGAGCCCTTATTGTCCTGAGAAGACATAAAAACAAGAAAACCGAGCCTAAAATGGAGAGATGTGGTCTTTCCAAAGCTTCCAAATCTTGAGTACCTAGATTAGGACTCCTTGATAAATCTTTAGGCAACTAAATAAAAGTTATTTGATTTTTAAGTTTCCAAAGTCTCACTTATGCTTCAGTATTGATGCCAAAACTTAACTTAAGGCACCCTGAAGACCAGAAGGGTGAATGTCAGCGTTCATGTGCGTTAAACTCTTTGCTACAGAGCGTTACAGGGGTCAATGGCTGTGATTTGCCCTGAAATCTTCTGGCTTACGCCTTGTGGCTTTGCTGAGCTCTCCTGGGGCTAGTGCAGACCAGCAAAGTCTCAGATGTCCCTTCTCTCTCTCAGGAAACAGGCTTTTGGTTTGTCCTGCACCACGTGCCGACAGGCCCCTCGGCAGGCATGTATTCCCCCGGCTACTCCGAGCACGTGCCGATGGGGAAATTCTCCAACAACCGCGCGCATTCCAACTACCGGGTGAGTCTGCACGCAACGGGAACGCTGCCCTCGGAACAAACACCATCCCCGAGCTCCAGCTCCCTGGACCTGCAAGCTATTAGTGCCTTCTGCTTCACTCGGAGCTCCTGCACTCTTGTTTGTGTCTGCAGATAAGGCAGCTCACGGGCTGGCGCGGGAGCGCTCGGAGCCTGCCAGCAGCTGCTCCGCTTTGGCTCTTGGGCATCCAGAGCGGCTCTCCCCTCTGCTCAGGCTGCTTCCCTGCCTCTGTGCTCCCAAAATACTGCCTCCAGGAGCACCTGTTGGCAGCTTGTCTAATTATACACCTCCACTGCCAATGCAGGCAATTAACCGAACGGCTTCTAGAGGTATAAATGCGGCCGCTGTGTCTAATCGCCTTCTCTGCTTATTTACTCCCTTAGCGTGCCATGTCGTGGGGCTGTGTGTTGCTGAGGGCTTTAGACTGCAGCAGAGGGTTTATGTGTATGGGAATACATGCAATTAGGAGAAAAGTGCAGCTTTGGAAATTTGCAGCAATTCTGGGGAGTACATGCAGGTCTGGATGGTCCTGGCAGCCCCCTGTTTCAGATGCTATTGACAGAAGCTGTTCTTAGCATCATGCTAGTGATGCTGATGTGAGTGACTTTGGCTTAGAACAATTGGAGGTAGAGTCTGGAGATGGAAAGAGCTGTAAAATTTGTAAATATACTCTGATCATTGCATTTCTGTTTCCCTTTAGGCTGGAATGATCATCGATAATGGCGTTAAAACCACCCCAGCCTCTGCCAAGGACAAAAGACCTATCCTGACACTTATTTCTGGGAGGTAAAGTGTTTTGCATGGTTTGGTTTGGAAAAGATTTCTCTAAAACACTGACTGAAAGCTATGAAATTGTCCCAAGGAAGCTCACAAGAATTATTGCAATGCCTTTGGGGTGGCTCTTTTTGAGGAAAGGTCTTCACTTAGATACACCTTGCCATTTCTAACTTCATCTCTCCATTCTCCCCTATAAGGGACCCTCAGCGCCCACACCCCTTTGGTTTCATGCTTGTTCTTTAGCTCTGAGCTGAGCTGGCATGGATGTTACATCTGCTCTAGGGTGTTCCACTGACTTTTGAATTTTTCAGATAAGCAAGAAAATTCACTGCCGGGTCAGCAGTCCCTCTGGGCAGAACCTGCTGCTAGAGTTTCCTAGGAATAAGAAATTAAGTATTTCTTGGGAATGCTATTGATTTTGTTCATTCTTTTAGAACCCGCTAGAACAGGGAGGGCTTATGTCATAGGCTCACACTTTAATTTCAGATTTCAGTCTGGTTCCAGATCTGACAGTGCAATAATAATCACAATTAAATACACAGAGCGATCCTTCATTTCTGCTGCTGTGCACAGCCTCTGTGTGGTGTAATGGAGTAATTTAGAAATACTGGGAACCTCTCTATAGACTGTATCATCTCAGCAGACCTACTGTGGTCTGGTGGCTTCTGAGAATTCCCACTCTTTCCTCAGAGCTGGCCCCAGAGGAGGCTGATGAAAGGACTGCACTTGCACCCTTGTATCTCCTTAGAGGTTGAGTCTGGCTCTTAACATAGTTACCAACCCCCGGACATGTAAAAGGACTTAAATATTCTCAGATTTCATGGTTTTCTTTCCTGACAGACCAATTGCCTCCACTTGCACCCTAACCTACATTCCCCCATGAATGCGTTTCTTGACAGAAGAAACCATGTAAGGAAGAGAAACCTGCTCAGCAGGGGAGAATGACAACTTTATCCCTTTCTCCTTCCCATCTCTGGTGTGTGGGTTACCCAGTCATGCACTGGGCAAGCATTACAGGGGTGAGATCAGTCTTCCTCCCCAGGGGAGCCCAGCCAGGAGCTCGGGTATCAGTTACCCACATCACCCTGGCACCCTGGCTAGCAGCTGACGCTAAAAGACTTTTGAAAGTGAATGTTATTTACATTATTTTAATGTTCAGTTAATTTAAGTGATTAATTCAATGGTAAAAGTAGCTGCTAAAAAAATAACTTAAGAGCAGCCAGCTCTTGGGAGCCTGATGCTGCTTTTCCATGCACACGTGCCTTGGGGAGCTGCCTGCTGCCACAGGCGCAGCTAGTGGTTACAAAAGGCAATTTCTCCCTTGCCATACAAGGGCAGGAATGGCCCCTGGAAGCCAAACAATTCATAATGCAGTCATGGTTGTGCTCGGGGATTACCCACCAGCATAGGCTGCAGCTCAGGTTATTAATTCCATTTTCCACTTGTCACGTGTCAAAGACTGAACCTCTGAATAAATGACTAAAGTTGGGCTGGCTGGGGCAAACTGTGAGCTAGGCTGGACAGTGACAGAGTTGGAGAGATTATTCTGCGTTCAGTTACAGCATGAAATATCCAAGTCAAATTCTGGACCCTGTAGTGTTTCTCCAGTTATCCTGGATGTGAATGAAATTGGAATCCATCTCAAAATATCTGTACTTAACAATGCCTGGGGAATTCACGAGAGCTGATACTAAATCTCTCTCTGAAAGTAAATTCACGGTGATGAAGCTGCCAAAGCAATATTCATTTTACTGGAACCCTATCAGCCTGATGCTCAGTTTTAGATTGATATGATGGCTTATTAAGCAAAGCAAAGTGCTATTGAATATCTGTTAGCAATTTGACAGCTTGGCCTCGCTATCCATTGGTGAGGAATGAATTTTAATCTCTGGACCATCCGTTGCTGGCACGGAGTTGGATGCTCATCTGTCAGGTTTTCTAAGCTGTGTAGTGTGATGGAGGATGTTCCTCCAACAGCAGAAAGGAGAGGGGTGCCTCATGATGGGGTAAATGACAGCCAAGTTCAGCATCACCTTGCTCAGATCCTGCAGCCCAAGCAGTGGCTGTCAGGGAGCAGCTGAGGGCACACATCGCTGCAGTTTCCACTTCTGTCTGCTTTTTTTGCTACATGGGGCCAATATTGTGTCATACTGAGAACTTCAGGGTTAATAAATCTTGTACGTGTGTCCTGTGTAGTGGGAGTAGTGAAGGACATACTCTCAGCCCCTCTCCAAGACTTTTTAATTCCCTTCCACAGCAAGAAAAATTTGGCAGTGGTACTCATGGCCACAGTATAGCCAGAGTTAGGAGATAAGAATGCTCAAAAGGGAAAACAAAAGGTTATTTATCTAAATAACAGGAATATGCTAAAGGATAGCAGTAAAATAAAAAAGGATTAAAAAAATACTTCAAACTTTTGGGAGCAATAATAAACTTTCCATGCTTTCAGTAATTTATCAGCAATACAACACCGGAAAGGTGAAAGGAAACTTGGAGCAGGTCTTTACAACTGCCTTGCCTGGACCTTCCTTCCCTTGGCAGCTGGGTCTGGCCATCACAGCTTGAGTAGACACGCTACGTGGATGGACTGTGGTCCCAAAGCTGTTCCTGAGTTACCATGAACCAGATGTTCAGCAGGGCCATGCAGTGAGCAAGGCCACCTTCCCTCGCCAACCTCTCCTCTCTCCTTCTGGTTGCAGGTACAGCCCACACAAGGACGCTGATCCTTTGAAGCCCAGGGAACCTGCAATAATCGAGCGCTTTATTGCCTACAAGAACCAGGATCACGGGGCCTGGCTGCGAGGTGGAGATGTGTGGCTGGACAACTGCCAGTGAGTTTTGCCTTATTTCAACTCTCAAGAGTTCAGCCTGGTGTTTATGGCGAGCATAGCTGCGGTTCAGACTATTTATATCGCTTTGCACCTTTTGTATGGCCAAGATTGGAATAAAGATGAAATGTTGAGCCAGCACAGGCATTATTTTACACAAACAAAACCTGCTTTGTCTGAGCTGAGGATCCCTCAGATTGTTTCTCTGTGTGATGCTGACCAGCATTCAGAAATGGTCACGATACGCACGCACAGGCACACAGATGCAAATAACTAAAAATAAAACCTGATTTTTCTTTTACATGAAAAATGAGGTGCTTTGCAAAGAAAACAGCGAAATGCACCACCTTTCCTGGCTCAGCCTGGTCACAGATCAGTTTTATGTGGTTCAGTGTTATGCTGAATAAGCAGGTACCGATGAAGCAGACATAAAACTATGCAACACAGCAGCAAGGGAGAGAGTCTGGGCAAGTGCGTGTTGTGCTCTTTGAAGGCCATTTCCTGCACTGGCCAGAGCAGAGATTTGTTTTGCACTTGAAAACAGATGATCTGCTGCAGTTTCTGTTTCTGAGCCAGGCTTGTGATATCAATCCCAGGGAGGAGGAGAAAAAGGAAAAAGCCCCTTTACGAGGCATATTGTGATAACCCTGGTGGGAATGGCTGCCACGCTGATATCTGGTGTCCAATTCCCAGCCAGAGCTGCCTTACCTTCGAGTGACCCAAACCTCTTAGAGCAACCAGTGGGATAAGCTGGCAGTAGTGACCTGGTGAGAACGGGACTGTAGCAGAACAGTCAGAAATGTCACATTGGGCAATACAGTTTGTGTTTCTTACGACCCACAAGTATCCAGCCCGCTCCATGGCCAGCAAGTGTTGTCCTCACAGGTCCCACCCAGGTCACTGGGACATTTGCATTGCTGGTGCAGCAAAGGTAACGTGCGGAGGGTGCTAAAACACCGAGTGCTTTATGAGTTTCCAGCAGCAAATCTCTGAGTGTGTGTGAGTTGGAGGAAGCAGCCATCAAACTGTAATCGTCTTTATAGCCAGAGTCATTTCCATTTCTATTGCTACAAAAAGACTTATGTATCCCATTAACGAGGCCAGCGCTAATGTGGCCTGCGGGGAGGCAAGGAGGCGACAGGGTGGGAAGGGCTGCCACCTACAGACAGCAACACAGTGAGGGGATCTGCTCCCAAACCGCTGCCAGGATCAGTGACAGGCGTGGGAAGTGACGCCGGTGTGAAGACACCATCAAGACTGACTCAAACCATCAATTCACTGTAGCCTTTCTCTAAGCAGGAGTCATGGACCAACAGCTGTGGTTTATCTTATCTTGAAATTTCAGCAAAATAGAAAGATATTCTAATTTTTGTTTTTATTTTTAATGAGGAAGCTCTGATCTCTGTAGTCCTGTTGATGAAAGAGAAGCCAAGCTTCTCTCTTTTCATCCCCTTGCAAAGCTCTTTTATTTGAAACATGAAGACAGGGAAGCACAGTGTGTAAGGCAAAGCACCATTAAATAATAAAAGCTAGTTGGAGTGGGAAATAAGCATGATTTTTTTATCTAACAGAGAAAAGTGTGTGATCACAGACAAAGGGATAAAGCTTTATCAGGCAAGTGATAAAGTTTATCATAGTAAACTATGGCTAATAATCACCATCTCAACCCCAGCTGGAGCAATCAGGTGCATGTCTGCTGCTTCATGTGATCTGGATATACTGCAAGATGGGCCAAAAGAGATCTGAAACTGGACAGGGAACAAGTCTGGAAACACCCAAGTTCCCCCTGAGCACTGTATAGGAATTAATCCTGCTGTCCTCCACTGGTTTGCTTGCTATAGTTTGACATGATAACCCAAAGTAAACTCAAATCTCTTCTGAAGCATCTCTCTTCTCGTTGCAGGTTTGCTGACAACGGCATTGGCCTGACCTTGGCGAGGTGAGTGTGGCACAGGCTGTGTGGCAGCCTGGGCAGAGCGGTGGGGCTGGGTGTGAGCAGCCCTTTCACCTCCAGCCCTCTCTTCTTAGTGGTGGGACCTTCCCTCACGATGACGGCTCAAAGCAAGAAATCAAGAACAGCCTGTTTGTTGGCGAGAGCGGGAACCTGGGCACCGAGACGATAGACAATGAGATCTGGGGGCCGGGAGGTCTGGATCACCGGGGAAGGACCCTGCCCATCGGCCCGTAAGTTGAGCTCAGCACATCAAAGCACTCGCTGTTCCCGCTCCCAGCACAAACTCCAGCCCGGTGTGGTTTCCTCAGCCCTGCTCAGTTTAATAACCATTCACAGAAAGGATTTCATTTCATGTCTCCCGATCCCGGAGTCCTCACTGTGCAGCTGCTGCTGGCAGGTACATCCTTGCAGGCTGCCAAGACAGATCAAGCTCCTCTTTCCTTCCCCCTCCCTTTTGCAAGAGGATTTGAGAGGACAGCAAGAGGACTCTGTGCTAGCAGGGCACCTCTGTACGTGTGAGCAGCAGTGCTGAGCAGTGACAGTCTCCATCAGCTGCCAGGAAGGCTCCGAGAAGCCCCTTCCTAGGCTTGAACTGTGGTCATGGGTGTGCTCAGTGCTGCTGTTGCTGTTGCCCCTGCAAAGGGCTTTGATGCCTTTAATGCCTTAGTTTTGAAATGGCCAGCGAACTTCATGTGTGGCCTCTTCCTAGACCTTAGTCCTACAGATTGGTTTGCAAGTGCAATGCTTTAGCTTCCTAAAAACACAGTTATCCTAACAGTAGCCCCACAGCGAGCAAACAGCTCAGCTGATCTTTTCTGCCTGTTCTAGTTTGAAAGCAAAC